>CM065459.1:524361-538582 GCA_032872475.1 Leptopilina myrica (nomen nudum) | reverse complement strand
GATTAGAATTTTTTTTTGATTTCTAGTATTAGCGAATAAGTAAAGTAAATTTAAAAAAAAAAAGAAACAGAAATAGTAGGTTTCAGTGTCAGAAAGGTTTGAGTACAAAGCATGGAGCTCTGTCTTATAAAAGTATAGTTATAATATTCCAAAAGATGATTTTGTTGCAAATTTTTAATTTTTCTCTTGAAAATTTAGTAAAAGGATGTGAAATGAAAAGTTTGAAGTTTGAAAATTGTCAAATTGAAAAGTTGTAAGAAAATCATGTTTAGTGATTGTGAAGAAGGAGGAAAAGGGAAAAAGGATGGGTTTATATAGAGCTAGGTAAAGAGGATAAAAGTTCAAGCTAGTAGCAAGTTCAAGTTTTTGTAGACTCGATTCTATGAAGTCCCTCGTCTATCCTTGTAGGATAAGCGACTCTTCTCTCGCACTCGTTCGGGTTCGATGGAATCAAGTCAGGCGCGTATTACACCACAACCTGCTATTATATCGTACCCCCACTTTCGCTCTTTATTTCTCGATTTGCGCCAGGAGTCGCGCATAATGGCGCAAAATGGCGCAAAAATCGAACTACACGCATATCTCTCCACCGCAAACCACCAGATCATCGCCAAATCAACCCGATGTCATGAAATTGTTACGAGTATCACGTTTCAATGTTATAATACACTTCTTATTCTTCATCCGAACCAATATTTTCGTTTCAGTCGTTTCCAATTCAAAGACTTTTTATCTCTTTCGCCAAATATTTTGCGAATCATTTATTTACAAAAATTCACTTTTGCAAATAAGTCTTCTCTTTTTCTTCACAATAAACGGAATTCAAAAATTCTGAATTACTTTCACGTGAGATTTTTAATAATAAATGGGATAAAAAAATAGTATACATGGAATTTTAATTGAAAAAAATTGTTGCGGAGTAACTTGAAGTAAATTCTTATGCGTTACTTCTTCATATTTTACCATTTATATGCGTTAAACCGCAGGGTTGATCGATTCCTGAGTGTTCGGCTCCAAGTATTATGTAAAATTACCAAACGATTTGTTTTCATTTTATATAAATAGTCTTGAAAAATTGAAGCACTCGATTTCACGATCAAATTCTTCAGAATAAAATCCAGGGAAAAAATTATTATTTTCATATTTCATTTTGAATTTTACAATTTGCACCAATACAGAGAACTTTATCTATAAAATAATTTATACGAAATGATTATACTTTCGACACCAATTTCGATTTACAAAACTTATCCCAGAAAGCAAGATTCAAAAAAGTGAATATAGATATCAAGTTTTGGAAGATTAGAAAAGTGGGTAATTGTTTAGTTTTCAAAGGACTTTCAGGGTGAATGTCTTAAAGATTAAACCTCAAGTTTGAAACGAAACCATCTGGCATGCAACTGGCCAGAGTCCGCAGTAATTGTTCTTCGGGACAGCACCATTTACGCTGTTCCGCTTCTCATCCGTGAGGATTTTCATTTTTTTGTTGTTTTGTTTTTTGCTTCCTCCTTTTTTTCAAGAAAGTAGAAGCGCGACTCGGTACGCGCATGTTGTTTTCATAGAAGACTACACACATATACGAGAATGATGGCTCATAAGATGTAATGAAGAGTTTCTTCTCGACCACTTATTTCAATCGTCATCCTCTAAAAAGGAAGGCAATCAAATGCTTCCATATCAACTGGAAGCTCACATTTATATATATATAGTTTAAATCAATTTTAAATTTTGCATCAATTCTGCATGAAATATTTCTTTAATTGTAAGATTATTCGGAACATCGATATTTTTTAGAAATAAATATGTGTTATTACTATTACTTTTTCACAGATTTTTTAAAAATTTCAAGTTCTTTGAAATTCAATAATTTACAATAAATTGCTACTGTAACTTTTCAAAAATTATTCTCGAGATTTCAATTCAATTATTTTCTGCAATTTATAACTAAAATTATTCTCTAATTTAAGTATTTTTTTATAGTTTTTAAAAAAGTTGTAAGAATTCAGTTCTTTATTTAAAAAAAAGTCCAAGTTATATTTTTGAAATCCTCGTGTTTACTATATAATTTGACAAAATCTGCGAATAAAAATGTTTCGAATAAAATAATTCAATTTTTTACATAGAATATTTTATTGATTTATTTTGAAAAATTTTACAGAAAATAATTGAAATCCTACAAAGAATTTTATTGTTTACGAAAAATTTAATAAAAATTATTATTAAACAATTTTAAAAATAATTGAATTCTTTTTAGAGATATACTATTAATATTGTATTGAAAATTCAAATAATTGAAAATAATTGAAGTTCTTTGAGAAATTTGACTCAAAATTATATTCTGCATAAAATCACTTTTGTCAACTACCAAGAGTAGGATTTTTTAAAAAATGGGATATCAATAATTGAGATAAAAAATGTGAGATTAATTTCATTCTCAATTGAAAATTTCAATTCCTCAAATACTCTTTCGACGTGTGTGTGTGTGTGTGTGCAATTAGAAATATTTTAAATAACAATTTTCTCGTCGTGTAACAAATGTTCAACTGCCTTGCGTTATATAATTACATGAGCATTAAATATCAATTTACAACGACTTCACAAGTAGAAAAAGACAAATATAAAGTAAGAGCATATCGTTATATAGAAAATTGCAAGATAATCTTTCTATTTTTGTAATGCTTTTTTCCTTTCTTTCTCTCTCTCTGTCAAGAAGAATAAAATTCGGAAGGATGAATTAACTAAATAAAGGGAATCTTTAGCTCAAGGCAGAGACTTCATCTTTACCATCTGGCTGATGCAATGCGAGTTAAGTCCAGAGATAATAATGGTTCGTGCGATCACAAGTCAAAGAGTGTGAGTCTTGGAGGTCTCAGCTCTCGTGCTAATGATTGCCGAGCATTGCCGAGTGTTCGTAATTCAGAAAGAGGCGATTTTTTTCCTCCCCTCTTCATCAAAATCCACATTTGTGTCCAATGCACCGTACAAAATTTAGTTCTTTTCCTTCTTTTTGCCACTTGTGACTTGATGATTTCAGTCATTAGCCGACAGGGCACTTTTTTTGCGAATCTTGGTCCTTTTCACTCCCCAATGATTCGGAATAGTGTGACGTATTTAAATTCCACTAATGTGCAATTAATCACACGTGATTAAAAATTTTTACTGCTTTTTAGTTCTCTCCTTTTCTTTCCCTTTTTTCTCTCTCCAAGCTTGAGTGGTCCAATAAATATTGCGCTTTTTTGCGCCATTCAGGAAATACAATCAGTGTAAAAATAAACTTCCAACCGCGCCTCCTGATTGGAAAAACAATGTTCTCACAGTGAGAATTTGAAAAATCTATTTCATTTCATTTTTACGTGGCTCTCCATTTCTTTGGGCGATAAAATTTCTCCGCGACTGTTGGGAAGTCTTAACTTTCGTTCCATGTGAAATATTCTGTAAATTGTCAATGAGCTGTCCCGTTAGAAATAATAAACATAATTTAAGTTGGCACTGCAGTGTGTCGTTTCTCGGAAAAACTGTAGCATTTTCCCGAGCCGGGGTAATTGGAATCTGAGAATCATTGTGTTGGGAGAGTATAGAAAAAGTTTAATCGTTTGAAGAAAAATGGAAGCCGATTGAAGAGATGGTATGCAGGTCGTTTGGCCGATCATTGATGAGGTCTTCTCCTTTTATTTTCTCAAGTGTGCTTCTTCCATCCATTATTTTTGTACCGCGGGGGCAATTATTTACTGCGCGGATTCTATTATAAAGCACTATATTGCCATTCGAATTTTTAGATTCCTCTTCCATTGTTGTTTTCTTTTCTAATCTGAAGCGCCACAAATTTTACTTGTGAACTGGAGTTAATTGCTCGGAATGTTAGGAGAGGATAATTCCTAAATCAGATTCCAACTCGCTGAAATAGTGGAATTGTTATAGTGTCGAGATGATGCGCGCTTCTGCTTTGATGACAATGCTTTGTCTGCAAGGAATGGGAAACCACGTTCCTTCCGCCTTTGAAATTTTCCAAGGAATAAAAGATGGTGACACGGCGTTAAACGAGCCGATGCAACTACTGAGAAAGGCTTTAATGCCACCATTAAGTAAATTAAACCAATTAGACTCCATGAAATAAAATTTCTGGGACAAAAGTCCGAGATGTATTTTTCTACACTTACCTTAAGCATTCTAATTTTAATATATAAATCACCGCACATCACTCATTTTTACCACACAATTATCCATCACTTAAAAAAATTCACATGTAGAAAAAATGCAATATTTATTTGCAAAGGAGCAAAAAATTGCATTTTTCAAATGTTAATAGTTCAATAAAATTAAAAATACCTTAGGACCTTATTTTTTATGAGAATATAAAAACAATCATCACAATGAATAAAACTATCATAAACGTAATCAAGTGTGAATGTACGCCTGTCAAACTGCAACCGGCAATACATTCTTGCATTTTTACAAGAAGGTACATTTTTCAAATATTAAAAATTTAATTATTTTTAATTCAAATATTTTTATTTAACTACACTAGAATTAAAAGTATCTGAAATAAATTAAATTTTATCACTAAATTTAAAAACAACATTTTCATTTATTTGTTGTTTCAGTTTTTTGTTTTTGTCTCAAAAAACTGCGAGTTTAGAAGAGAAATAAATTTTTGTTAAACTACAAATTTTTAAAGTTCAAATGAACAAATTTTTTAAAAAATATTTCCATAAATTGCATGTTTATAACAAATTTCAAACGCTCAAAACTTCAAAATTGTATAAATTACTAATTGTATTATAAAAATAAAAAAATAAAGAACTGCATAGTTTATAAATTTTACATTTCGAAACTATATCAATAATTTTTCTACACACGTGCCAAAAAATAAATACAAAAAAATTTTAATCTAAAGAAAAAATAAATAAATTTCTTTCATTTGAACGTTCAGAACTTTAGAAACAAAAGTAATAAAAAATCATTAACAGCATATTTGATAAATAAATATAACAAAAATTGTAATTCTTTTCATAAAGTGTCAAAAAAAAATACGAAACATTAATAAATTAACAAGATAAAAATTATTTACTTTGCAAAATAATCGAAACCAAATTTTTAAACAGTACGACATTTATTTTAAATACACTTTTGTACGATACGAACTAAAAATACGACTACAATCTGTATCACAGCATTTATCAGGTAGACATTTCAAATGTCAGTCTTCGTAACTTAAAAAACTTAAGTTTAATATATATACAAAAAAAGAAAGAAAAAAATTTAAGACAAATCATTGTATACCCAGTTAATATCAGAAGTAATCATTATCGCAGTTTAATTAATATAAACAAATGTTTTAACATAAAAAAAACAATGTTAATTGGCAGCTGCGATATTAGTGAAAAACCATATTTCTAATTGTTAGCTTGTATCATCTAACAGAAAATGGTAAGTTCGTACATTAATATACATATTTTGACAAACAAACAAAAAACAAAACTTTACACATTATAATCAATTTTCTCGCAGAAGATAAAAGAAAAAAAATTCTAAATCTATTTCTAATCATCTTTTAACTTAAAAAGAGAAATTATCGGCTAAATTTCAAAATTATATACTTCAAATTTTACAGTGAATTACAATTCACATATTGTAATGCACAAAATAAAGATCAAGTATAAAAAAATTAAAGATGATTACAATATTTAAGATAAACTTAATTTAGAATTTTTTCTTTCTGTAGAAAATTACAAATATTTTTCCTCATGTTTGTGTATTTAAGGCCGTATTTGATTGTAGAAAAAATTTTAAATAACAAAAATCGTGTTTTAAATATTAAATAAATGATAATTTCGTCAATATAATCTAAAATTAATAAATCAATATCACATTTTCTTTTTTGATAATAACTAATATGAAAAATCGCAAATGGACTTGTGTCCATCGATAGAATAATGTACATAATTTTTTTTATGTATAAATAAAATTAAAATTAATGAAACTAAAATTTTGTTTGAGAATCTTCTTTTCAATAATATTTTTCCTTTCTTCATTAAGAAACTCAAGAGATCGAAAATTACTCTTCTCCACTTTCTACGAGCCTGTCCAGATAGTCATAGGACTTTGATTGATGGATGTAACTGTAACAAAAAATTTTTTAAATTAAACATTTGTAAAAGTATGAAATTTCTATTTAAAAATTTCAATAAAAATCATTTTTCTATTCAACATTGCAAAAACAATCATTTTTTTGTCCAACATCCCAATAAGAATAATTTTTCCATTCTAAATTGCAGCCAAATAATTTTTTTACTGAAAATAATATTTAATTACTTAAAAATAAATTTAAAATTGCTACGAAAATTAAATTATCTTCAAAATGTACCGTAAAAAAATATATTTGACTTAAAGTTTCTTTACTTTTTTATTGGTTTCAAATAAAAATGTTATTTCTATTGAATAAATTTTTATTTACAGAAGTAAATAAATAAAAATTTATTTAAACAAATAAATAAGTTATTAGTTTCTCGAGACAAATATAATGTTTCTAAAATTCCAAACGTTCAAATAAAAGAAATTCAATTATTTCTTTTTTTAAATTATAAAAATTTTTCTCTGGGTGTATATTATGAATGAAAAAAATATTATTGCGAGTTAATTAGAATTGAAAATTGTGGATTTCAATATAAGAGTGTTAATTTGCGTAAAGCGTTTAAATACTGAAAAAAAAGAAAAAAAAGGAAAAAAGAAAGGAGGAGAAATTTGTTAATAATGCCAGCAAAGCAACTAACCGAAAGTTAATAAAAAGCAATTTTATCGCTTCAACAACCGTTTATGGGTTGGATCTCTCCTTCCAACGTGTAGAATAATTTTTCCTGCTTTAGCGGCCTTAAAGGTGTGAAGCGCTTTTCCGTGGGTCATTCCCTCCATGGGAATGCCATTTATTGCTCGAATTTCGTCTCCAATCTTCAGAGTTCCTTCCTCTGCTGCTTGTCCTCCGGCCAGAATATCCTTTACGAAAATTCCCATATTTCCCTTGTTGCTGTCCGATCCTCCAACAATGGAGAATCCCAGCTTCTTTGTCGTTCCCTTTTCCAAAGAAATAGTTATTAAATCCATGGGTAAACTTGTTGCTCTTCTTGTGCTGAGTGTCGCGTTTGAATTTCGTTTCTTCACGTTCTGAAATTTTTTCATACCCGTTACTTTTTCTTCGATTTTCACGATATTTTCTTTATCGATTTTATCCATTGTAGTAATGGACACATTTATACCATCTTTCCTTAATGCGCCAATAATTTGACAGGACATTTTATCATCACTATCATCAGTGTCCATTTTTACATTTTCCTTTGAACAACTTAATGTGTCTTCTTTCATCAACATGTCCTCATTGGGATCATTGCAAAAGCTGTCGTCGAACGACATTTGCGAAGAGTTGAAAGTTATCGACGAATCCTCCATATTATCATTTCCCGCCTCTTTCAACGACCAAACGTGAGGATCACTTTTCGTTCGAACAATTGGATTTTCTATCCAAGTTTCGCCAAATTCTCCACCAAAGGCGAACATCGGTACTCGTGCAATTTGCAACTCAACTGGTCCAAAACAGCTCCTTAAAGCATTTCTTGCTTCAACCTCCGACATACCACGAATTCTTCGTCTACAAACGCGAACAATTTCGTCTCCAATTCTAAAAAGATTAGAATTTGCGGCCGCTCCTTTAGGATCCAGCATTGAAATAATATAAAATGGACGTACAGCTTCTTTTTTCTCCAAGAAGATGCCCAGATTGCCAGGAATTTCAACCACTAATTTCATTGTTTTCAGCTCACGTCTAACAAGCTGCTTGGGAGAGGAAACTGCCGGCGATTTAGTTGGCTGTGAATTCGAGCAACCCTTTCGCTTCAATTTCCTCTTGGGACTTTCAACGACTTCTGGTTCCATATCGGCGCGGGATCTTTTTGGATTGTAGTACTGAATCGGTGTGGTCTCGAGTTTTTGTAAATATTTCAACGAAGGCGGAGTGTCCCTGCACGGCGAGGCGGCATTGTCCAAAAGGCAAGAAGTGACAATATTCTTGACGGCTTTACTCTTCGGTGTTCTCAAATGCATCTCTGAATTACGCATTCTTGTTGATTTCAAAGATTTACTCCTCACTGGAGAGGCATCTCTCGTTGAAAATTTATCATTAGTCGCAATGAAAGTCATTGCAGTGGTTGACGATGAGTTTAGAGATTCTTCAGCGAGTAATGTCGCTTCATTGGCGTTGAGCGTTTCATCGGCATTTTTTAACGTTACATCAGCGCTTGAAATCTCAAGCTTCTTGGAGGAATCGGACAAATCAACACCTTGGTAATCTTCCGAAGTTATGGACAATTTTCTCGGACTTGACTGTTGAGTTGATTGTTCGCCATCTGGCGAGTCAGCTCCAGTTCGCGTGCTGTCTGAATCGTAGCCACTCTCGTCATAACACAGCTTCAAGTTATTGAGCAAATCCTCCACTCCACCTGGCATTGACGATTTCGGTCGCTCAGATCTGAAAATTAAAGATATTTTTAGTATTTTTTTATTTAGAATTGTTATTCAGAAAATAGAATAGTAGATTTAAAAGACACATACTTGACATTATTGTCATTGATATTCTCGTTGGCGTTGATGTCGACATTTCGAGAGCTGAATAGATTTCTCTTGACACTACCAGTTCTAGGTAAAAATTTCAAATCTATCGACGAAGCACTAATGGACCTCTGGGGAACAGCAAATCCTCTGGCGATTTCCACTTCCAATTTGTCCAATTCGGGAACTTTTTTTTGGAGATTCTGTATACTTCTACAGAGTGCCTCCTTTTTTCTTCGAAGGGTATCGATATTCTTGCTGCTGTTTAAATTTTTCGTTGAGCATTTCAAAATTCCTTCGCTGTGTGCCTTATCTATCCGGAAATTAGACAATTCTTCTTCCTCGATTGTCACACTCTTTGACTTCTGCTCAATCCTTTCTGTCCTTTCCGAACCACGAATAAAATTTCGCAATGATTCCACTCGGGAAATCCGCTTCGATTTCGGACGATCAGGCGACGGCGGCGACAAATTTAATTTCTGCAAAAACATTTTGGTTATTTTTTTGTTTTATTTTTCAAAATTACTATTAAATATTACTAATCATTTTTTTTAAAACAGTTTGTCTAAGGAAAATTACCTTTCCATTGGGAACATCGCCAAGACTTTTTCTATTCGGACTCCAACGTCGTCTCCTTCCCGATCCAGAAAGAATTTCCGAACTTTCCGATCTCTTTAATTGGTCGAATCTTTGGCCCAATTTCCGACTCCATGTTGCAATTCCTAAAAGAAGAGATAATTAAATAAGAACATTTCTTTTTGATCACTAAATAAAAGGTTGGACTATTTTCTTCCGCCTAAAGATTAACAAACTCTCATTAAATTTAATCAGTAATAAAAACTTATCTATATTTCTGATGAGATTGTTCGCTAACAACGGGAGTTTATTATATGAGAAAGCGTGGACTGATGCATGAAATGCTCAAGATCCACGATAATAGATTAGGAATCGAATTAAAGGTTGAATTTGTAACGAGAAAATAATTACCTTTACGAGCAGAAAAGGAGGACGAGGAACTTGGCAATGTTGCGTCTTCTTGAGATGATACTGGCGAAGCAGCATCCTCAATGTCGCTTTTCGTCTCACGAAGAGCAAAATCCGGTGATATCGACGTAGCCGATACCAATTCGGGACTTGTATCTTCCGATCGTCTCTTGAATAATCTCATTCTGGCTGAAATGACAAATAAAAGCAGAAAGTTAGTAAAAGTATTGGAAAATTAATTTCTAACTAAATCTAAAGTTCGATAATTGAGTCATATTTTTAGAGTTTCTTTAATCTTTTTACAATTTTTGAATTTGGGAAAAAGAAGCCGAATTTTTTTGCAGACCATTACGAGAGTGAATTTGTTCCCATCGCATCGGTTTGAAGGCAATAAAAGGTTGAAATAACTCAGCTTTATGAGTTATGCGATATCCCTTTAGTTGTAACTGCTGGAAAGGATTCGCGATCCCGACAAAGATGAGAATTTTGCGTTGGTAGCAAATGTACTTGCTTGAATAGCTATAGGGATAAGAATTCCTGGAGTTTAGCAAGTCTCTCTCTCTCGCCGTACAATTTCTGTCTCTTGCTCTGTCCACGCAAAGACATAGGAGTCTCTCTCCTACTTACGACCTACTATCACGAAACCACATTCGCTATATGGGTTTACGATGGTATTAATATATCTGGGCACTTGCAATGGTATAAATATCCTATCAGTATTTTGCATTAGTGTTGGTTAGTGTTGGTGCGTGTTCTTGGCCTCGGGATATATATTGGAGAGCTCAACGATCGCTTTGCCTCGAGGGCAAATCTCGTAAGACTTCCTTCTTGGACTATGCAAAAACTCCAAGCGCCGAACGGCCTTCGAAGCCAGTTTGCTTGGCTCGACTCGACCTCTTTCATCGCTAGGCTATTGGCTATCGTGTAGCTTAATTAATCAGATGGTTGAGTTTTGTAATTTCACTCCTTCTTGCTTCCATTTTAAACTATCGCTTCTTGCGAGAGACTCGATTTTCCTATAGGAGCAGTCTTCTAAGGTTAGCGACACGACACATTTTTTTTCCCTCCACATGTGGACGAAGGCGTTGACCGTAAAATCGCCACTTTCTTTTATAATATTGCTGATAGTGAACTTGAATTATTAGGGGAAAGTTGCTGATTGAACGGAAAATCCAGATGTTGGTGAAATGTTCTCAACTTTCTATAAATGATCAAAGCAAAAATATATTTCTGATACTGCACAACGATTTCTTGGTCACAAAATAATTTATTCTCTAATTAGTTTATACAAATCGTGAAACTTGATCTCGTTTGTTTTCCATGTGATTAAAGAATAAATAAATATATACAAATTTCTCAATCGAGAATTTCTCTTGATAATAGTAAAATTTGCATGTATTCAGAGAAGGGAAGTTTATTAAAAACGAAAATACTTTTTCATGACCCGTTACATGAAAGATTTTAAACTCGTTGAAGAGAACAGGGTGTGGAGACAAGGAAAAAAGTCCTACAACAACCTACGTATAAGTGGATATCACTGGCACGAGTTAATATCATCAAGCCCCAGCTATTTTTGTTTTTTTTTGTCTTTTTTCCTGGATATACGCAATTCGCGTGAAAATTGCACTTGTATCTCAAATCACACCAGATCCTTCCAACTGATTCGTGGCACGACAACACAAGAGGCTCGAGAAATAAAAAAAAACTCACAACAACTATACAGACAAGTCCAATTTAGATTGCAGCAGGAGCGAGACTATCTTTTTTTCATCAGAAAATCATTTTATCTAATTTAAAGAAGCAAATAAAGAAACTGTTGTTAATAATTTAAACCCGATTTTCTCATTAGTGCATTTCACAATAATCTTATCAAGAAAAGAAAGTGATTTTGATATGAGACACTTTCTTAACTCGAGTTCAGAAAAAAAATTGTAAAATACTGTAATATTTTGAGACAATTTTCCAAAATAAAATTATATTTAGAGAAATTTTCTTGAGTAGAAAAGAAAAAGTTGAGTAACAGCATTTTTTACAATCTATTTATGAGCTCATTAATAAACTGTTAGCCATTCTCAAATTGTATGTAAAAATAACGACCCTCATTAAATATTTTATCATTGGAAAATCAGAGTTCTTCTTCTTCTTCTTCTCCTTCTCTTCTTTCTTCAGCCCTTATGGAAGAAACATTTAATTAAATCTTGAAAAGACAAGTTCCACAATAGTCGCACAATAGTCCCACAATTAAAACCTCCATTAGTTTATCCTTGTAATTAGAAGTTTGCTGAAGCAAAAGACAGTTAACTGACCGAAAACATCCGCTAATCAAATCAACGCATTACACGTGCGTAGAAAGCACCTTAATCGCGAAAAAACTGGAGCAAGTCGAATACCCCGGTTTCAAGAGACTCACTGTGAGTAGAGTGCATCCAGGAAGTTGTCAAGTGCAGATGCTAAAAATACTTATTTATGTTAACCCCTAGTCCAGTGTGTTCGCTTTATAAGAATTCCCAGCCAGATTCATTTCTTTTTCCTCTTTGCGACAGTCTTCTCCTAAAAACAGATGACTCATGTGATCCTGTGGGATTTCTTTGCTTCCGCAAGAAACCTATTTTCCCATCAATTTTTCTTTCTCGAATTTCCGATCAAAACACTAATGCGTGGGAATTTCTAAACACTTCATTTTCTCCAAAAACTCTCCCCACTTTACAGAAGTGTAAAAGAATCAAACGAATTTTCAGTTACGGAAACTGAAATTATTTTTACCGGGAAAGAAATGTATAGCAATTTTCTCCACATATTGCAAATAGCTCGCACCACGGTAGGAATTGTTACTTTATTCATTCAAAGATAGCTCTTGTGTACGCACACGTAACGGTTTAAGATCATAGGTGATGGGAGATGCATTACAGTTAGTTACTCCTGCAAAAGATTTTTGAACCGCATTTAACTGGCGATAAGTTAGAAACCGTTCGCACGTGACTAACTTTAACACAAAAGGAATAATTAGAGATGATTTAAAATGATTAATGGCCGTTTTCGGTACGATAGGATCAATCAAACATTTCGTTAACTTTATCCATATCTTTAAAGAAAAGGAACATTTTATCTCGACCGATAATTATTTCTGACTCAACTCCAATACCATATGTTATAATTAACTAAATTACCCGACATTCTGTACCATAGTCAATTAACCCTTTTATTTATGCATTCATTTTGGAATAAACGGTATATACACGTTGTGTCGAGGTAATTTACCCCAAAGAATAATAGATTTTCATAAATCCTATATGGCGATATTTATTTGCAATTATTTTAATAGCACACGCTTTTAAACTATTCATCTATGAATTTAACACGGATTAATTTACAAATTGAAAACTTGATTCACCGTTCAAAACCGGTTTAAACATCGGGTCATTGATTTTCAATTTTATAATAAACAATTTCTGTATTTTTAGTACAAATTCTCATTTTCATCCTGTTTCATTATTTCAATTCAAAATATCCAGAAAACTCGTTTTTGTATTAAAAACCAAGAAAATTACAAATTTTATTATTAGAAAAATTTACACAATGTACAATTTATGTAAAACAGTTCAAAATACAGAATCAAAGAGTAACAAAACAAAATCAAAGTTTTAATATTTTAGTATATCTATCGAAAAGTTAAATTTCCCAAACCAATTTTTTATAATTTCTATAAATTATATTACATTCAAAAATAGAATGTTTTTTCAATGAATATTTATATTTTTTTCCTGAAGTAAATTTTGTCATTGCCAAATAAAAATTTCCTTTAAAAATAAATAATTTAAACACACTTTTATTTAACTCACAATCAGATAAATTATGGTGCAAATAAAATTTTTCTCAGCGGGTGCAATAATAAAATTAAAGAACAACTTTTTCTTTAAGGAGAGAGAACAAGATGAAGAAGAAGTAGAAAATAAAGATTATAATTAAGAAAATATAATTGCTATCAGAAGCAATTAAATCAAACAGGCTGCGAAGAATAATGAGCAAAAAAGTAATATTAACGGAAAAATAAAATCTCGAGTGCACATAGTCACCTTCTGTGTAAATCTGTGTAAATCTGTGTAAATCTGTGTCAAGATGAGAGAACACTCGAGGACGATCCTGACAGCAGTTTTACTTTCTACCAAGAGGGACTTTATAAATATATACATAAAAAGGTTGTTAAAAAAAAGCACGAAATAAAAACAGCAAACGAGACCGAAATATCGCGGCACAATTTTTCTCATTCACATATTCTCTCCTATTACTCTCAGCGTACCATTAAATTTGTATTCACCGTTAAAAACAGTACTTGCGTGAGTCTTTATAAATATGCAATAATGTAAATTAGAAAAATAATCCTCGAAAAACAAATGTTTTTCCCAGGAAAAATGGGAGATTCCCCTTTTATCCCCATAGTCATGAATAATCACTAACCGAGAAAAATAAAGAGAACCATACTGATTATTACAAATTCACCATTATTGTACAATGAAAATTAATAGAAATATTATACCGAGCATTATACAAAGAAGATTAATAGAAAGATCTGAATTTCAGAGAAAGAGAGAGAAACGTACAATGAAAATATTCGATAGAGAAAAAAAAGTAAGTCAATAAAACC
>CM065459.1:454115-523861 GCA_032872475.1 Leptopilina myrica (nomen nudum) | reverse complement strand
CCTTCATTCATACAAGTTTGTCGATAAAAAAGCAAGCAATGCGAGAGAGTGAGGGGAGAGTGAAACCATAGATAACCAGAAATTCAACATTATAATTTAAATTTTTTTCCTCGATTTAATTGTAACACGCAGATGATGCTGTTTTTCGATATAATATAATTTTATACAGTCAATTTTAATAAATGCAGGGATATATTAATTTTATACTTTGTAGTGTACTTGCAAATTATCGCGCCCTCTTATCTTTTAACACACTTTTTCACAAGTTGTACATTTCATTTTTAATACTTTCTGTAGACTGTATATTTCTTAACATATATATGTTTCAAGTTCTTTCTTTTCCTTCTGATCTTATTTTGCAAAATATATTCTTTTTCTGAACAATATTTTTTCACGCTTGAAATGCTCCTTTTTTTAATTTTATTTTTAATTTAAATTTAATTTATTATATTTTTTGGAAAGAATTATAACCAATATTTGAAGAAATTTTGTTAAAAAAAAGAGATAAAAATGATGCATTGTATTTATTTGCGAATTATATTTGGGGCCCTTGTATAATAGTGTCGATCGATCGGATCGAAATTTCACCCTTTGACCTCTCAACTTTTTGTAACACCCAACTCTGAGGGGTAATACCTTTATTTTGACCTGATGAAAAGGGGTCGAGTGTCTTACATGTAAGAGGATCGAAAAAGCAGCTCATAGGGATTGGATTATATATAGGGAAGATACTTAAAAGGCCACCATTAATCAATAAAGTTGTATTTTTAAGGCAATTAACTTTATTGAATAGGATCCAATGAGTAAACATTTTCTTTTTATGGTGAGAATTTGATCTTTTAAAAAAAGTTAATAAAGAAAACGAGGGGAAAAGTTCAATGGGTGTGTCAAATGTATAAAAAATAAGTACCTGACTACTTCTTGTCTCTTATATAATTTATTATATAGCGCGGAGAAGATCTAATATTTCCCTTTGATTTTAACCGAAATATATTTTCATTTTTCAAAATCATGAGAACTTTATTATTTTTCAATTTATGTATTAAGTATATAATGGTTAATAAATACAAAATATAAAACAGAAGCAATCTAAAGGAAATGGTTCGAAATTCCGTACCGAATTCCGCAAAAATACAAAACGTGTAATATTTGCAGTTTTGCTAAATTTTTTTATGCAATTCTTTAATTATTTAATAATTTAATTTATATTTGAGTCAAATAATATTTATGTCAAGAAAAAAAATTATTTATAGTATCTTAGGCTTTTTTTAGAAAAAAAAATATCTTTTAAAAAATATTACATTATTCTGTAAATGATATACAAAAATTGTATTTTTTCGAAAAGAAAAGAAACTAATTAACTTATAATAGAAATATTTTCTAATGATTCTACTATAAAAGAGAAACCGCAAAGAATTTATAAGCTTGTGGGTCATTATTTAACAATTTGAAGAAATTGCTTCATTTTTTATCTTATCAATAAGAGTTAGAATGTGAAATAATTATTCTTTATTATAAGGACGGATTCTTCAACTTCTTGAGTCACGTATTTGTTGACAAAGTTCATTTAATTTTTCCCTTTTTTTTGTAAATTAGGAAAAATAATAAATGTTCATTTAAGATGTTGAAAAAAGTAAAAGTTATATGTAGATCTACATAATTTATTGTAGGCGGAGAAAGAATGTAATTTATGATGAATTAGTAAGAATTGATATAATAAGAGTCAATTAGGGTAGGGAGCCAACTTGATGAAAGGATTCTTATATGAGAAAAACCTCATGAGCTTTGTGCTCAAGTTTTTGAAAATTAGTTCGAATTTCGTGTGTATTATATACGTTTCATATAATATTATAAGTTTATTATTATTTTTTTTAATTTTCTTAATATCCTTACTTTAATCTTTATTTTTATTATAAACATTATAATAATTATTATTACTATCACAATTATTATCATTAATGTTACGATTGTCATTATATTTTTATGATCTCTGGGCGTTGGGGATCGAACCACTGTCCCTATGTTCCACTCACTAATTCATGTCCCTTAACGACTACGCCCACCGCCTATTGTTCTTTTTTTAATATTCTTATTATTGTTTTTATTACCATTTCCTATTTTCAAAAATAATTTAATTTATTTTAAGAAGTGATTTGAACATTTTTGACAACAAATTATTTGTAGAGATATTTTATTATTATTATAATATAACCTTTTGTTGTAAACGCGTCAATATTATTTTTTTTTTCCTTCTATGGCTAATCTTAATTTAAACAGAAACTTGTAGGAAAAAATTGTTTATAAATCGAAATTTACACAAAACACGTGTACTTTCAGAACATGTGACTCTTTTGTCACGTGATTCAAGTAATAATATTGTCCTCAAACATTTTCCATATAAAATATTGAGTGAATTGAAAATTGAAATTTTGTGCGGTAAAGTCAAGAAGAGTAAACAAGATTTTTGCCACATTTTTTAACATAGGAAAAAAGTAATTTTTTTCAAAAAAATAAATTTTAATTAATTAAGACTCGGCTTCCCCTTTTTGCGTATCTATCTAATATAGAAAATGATAGACAAGAGGGTTGATAATGTTGAAAGCCAGAGGAGATCCTTCATAGAGTATATAAATAAAAAAAGGGAAGAGAGAAAAAAATAACAAAAAGAAAAAAAGAATGCAGAGAATGGGGATTGAAGAGAGTTAGAGGAAGAGAGAGAGAGAGAAAGAGAGCTTTCAAGACATGACGAACGCGAGGTGCGTTCAGTCTGCGCATGGACATCGATCGAACGACTTCACGTTTCATGTTCTCCTTGAACTCCCGGTCTTTTTACCCGGTTACTAATATTATTTTTTTTATATCAAAAGTGCAATTAACTTGATTGGCTATTGTTATTACATGCTTTCTTTAAAGTGAGTAAAGTTCTTGAGAGTGCGGAGCTTTTACTCCAGAGTGGTGACATTCGTGCTTTTTACCCCTTTTCGAAAAGAAAGAAAATTATTTCAGTGTTTATTCTTCAGTGGAGAATGCTTCATTATTAATTTACGTCAATTAAGAGGTACGTTTTCACATTTATTTCGTTATTTTTTCTTTCTTCTCTCTTTTTTTCTCTTTGATTCCTTTTCTTTTTTCATTTACCATTTTTAAAAAAATTTTCTATCTCGCTGCAATTGTACATTTTTTGAATTGTTTTTCATTCCTTCTTGATAGTATTTTTTTGTAAATATATATAAAATATATTTTTTTATAAATAGATAATAAATTGAAAAATATGAGAATTAAATATAATAAGTAAAAGTATATAATTTTGAAAATTTTTGAAACAAATAATTAGAAGAGAAATTAATTTCTTTATTGTCAAATTATATTTTTATATTATTCGTACAATTTAAATGTTGTCGTATCAATTAGGAACATCAATTAAATTTTAATAAGAGAGGGATTAATTTATTTTTTTCTCTCAATAATTTGAAATTATTGGCCTTTCAAATTATACTTTTACTATTATTGAATCAATAAAAAATAATCAGTTATTGTAATTTTTTATGTGGGGGCATATTTTATTTTCTTGTCTTAAAAATGAATAATTTATCGGCAGATATTTTAGAATTACTTAAGAGGATCAGACTTTTATTATAGTTTTCTATTCAGACATATACACTTTATGAATGATCAATGTTAGAAAATAAAATTTTACGATATTAATGACTCTGATGTGTAAGGAACAAAATTCAACATCTACTTGTTCCCATAATCTACTACTTAATGGCATTCTTACGCCTTTTTAATGTTTTAATAATATTTACTGACTGGAATTTAAGAAAAAATAAATGAAAAATTTGTTTTTAGACTGGGACAACTTTTTTTCATGTTCCTATAAAGTTTTCAACTTCCATAGGAAGGAAATTTATTTTTGAATATTTAAAGGTTTTTCTAAAATTAGTAAAAATTGTTAATTGCAATTCTTTTAATACTCTAAATATTGTAATAAAATACTTTTTTTTAAATTTGAATATTGAGTTTAATGAAACAATTCGTTTTCTTTAATAATAACTTTTGATGTAAACATGTTTGGGTAGTGTCATATTTATTTAATGATAAACGAAAAACTAAAGTCACACATGTATTTAATTCGTCGCGCAGTGAAAAATGTTTTCCCAAAAGGCAAACATTTAAAGAAAGCACTAAAATGTATAATTTTTATTTAAAGAAGCAAACACAATAATCATAAAAACAGCTTAATAAAATGCGCGTAAGAAAAAAAATAGAGAATTTAGTTATAAAATTATTACTGCTCCCTTATGTTAAAATTTTTATCTTCCATGTTTTAAAAATAACACTAACTAAAATCTCTCTTTTTTATAGATGAACTTCTTTTCTTTTCATAAATAAAATTCAGAGTTAATGTTTTCACCGTCTGTGGACAATTTAATTTTACTATCAATAAAATGATCAAATATGAAGATTTAAAAAAAAGTGGTATAAATTAGACCAGATCAACTTTTTTTGATATTGTGTTTTGTAACAGAGCGTTGGCGAGTTATATATGCGCTATAAAACATTTTGGATTATAATACGCTGTTGGATAATATAATTCTCGTGCATCCTCTGAATGTGTGTTCAGTTTATTGTATGACGATATAGTCAGTATGATAGTCTCAAAAATTAGTCAGTGTCATGGACACGAAAATGTAAACAAATATTTATAAGAAGTAAACATTTATATATATATGTACTTGAATTTATATTGTGAGTTTGCAATTCATGGATTTTAGAATTTATTTATTTCCGCTTTCTGGACAGAAACATCTCAAAGAAATGGAGGATCAGGTACAACCAATGTGCACGAAATTGGACATTGAGAATTTATATTGGGATTGAGAATTTATATTAGGATCATCATATATCATTCATATGCAAATTTATCAACTATATGTATAAATTGTGGACAAATTTCACATAAATTTTGTGTCCAAGTCTTGATATACGTATTGTTGATAAAGTTTGGATTGAATTTAACATATGGATTATTGGGAGGGACATTTGCATTTTGTATGCCATTCAAAGTTAAACCTTACAAATTTGGTGATTTTCATACAAATTATTGAAAGATTAGCTTCTACAATATAATAAACAGTGATCTTTATTCTTTATATTTTTTTAATCAGTCAGTCAGTCTGTCTCTCTCTCTCTCTCTTTCTCTTTTTCTTACTCGATTTGATATTGATGATGGTTCTGACGAAATTCGTTTCTATTTATTTGCGTACAGAAAAAAATGGGTGATAGGTCTTCGTTTTTAAAAAATTATATTAATTTACCTTTTTATTTTGAATTTTATTCAAATGAAGTTTGATTATTGATTCTTTGCTTCAAAGTTCAGTGAATTTTCAATTTTACTCGTTTTTTGTCTGATTTTGATATCCTTAGAAAAATTGGGAAAGAATTGTGAGCAGAAAAAAATGAAAAGAAGAATATTCTTTCATATTATAGGGAGATTATTTATCGAATTTAGGGAAATATGTATCATTTGGAAAATTTAATTTGAATTTTATAGTTTAATAAATATTGAAGCTCTGTTTATAATTTTATATTGAGGAAAAATATTACAATTTTCACAAGTGCACGCTAATCTAAAAGAGTAATCCAGCAATCGGTTTTTTAAAGTTCATATTATATCCTATATGAAATTGTGGCATTATACTTTTAGCTTTTGCGTTGCATGTACATTATCCTAGTAACACAGATCAGCGGAGGAGATTAGTATAGGTCATTTTCAAACATAAACCCTTGCGTGCAAAAGAAAACATATTCTTGATTTGTTGTTAAGGGAAGTTCTTTTAAAAAATATACCTACAAATTTAAATTTTATTTTTTCATTAAATAGAAGAAAAATCTTTTTTTTCAGTAAATAAAAATTAAGAAATAAGAAAGATAATTTAATTTTTACATTAAAGAAAAAGACAAGTAATTTTTTCCAGTAAATAAAAAGAAGAGTTTTTTATTAAGTAAATTATTCAGTTTGATAATTAAAATGTGACGTGATTCGAAGAAGGGTGCCTAAAAGAGTATTATTTTAAGGTTATGTTTGTGTTTTTTTACCACAATAATTAACATACTTTTTGTTCTTAAGTTAAAACTAAAATTTGTTTTATGGAATATATTTTTTTTTAAAAGCTTTATTTGAAGAAATTTTAGTTTGATAAAATTTTATAACTTTTATTTTTAAAAATTCTACTGGAAGAAATTATTTGATTATTTTTATTTAAAGAAATGTTATCTTTTGCATATTATATGATTATTATTATGAACGTGACATTGATATCAGAGTTATTATAAAATAAATGATGTCTTAATATGTCAAGGCATAATATATAAGAGCTATAGGCGCATGGCACATGTGTGCAGAATCTAATTTTTTACTTAATCGGTTACTAGTGCAAAATTGCGTTCATATTGAGAAACTTTAATAAACTTGAATAATAAATCACAATTGTGATGTAGAATTATGTGCAAGTGACGTCTTGTTTTCTAGATCAATTTGTTATTATGATTAGAAACGGATTTGTAATTAATTTTTTTTTAACTTTTTTTTTATTTTGTCTACGTAATTTTTATATACTGTATGCAAAATTGGGAAAAAAATGTACATTCTTAAGAATGTAAAATGTAAAACTTTGAATGCATTCAAGTCATACGTGGTAGAAAGTCAGAAAAATAGATTTAAATTTTCCATAAGAATTTTTTGGTAGAAATTAATCTATACACTTCTTTTAAATATATTGAAAATATATAAAAGAAGGAATAAGAAAAAAATTAGTTATATTTGGAATCAAGATTGCAGTTTTAAGCTATATATATGCTTTTCCTGTCTGGAGTATTTTGCAATCGATATTGA
The DNA here is from genome assembly GCA_032872475.1 of Leptopilina myrica (nomen nudum). Classification (NCBI taxonomy): domain Eukaryota; kingdom Metazoa; phylum Arthropoda; class Insecta; order Hymenoptera; family Figitidae; genus Leptopilina; species Leptopilina myrica (nomen nudum). Next base: position 516,966 of record CM065459.1, on the reverse strand, counting down.
CGCTTTCCAAGAAGTGAATACTGCAGTACAGTAACTGTGTACATTATAGTTTTGCATTTATAACTTTTTTAATTATTCCTAAAATTAGAATACACAGGATATGGTTTTTTATATTTATTTTAAGTACCCCTTGTTTGTTAAATTTTTTTTTTCCTTTTATCGCTTTGGGTGTAAAAGGGAAATTTTATTTTATTAACTCGCGAGTCTAAATTTAAACTATATTTAAAATTGACCGATTTTAATGAAATAAGTAAAAATAAATAAAATGAATGTTAATTGCGACATTAAGAAAATTAAAAAGCTACTGGAAGTAAAATGTTCTTTTTGTACGTACAGTGATTATTGATTTTGGTTTTCATTCCTGATTGAAAGAGTCACGCGTGGTCCAGCAAAGGATGAGATGGCATTATGGCATGCACGCACGGTTATATGATTATTTTGTGCAGCACAAGGCCGCAGGTCTCCTTGCGCTTATAACCCGTCCGTCTCGACGAACCTTGAAAATTCCAGAGGTGTCATTTAGAGGCGAATGACGCTATGTCTCTTGTCGCTTGTTGTCGTTAATGTCGTTTGACAACAATGTAAAAAAAATAGCATAAAACGAAAAATCCAAGTTGCTTACAACTGAAGTAGTGTGGCCAACAAGGGTCAAGCATAATTTTATTTATAACCACCTTATTTTGACCCGTGATTTACAACTTCTTCTTCATTTATACTGACTTCCAAGTTCTATTTTTTTTTCTTTGTAGCGTATTTTGAAGTGAGTCACAAAATTGTAGTTTCAATAGTAATAAAAAATACAGATTGATGAGAACATCAAGTCGGTGATTTTGATTGATTAAATTATTTAATAAGATGCGCGGAAAAACATCGGACTCCTATTTGAGCTGATCAATTTACGGTCGAGGTTCGAACATATTTGAAATAAATTGACGTCGATTAATTTTCTTCTTTTGGATAAAAATCACTTATGTGACGTTTAAGTATCTAAAACGGAATGTTGGTGGATAAAACATAAATTTTCCATTAACATCTCGTTAATCTCATCGCTTTTTCAACGGTCGTCCGTTAATCCCGATTTACAGTGCGGCGCGGAGGCTGATCCGAATGAACGGAACATAGAAGCAAACGCGACGTTTCAATGCGGCTAAATATCCTTTGGATGCTCGATTACAAATCGAAATTGACGCTTATGGTCGAATGAAAGATGTGTATACGAAATGACAAGTTGGAATGGAATGCTTTCTAATCGTACACTTCCGGAACTCGTGTATCATTCATAACAAGAGACTCAATCTATTCCAGTTCTCTTCACTCTTGACACCTAGTGTAGTGTCGTTCCATATGTACATAATGTGAAAAAGAAACCTCAATTCAAGTTCTCAAGTGAGTCGAAAGAGTCAAAAAAAAGAGAGAGCACATAGTATGTCAACCTGCAGCAATTGTCTTCTTTTCAACTCTATTTCTTTGCCTCTTTTTCTTCCTTTCAGAAAGTCACACAATGTAGCTTCACTCTCAATTTCCTACGAGTTGATTTTTAATTTCTAAATTCATTGGAATTCATTCGTCTGCAAAAATAACGAATTCGAAAAGATGTCCCTCGAGTCTCGACTCTTTTCCCTTTTATTAGAAACTGCAAGTTGTAATTTAACAATTTGTAAGCGTTTGCAATTTTTTGAGAATTGTGTGCGTTTTGCAACCAGTTGGAACAAGTCGTAAAGTAGTTTAAATGCGGTTTGAAAATGTAACTTGAGTGCTGTCCACTTGGGTAAATATCTCTATTCGTTTGTCCAGTCGTCCTCCCCTATCTTGCCATTTTCCACTCGTTCTTTCTTTATTACGAGATGCTTACGAGATGCTACCAATGAAACACTCGGTCCATTGCTCGGCTTATTGCTTCGTGTATCTTTTATTTAGACTTTAGAATCGAAATGCATCTGCACGCGCGGTTTGACGAGTTTCTTAAGAGTGTATCTCTCCAAAGTTCCGACGACTTGTTACTTAAACCTATTAATTATAATTATAATATTCCGATAAGAAAACATTTGTCTCAAACAAATTAAAAATATGACTCTTTGGCCATAGGGAGCAGAGTTAAAAAAGATCCTAAAACTGCTTTTGAAATTATTATGAATAAATAAATTTTATGAACGAATATCGAAACGAATAGTTGTAAATCAATAATAATAAAGTTTGAGTATAACAAATGCCTTTTCGCCATTCATGTCTCTCGCTGCTGTTTTGGAAGGAAATTATATGTTCGCACTTAAATCGACTAACGAGCCTGTCGATATATAAAATTTATCGTAATTACTTACAACTTCATAATTTTTTATTCTGGAGTAATAAGTCGCGCCGACAACATGCCGAGATAAGGATGCTGAAAATAAGGCGAAATAATTATAAAGATGAGAAGAAAAAAAAGGACAAAATATTTAAGAGTCATCAGGGTAATACCGGAGGCAGAGTATTACGATAAAAGCTTGCGGGAAAAGCTTTCAAGACCCGAGTGCATTTTTTAATTTTACTTAACGAGATAAACAGCAGTATTTATATAAGTGACAATTACTCAAGAATTATATTTATTTTATTCTAAATTAAAATTTAAAAAATGCGGCTATTAATTAAAGTATATAGCTTAGCGCAGAAGAGATAAAAAGATTTCTTGTTTTGCTTTTTTTCTTTATGAAAATAGATTTATTTTATTTGGTTTATAGACAATAGAGAGTTGATAATAGAATTGAAGGAAACAATGGTTTTTTTGTAGCTATCACGTAATAAATATTTCTCGATGGAGGTAATTACCTTCTTCCTCAAATCGTAGATCTTCGATCGGAAAACCAGTCTCGAGTTTGAGAAGATACTGCCAAGCAACCGGCGAGTTTCGAGACCCGCTTATTACAACTTATACTGCCTACCGAGGGATCGATTCTCTTTTTTTTGTCATTTTTCCCTCCTTTTTTACTTATATATACTTACGAGCGAGTAGGCTACTACATGCAACTAGAAGCGATAACTAGTCTCTTGCAGTGGCATAACATTCCTAAGAGGCTGCTAACATTAAAGTGCAACGATATTCAGTGCAATCGTCGCAGCTATATTTGTTAGACGTGGACGGGAATATCGACCGACTTTCTTCAGCAAAGATATCGAAAGTCCAGTAGCTTCTATTACACATATACGTGAACCTTGAACGATTTATAATATTTACTTTCAAATCTCCTTTTATTGGACATTTATTTTTAACAAAAATTCTTTCTTTTCATTTCCCTAAATATTTTTCTTTCTCTATTTTTTTATTTTTGCCAAAGGAAAATATACTCTTTTAAGTTCAGGCAAAAAGTCAAAATTCCAGAAATTATACAGACATAACGTAGCATTTTTTGCCTCTATAGTACACGTCAGAAATGATAATTGATTTTTTGCTATTGCCCGTTTGATGAATTGATCTCAAGTGATTACCATTTTTGAATAACTTGTTACCATTAACACGCATCATTATTACAACAGGAGAGTGAAAAAGAAAAAAAAGTAGTGATTTCCTGCAGTTCTAGTTTGCCAAATACGTAGGCAGAATGGTGGGTAGGTGCGATCACTTGGATGGTGTAATTGAACTCAGCTTTTTAATTGGAACAACGTACAAGTAAAGCTATTCAACTGTTTGATCGATATACCTTTACGAACATTAAATGGTGTGGAAAATTTTCCAGGTTAAGGGCATTCACCGGATGTTCGAAAATTTATGTCCAATTACAAATAGCACTTCATTTATTTTCAACTGCGAAATAATATAAAAGTGTCTAATCACTTTTTACTCTTAGATTTTAGATTTATTTCACTTTCAAACACTCATCCTGTTTTTGTGATATTTAAATAATTTCTCCATACTTTGCAAATAAATGTTTATATACTTATTATTTGACATATATATTTAATATAGTTTGACCGGAACTATAAACACAATCTTTTAAGTTGTAAAATTAACACAAAATTTCTACACATAAACTGGGGAAATTTATTTTATTTTAGTTCTAATTGAGTTCATTTGATAATCTCTTTTTTTTATTAAAATTCATCTCCTCTTTATATATATATATACGGAAATATTCTTTTTCTTTTCCAAGTAAATTATATTCGATCGTAAAAATAGTTGGGAAATGAACTTGGCTACATTTCAGGGTTATATTTTCTGCCATAGAAACACTAATGAAGCGGTTAAAAAACAATTTCTGTTAAACTCGGAGTACAATGTTTTAAGATAGAATTTAAATTCTTAATTATGCCTTGAAGCGGCTTTATACGTAGAATTTTCTGCAATGTTATAAAGTTCTTTAATATTGTCATTATACGAAGGCATGTAGAAATTATCATAACGTTATTGTACACGTGTTCATCGATTACGTTAAAAAATTGATTTTCAATTATACATTTCACTTGTGGTTTATTTTTTTAATGTTTCGTATTTGATCGGAGGTTTTATTTTCGACGTTCAAGTTTGCAAACTATATAATCGACAATTTCAATGAATTTAAATTTATTTTTTATAAATTGTATGTTCATTAAATCATTCATTTGAATGAGTAGGAAAAATATTTCTATATTAAAATGTTTATAAATTTTTTTTGTCTTGCATACATTGCGATAAATAATTGTAGAGAGAAATATTTTGAAGCAAAAAATTTTGTTTTTGGAATGAAGAGTACATTTTTTCAGTTGTTGATCATGAAGAATGTGAACTTCACCGACTGCTATATTTTTAAAGAAAAATAAAAATTAGTGTTTAAGTATTATGAAATTGTTAGATGTTTTACAATTGAATTTTTCTTAGTTTACTAATTGCTTTCAATGAACGCTAACTAGTGCCGAGACAGAAAGTTAACATGTCAGTGAAAATTCAATTCTCCTGCCCTGCTCTGAATACTTTCGTAACTCATACATATTAAACATTTGTATGTATTTTAAAATGGAACAAATTTTGTAAACACGTTTAATAATGGTTGGTTTTTTCTTTTTAGGTGAACTCATTATAAACTCATTATAAACAGTTACAGAAAATTCGGGTAAGATTTTTTCATTTCAACTTTAAGAACTTTAAAATGATTATTAAATGATCGGTGTAATTAATTAAAACTGAGGTTTATTTAAATTAAATTTTATGGAATTGAAGTTTATTAAAATTAGACTCATTAAAATGATTTGAGTAAAGTGCAAGACAATTTTCTCGCATTGCAAAGTATTAAGAATATTGCAGAAGCATTTCGCAAAATAAGAGAAAAACAAAAAACGAAATGAAAATGAGATAAAAAAGGCCTCATTTGAGGAATTTAGCTCTAGGTTTTGCTTTGAAAAGCTCCACGTTGCTTTGTTTATACAACGACGTCTGCTTCGTGTCTCAGCGGGTCATTGCCAAGTCTAGAGTCAAGCTATATGGTTTGTACTTAAAAAGGACCGTTCAGGACTCATAAGGTCCGATATGTCTGTCCTAAGTTTACTATAAAGAACAGGTTTTCTCGTTTCTCGAAAGAAGAGAGTCGAGCACGTGCTTCTTAAGAAGAATATGTGTTACTTACAATTAACTCAGCAGTTAGCGCCGCGTTTATATTTAACCGGTTTTCAAAAAGCCGCGCAGAATGCATGAAAAAAAGAAAGAAACATTAGTGCGCACACATTTAGTTTTGCAAATTCAATTTAGTCAAAAAATTAATTGAACATCTCTTGGAGAAGCGAAGCGAAGCGATAGAGGGAGGATAACAAAATTGACAAGATTAAGAATGACTTTAATGATGTATATAGAAAATGAGAATAACTTTTTGGAAAGCATTAAAAGTACTTGCGTTACGAGCAAACAAGTTAAAGGCTATTTAAATTTTATGGCCCTGAATCGAGAAATATTTATTTCTACTTAGGATATATTCCTTATTTAATTGATTCGAGACTGGTTTGTCAAGTTCTGGGCAAATTAATTCGTTTATTCAGTGAGTTATAAATTACACGAGTAGATTTATTTTTGGGACCGCAACTTTCCACCTGTTTTTGTTTTAGTAATTTTCGAAATTGACTTTATGTAATTAAATGCACATATAAGTGTGTTTAGTTTGGATTTAAAGAGCGTGAAACGAAATGCTTGTGGGTGTTTATTATTAAATTAGTGAAGAATTTGGCGATGACTGTCGAAAACGGGGAAACACTTTGATTTTTTTTCACTGTCTGCACGGAAATACACTTGTGCATATGGAAGCTGGAATCTCATCAGCTTGGCAACTGGCCGAGAATAAAGGCATACATAGAATATAATTTGAATTATTACTATCAATCTTCTTCACTTCGTGACAATCAACGCGAGCATTTTCCTGACATGTCCCCCTGGGGTCAACGATCTCCATCGATTTTTCTCGCGCATCAACGAGAAATTAAAGGCAATTGTATAAACTTTATATTTAGGACAAACATTTATGCGAACATTCATGTTGACAGGAAGGATTTGTTTGTGTATTCTTTCACGTATTGCTTGTGTATCAAAATAAAGTGGTTTCTGGTTTGTTTAATGAGGAAGTTTTGACTTTAAACTTAAAGTTGAGTTAATCTTAAATCTTGCAAGCAAGATGTGTGAGGAGATATAGTTTTTCCTCGTCGCGTAGTGAAAATTGTTAACATCTTGCAGGGAGGTGGAGAATCTTAATCTTCTGCTCACGTGTAAAGATCACCGTTAAGATTGGGACATTGATGTGTAGATCCTAATGTTCGGTAGTCTCATACTGTTGACCCTTAATGGGATGATTTACCAAAAGTTACGGATGACTCGGTGCAGAGATGATTCTCAAAGGCATGAAGCATGAAATCCATCTGTCTTTGCGAGCCTAAAACAATATAAATAAACTTTGCAGGTGCATGATGAAGCGAAGCTGGAACCGCGCACTGTTTCACGATCCCGTTTTTTTCCGATCACTGCTCCAGTAGTCTGTAACCACTGATATTGTATTTATTTATATAGTTCTCTCGACGCAATAGTGTACGGTGTTTCGAACGGTCGTGATTCGTAATTCACGATTAGCACTGGAAGAGAGAGCGGGGTTAAATGTCACACTTCGTTCAAGCTTGAAACAATTCAGGAAGGCGAACGAGAAATTACATTTAATTTAACAGAAACGGAATTTAATCTCTCTAAACATTCGAATTTTCAAAACTGCGACAAGTGAAAATTTCATTCCGCCTGAAGCTAAAGGAAAAACAAAGTGTTTCATTTCAAAAAAGTAGAAAGAAATTACTTTCTCGATTTCGACTTCTCGTTGTCGAACGCTAAATAAAGTTTGCACATATAATTAAAGTTCGATTTGTTTAATTTAACATTGAATTTAATTAAATTTGCGAAATAAGTTAATTGTGCTTTGTGTGTAAAAATAATCTGGGGAAATGATACTATGGGAACACAAGTTGCTATACACTTTAACCCCGCATTAGTTTGCAGAAATAAGAGTTGCACAATCGTATACAGTTTACAGTCTCGTTTATAAGAGAAATTTTCTCAAGTAGGCATCTAATCTTTTCGCTCAACGTGAGAAAGTAAAGTGAGTTTTTGATAATAGCGTACATAGGTTTTAATTTAAATCTCAAGACTCTTCCCACGAGATTTGACATGATGTTTGATTAAATTTTCATCGCACACGTAAACTTGTGATTGGATGCATAAGGAGCGAGAGATAGATACTTCCGTTCGAACGATGACGCTCATCTTTATACGACGTGCGCGGCAAAAAAAGTTTAAGTCATCCGAGAGAGGAAATCAGGGACGCATCTCTTGAATTCATTCGGAAATTACAATTTCGACAAAATGATGATTTACTTCGTCTTGGGCAAAATACACGTCAGTCCAAAATATTGTTAGGACCTTCTAGTCTTATTATTCCAAGCTACTATAAAGATACTTTTTTTCGATTTGTGACACTAAATGTTACAATTTTCAATATTTAAGAATTTGCCCCACATTAAATTCGCTAATAGTTGGAAGAAAATTATTCTCAAATATTTTATTAAAATTTTTTTATTATTTTCAAACATATATTTCGAAATACAAGTATTTATAATATAAATATTTTGATAACTTTTCAAAAGAATTCAATTGAATTAAATTAAGGGCAAAATTGGAGCAAAATTTTTGGTTTTAAAAATGTGACATCATAATGGATCAAATGCTCCTTTTTTTAAATTAATTATCGGATACGAAGCCTGTATTTTTCAAACGGGTTTTAATTATATATGCAGTTTTTTTCTTCAATTAAAAAAAAAATTTGACGTTCATTAGAAATTGAATATAATGAAAAATAAATTAGATTTATGTACATTTTCTTTAGGAGAGAATTGAAAGAAGTGGGAAATAATAATATTGAATGTGATGCTGAGTCGGGGAAAAAGTAGTACTGTCTCTTCTGTTATTTATTTCCCTTTTATAATCATGAATTCTCTTGTATTATATATCTATATGCGATTATATTATAGGGTAAGAGGAACTACTCGTTTGGATAACACCAATCGAGGCGAGAGGATGTTTTATTCAAAGGAAATTGATCTTCCCGCTTGTACGAATGTTTCGATATAATAATACGTCGAAATTGTTTTATTTCGCACAAGTTGCATATCACAGGTGTTGTTTTACGTGTATGTCGATCACATATGCGCAGGGGGTATCGGTTGTTGCGAACCATAAGGACAACGATAGGACCAAATTACACGGGAAATGTCTTTTTTTTCTGCCTTCATCATCATTTGCGTCTCATTCTTAGCGCCGAAAACCGTATGGTCCCTGGATATAATTTCTCAATCGGCGAACGTTTGTCGACAAAGTTGGCGGCGAAAACTGATATCTTAAAAAGTGCACATAAATTCACCCAAAAAGAAAACTCTTGTCAGCGTCTTTTTCGTATTAATAGTGATGGATGACAATTATTTCCTAGCGTGGAATGCTCCACTATGCTTCCTATCATTAAGATCCCCCTGTTATAATTTTTCCCGTCAACTATTATCAATTCCTCTCCCCTAAATTCTCAATTTCCTGATAGACCAATTCCGTTTCTCAGCCAATTACTTTTCTCTTCTGATTAAAGGGAATTTATTGTCATAGGTTAAAATGTTGATGTTGATGTTGAAGTTGATGTTGAAAATTGCGTCTGTTATATTATATAGAGAGTTTGTTGGAAGAAAATGTAATGCGTAATAGTTATCGGTGTTTCTGCTCTTCATCTGGTTCTTCTTTTATCTCTTTTATACCTTTTTGCTATTCCCTCATCTTCGCTACTCGCTCGCATCTTCCTTCTCTCTTTGTCCAAACATTGGCTCGCATCTTTTTGCCTCCTCTGTACGCAGCTTCCGTTTCTCCCACTCTGCGCTCTTCCCTTTTCTTACACTATATGGTTATCCCATAAGCTTATGTCGAAGCAGGCGAAGATAATCGTGTAAGGTAGAGAGATGGGAAGACCCTAGATGGCTCGAAAACATAGAGGCGAGCTGTTAGTCCGACTATGGCGAACTAGGCAAAAACTAGGATAAGACTAGATGGCTTTCAGTAGCCATCTACATATATAGAACATACAACGAGAGAGATCTCTTTCTCTCTCTCTTTCAACCAACAGTGCACTGAACTTGAGTGAAACCCAAGGTTGCATGATCTTAATGATCTAGTTTTCTTTGCAAAGAAGATTTTTTTTTTAATTGTTTCGTCCTATCTTTTTACACCTCTCATACCTGAAATACAAAGACTCCATCATGTACTTTTTGTCACCACTTCCGACCCTTTTGGAAAAATTCAGATGAACACAGGTGTCAAACCTTTTAAACACAAAAGAAGCGCATCTGTCCCTCTATACCATTTTTTTCTTTTTTTGGTCAACACAGCAATCAGCAGAAGTGTTAGGAAATTTCTAGTCAGCAATTTACGATTTTTTTTCCATTGTGAGATTCTAGTGAGATGTGATGTAATTCTGATGATTATTTCTCTGTTCATAATTATAGCATTTATGGTTAGTTTTCAGAAGAAGCTATTAGTTTCGGTTTAAGATCTTTTCTCTATGTCGAGACTAAAGAAAGTGTGCATCAGGCAGTCACTTTAACAATTTGGTTTCTACGAAAATTTCCCACTGAAAATATTTTGGTTTAATGCACTCTGGCAAGTGTTTTCCTTTCAATTTGGGTAACAATTGATTTTCTTTTCATTGATTTATCAGGGATGTCAAAGGTCAGAGAAATCAGGGAATTCTGGAAAATTGTAGGGAAAGTAGAATTGGTCAAGAAAATTAGGGAAAAGTCTTGAACTATTAGAGGAAATTTGCAAAATTCTGCCAATAGATTTGTGAATATTTGTGAAAATTTGAAAAAAGCTAAAGTTGAAAGAGAAATTAATTTTATATTTCGCCAGTCTTGAAAGAAGATTGGGTCATTCAGAGTCAATTTGAGACTGTGAGTGTAGTGGGGTTATTTTTTGCCATCTCGGGTTCTCGTTACTTGAGGAACCAAGTGCTGATCCGAGTGGATATTTTCTGGTATAGGCCTCGTAACCCGATCATTATTCGACGCACTTTCTCATATGTCTTCACATTCTCTTATCAAGTAAAATTTTAACAAAGTTAAAATTTAATTTAATATGATTAGCTTTATTTTCTGCAGGAGTCAACAGAACAGGATACACAATTTCCTTTTCGTTTATATTATTATTTTAAATTCAAAGCAAATGAAACTTGAAATTTTGGAATGTGAACGTTAAAAGGGGAAGAATCATGATGTATATTATGTATACGAGACGAGTCAGCGTGACTTTTCGTAAGAGAATTCCATTAACGAAATAAAATATCTTCTCATTGTGCTGACGAGATTCAGGTAGATTTTTAACGTAACGAAATTTAATAATGTGATCTAATATAAAAGAAAATGAATATGTGGGAAAAAAGTTGTTGTGGTAGTTGAGTGGAAAGTTTTTTAAAAGTTTGTTCGACATTTAGTATTTGTTATAAGAACAAAAAAAATCAGAATTTTATCCATATTTTTTGTATCATTTTGATTTGATCCTGGAATCAATTTGATACTTTCAAGCAGAGTTTGTAAATTTTGTTAGCACTTTCTCGCTTTTTTCGGATATTTTCATCATCACCACTGGTAAATTGGGGTTTCGTTTGACAATTAATTCGTTTGTGTGTTTGGAATGCTTTTGAGAAATATAAAGAAAAGATGGTTTCGTTTTTTGAATTTAATGGAGAGATGAAATTTCTTTAGGCGTGACTTGCTGTGAAACGACGGGGCTTTGTCAAGTGACACTTGACTGACATTGTGGATGTGGCCTAAGCACTGTTTGACTGCTTCAGAGAAAAAAAGGTCTTTTAAGTTTGCCAAAAGTGATTCTTGTTTTTCGTCAAAGGATATAATTTTCTTCAAACATCCACCGGGGGATGAGTTGATGCTTCCTTTTCCATATTATTGGCACGAGGAAAATATTGATTTGGGACGAGTGGCATTTCATTTCATTTAAATCTACTAGCAGAGATTCCATGTGAAAAGAAAAATATTATCCATTTTCTAAACGGTAGGAAAGTGTTTTCTATTTTCAAAAATCTCCACTACAAACATTACACTTGAAATCCAAAGAAATTCAGAGAGAATATTTCTTCTTTAAATTGAATAATTTTTTCCTTTTCTATGACTAAATAAAAAAAGGTTTCGAAAAGTGTAGTTTAGGTTTAGAGAAGGAAAAATTTTATTTTAGCGAAATAGGTAAAATTGGAGAGTTTAAAAAAAGGAAAACCAGAGAGCGGTGTATACTCTCGAGAGCTTTTTATTCGCACTCCTCTCTAGTGTTTAAAGAAAGAAAAATAAAACGAGGAGGAAAGATTCAGTTTGCTAGGGTGCGTCATGGAGAAAGAATAGAAGAAAGGAGAAGAATAGTTTATCTGATGATAGAAATGACGAAGACAAGAAAGGTAAAGAAAAGACCACTTCGGGACGTGATGAGCATTGAAATGCGAATAATTCCAAGCCTCCTGTGACGGTATCCTGACACAGGACTTCTGAAAATTATAAACTTACAATTGCTTCTTCGAAAAAATAATTATGTCAAACCTCCAACATATGTTCCGAATTTTCCAGAATGCTGTAAAAAAATAAAGAAACAAATATTGTCACAGTTATCTCCAAGATATCAATTTGAAACTAAATTGGATAAAATTATCTTTGGATCTGCACTTTTGGTATATATCAGATGGTTGTAATTTGATACTTTTTAGTTTAGTACAGCATATACATAGCAAAGGAAATTATTGATGGTTCTAGAAATAACTATGCAGTATCAAGGTGCACTTAAGTTATTAGCTTAATTATTCAATTCATTACCGGATTAGTTTTCAAATTAGATTGAAAGTTTGACACTAATTGAATACAATATGAAGCATATAAATTTCTCTGGGTGTGGACGATATTATTGAAAAGGAAAATCTGGGACAAAGGAGAAGTAGAACAGGTCCATAAGATGAAAGTTCTTCAATATTGATTCGACATCCAACGATTATGGGTATGTCTTAAAGAAAAGAGCCCTGAAAAAAGGTACTTTATATTCAAAAATATGGGAGACTTAATTCAAGTGAAAAATAATTTCACAATTATGAATACACTAACATATTAATAAATAATTTTAATCTGTAACAGATTTTTATCTCCAAATAGTCAAAATATGTATTTGAAAATTGTTTAAAAGTTTGGAGTATAATTTTTTTTTGATAATATCGAGTTTGAAAATACCTGATTTTCATTACACGTGTATATTTTCGGATGTGAGATAAATAACAGCATTCTTTCACGTAAGGATGTGTTACTAATCGGTATTGTCGACTTGCAGTTGCTACGACCGTTGACATTTCCGCATTTCATTCAGTGCGTTATTCGAGGCATTTGAAGAATGTTGTAAACTTGGCCTTTATTTCCGAATGAAAAATAAAACTTATTACCTGTACTAATATTAGCATCGCGCCATGTTGACAATTTCAATAATATAAGACATATTTCTCGCCATATCGGTGAAATGCGTTATTGGACAAGAGTGTTTCACAACTTTTTGTAATTTCCTTTCAAGTTTATTACCCCTTTCTTATATATCGTCAGCGAAATCATCGCTTTTATCAATTCTTATTTACCTGTTCGCTTCATTCTATTGTTTTTAGGCAAACAATAAAAATTATTTTTCGTTCATCGAACTGCACACTTGGAATGGTTACAAAATTGTTCATTTATAGAAAAATCTTTTGATATAACATATGGAATGCAGTGCAATTGTGTAATCAAATTTGAATAAATAAATTTTGTTCATTTGAAGTTTGTGAATATTTTAGGTACATGAAATTTGTTTGTAGAAAAGGGAGTTGAGAAATATTTTTCAAGTTAGTGAAGAATTTTGATAAAACATTATTTAAATAAATATTGGGTCGTGAAGAAAAGCAAAATATTGTGCTGAGAGATAAGACGGAACTTTGAAAAAGAAAAAGAAAAAATGAAGAAGTGAAATGTTTGTCAACCTCAGACCTCGGGAGTAATATCTCCAACAATCTCTTGTATGTGCTCAGCAACAGGTAGTTGAATAAGATCAGCATGTTTTAAAGCTTATAATGCATTAAAAGAATCTCTTTTGTCAGCCTCCCCTGGAATTGCTCTATTCATCTTAGACAACTATCTTTTCTACATTTTTAATTATTATTTTCCAATTTTTCATTTATGTAAATAAAATGATAAGTATAAAATAAATATTGATATTGTGTTATTTACAATTATGAAACAATTTATTGTTATTGACCCGATATGTCGGCTTCTTCATATCACGGATCTCGAGATATAAATACATATATATTTGAAATCTGAAAAGTAAATTATATATACGTTAAGATTTATAAAACAGATGGAAATTGTTGTTTTATTGGTTGAATATAACGAATGATGGAAATAAGGCGAAATAGTTGTAACACCTTTTTTTCTAATGGAATTGCAAACGATAAGGAAGTATTTTATCTTCGGAAGCGATCATGCGCTCCATCAATTGAGCACGTGCAAGCGTGGCTAAATCCCATTATCTTAAAGTTCTACTTTCAATATATGTATTCTATGGTTTTGCGAGATAAGAGCAATCGATGAAAGTCTCTCTGCATTTCTCTTGGACTATTGCAGTCTATAACCGTAACCATTGCACCTTTAAATAGACTCTGAGATTAAGCTTCTCCATTTTCGATTAAAATCACATACCTTATATATAGAAATTTTTCATTTTTACCATTCAAGATACTTTTTTCTTCTTCTTCTTCTTCATTTCATAACATTATCTTTAGTTCATTGTAACTGTTAATCCGTTAATTACTATTTTATGTATTTTATAATTTTTTTTTCGTAGAATTTTTTCCTCCAGTTGAAAAAAAAAAGATTTCTTCTTGCAATTTCATGTAGGTATATATATTTTTTAAAGAATTTTTTAAAGAATTTTTTATTATGACTGTGTGTTTTAGAGAACAGGATTTTTTGCAATTATAAAACGCTCTTGTCAGATTTGTAGAGAAACGGTTATTTCTAAGTTCAACTGACTCAGACTTAAGTTGAACTGTCTAACACATGGTCACGTCTTGCACGTGCAATAAATAAAAGGACCGGTTTATATTTTCTCGGTTCTAGCGCATAGACATCATGCATGTTATATGATAATTATGTGTTAACGATTTTCACCTGTCACGAAATACCAGCAAGACTCATACATTACCCAAATTCCTTGGAATTGATTTTTTATTTCCAAGTTTTATTTATTTCTCTCAAACGCATTGAATGTCGCATTAAACAGAGAAAAGAAAATGAGAAAACTTTTCTCTTCTCGTTGTTTAGCTTTTGAGAGATAAAATAAATTCGAAATCCGAGGGGAGATGTAATTTCCTGAATTCTCGTTTTTGAAGAACGAAAAGAATATCTTGTCGACGTAATGACGGTCCCATTGGGAAGAGGTCCAGACGGAGGCAGAAAAAAAGAGCAGGAGAGGAAGAAGAAGGAGAAGTAAAAAAAGGAAACTGTGTTGTGATTCAGGTTGTCCATTACTGGGTGGGCGTCAGGGGAGTGGTGCACACTGAGTTGAACAGGTGCACAAATCTGCGCTCATTTTATCAGTCGTTTTCTTTTTTTTTGTTTGTTTTTTTTTGTTATGAATCTTCCATCTCATTCTCATCTTCTCTCTGGCCCCCAGGTTAGACTCTCTAATTCGCCAGTGAACAAAAACTTAATCGGTCGCTTCCTCCGTTCAGCGTCTGCGACTAGAGCAAGGTCAAAGAAAAGGGTTGATGGCGTCTAAAGGAGTAATTCGCTTTTGAAAGATAGAGTGAGAGAGAGAGAGAGAGACTCTCTGGTTTTGAAAGAAGATTCCCCCCCGGGGGGAAAAAGAAACTATCCTCCGGAGCTACTATGCCAAGATCGAGTTTACCTTGGGGTGATTTTCGTATCTCAGTAGCGATTTCATTTGGGCGGCAACCAATATACACAGGTAGTGCTGCATCCGCGCGCGTCAAGAGCCTCGGGGCACATCCCTGAATTATAAGAAGCTACTCTGCCGCACAGTGTGTCTGCATTTAAAGATTAAATATTTTCTTTAGACCATAGGAAAGAAAAATATTTTATTTATTCTTTCAAAACGAATAAATAAAACGCGACTTGGGTTTGATTTTTTTCTAAAAAGATGCTGATGCATGCTTCCCAGGAAAAGATGACTAAAAATTCCCTCCCTCTCTCTCTCTCTCTCTTAATTACTTTGGAAACCGTTTTAAATATTTAATAACACTCTCATTGAGTCTGAAATATTAATAATAAAATCAGGTACTACATTATCTTCTGCAATAGTACGCACTGAACGGCAAATGGTTATTGCGCTATTTCAGAGAAAATTATCGCTTAATAAACGGTAGTTATTGGCGAGGAAACGAGAAATTATAGTAATTCGGGCGGTCTATTACAACATTTCATAGATATACTCTTCTGGTTAGGATTTTTTCGCGTCTAATCATATTTTCTTTTCTTCACTATGCTACTGTATATTAAATTCTAACTTTTCCCTCGCTTCATTGTGATGCACGTCGAGCAGGCAGATGTTACTTTCCAGAGAGCGAAAACTATTTTTTTTAGTAAGAAATAAATAAATGTACTTTTTATCCATTTATATGTAGTTTATCCAATGTGATGAACTGCGCACAGTATCGAATTAGAAATCGTAGATAAAAATCAAAATTCATAACTAGAGATCTACTGCGCATGCAGCATGAACGGCGCGAAATTCAAAATAAGCAATACGCAAAAGTAGAAGAATCGTATAAAAATACAAATTATCTTCGTTCAAAAAATCCAAAAATGTATATACAATATACTTTGTATATATTTCCAGAAAGTAAATGTAAAATGCAAATTTTCCCCGTCAATTACGTAAAGGTATTTTTTCAACTTCAAAGTATGCAAATCAAAGTTTCCAGCGGCTAAAAAGTAATTTTTTGATTAAATAAAGTTGAAAAAATGCGAAAAAAAATTTCGAGTAGTAAGGCGAAAGGAGCACGAAAGGTTTCTCGGTGCCTTGGAACTTTGTGCGCTTTCGCGGAAAGAGTTTGTGATGAAAAGAAAGAAGAAGAAGAAGAAGAAGAAGAAGAAAAAGAATAAAAAAAGAATCTTTGCTTATAAGTTAGAGTGAGACAGAGGGAAATCTTGTTTCGCATTCTGCAGGGTTCTAGTCTCGAGTATAAGAGGGTCTAACTATAAACTGGAGTCCCTACCCTTTGCTCAAGCTTCTATTTTCAGCAAAGCGTTTGTCGCACTGCCAAACTCCCCTTTGTGGGTTGCGTTCCTTCGCGTACTTCTTTCGTGTAAAAAAGCCTTTCCGGTCCAGTGACTTGTGGGCAGAAAAGATTGAATTTTTTTTATTCAAGTCTCCACGCGCCAGGGCTGCTTCATTCACGTGCCTACGCACACGTTTGTATATTTACTATTTAGAACTTATAAGAAACACGCAAACCTCGCGTGTCAAACGTTGTGGGTCTCCTTTTTTTCTCTCTTAAAAATATGATTCCTTGAAAATGACCAGTTGTCGTTTACAATTCATATTCTCTGAAAGACGTGCTAAATTCGAGAAAATAAAGAGTTCACTCTACAATTTTGGTAAATGATTTATTTATCATTATAAAATAAAATCATGAGGTATTATTGAATAATTTTCTGCGTACACACAATTGTTTGAAAATGATGAATAGCCATATTGTGACTGCAGGAGATTTTTTCACGTGTTGGTAAACCTTTTAAAACTAAAAGCAATTCTTTAGGGTTTTAAGGCGCACGTGTGAGTATTTAATAGAGGGACCGCGCTGGGCTTCTATATACGCTTTACAAATAGGATGTAAAAGTAGGTGCGGGAAGACCTCGGAGGTCAGTGTACGAACCTATTTCAACGTCGACGACGTTGACCTCCGTTTATCATTTTTTTTCTCCTTTCCACTTTAGCTAAATGATATTATTTATTAGCCAAGGAGGTAATGCGCGTCCCCGTTTTGCATACACCTAACAAGGGTTGGCGCAAACATCATCGGTTCCGGGAAGAAGAGGAGCTGATGAAAGGATTCCTTGTTTTCACGCTTTCGAGTTAGAGCACGTTTCGAGTCAAACTTTGCGCGAAACAAAAAAAGAATCGTAAAAGCAACTCTTTTTTTAATAGCTATTCTTTCGAGAATAGCTTTTCTCTTAGAAATTCACGCATTTATATCTGACAGCAAACATAATCTAATTAGGTATTTAAAACATTTTTTATTCCTTTGAACCTTTCTTTAAATCTTTTCCATATTGATCTTGATCAATCGCATATCAAGATCAATATGGAAAAATTTTTAAAAAGGCAGGAGATTAAATATTATAAATTCTGTCGATGATAAACAAAAAATATATTCACAGTAAATTAAGAAGTGAAGAAACAAAAATTCAAAGTGAGAAACTTAAAGGATGAAAAAAGGCTTGATAAAAAGGCTTGAAAAGAATTTTTCGAGTTCTAATAAATTTACATATCTTGAAGGTTAATAAATTGCTCGAATAACAATTCGGGACGGTGGCATATTTTTGTTCATGTAATACAATGGCCCTATCAGTAATGGTTTTAACCTTCATTAACACCAATCAGTCATGAAACCCATCATCCTACATTTTTCTGTCGTAAAAAAATCATTTCATCCATCAACTCATAACCTTCCTAATAGTACAAATCACATTTAATCACTATAAATGATTATTTAAGAAAAAATATCAATATTTATGACTTTTGTCCTAAACTATACATCATGCCTTTCAAAAGTTTCAAATAATTACTTTTAAAAGTATTTAATTTTTTTTTCTATTAAAATTCTTCAGAGTCGATAAACTCTCTATTCAAAGAGTGCGGTGTAATAATAATTACACAAGCTTTTTTTTCCCTTTTGATGTCAGAGTATTCAATTTATTTTTGTTCGCGATTCCGGGTTCAAGAATTGTCTATGTTGAAGATTCTGAGAACAGGAGGCAGAGCCAAAAAAACGTGTTTTAGAATTTCATTTTTGGATTGGTTGCAATTTGATTCTCCACAGTCAACAGTGGAAATATTTAAGTATAGAAAAACATTCGGGAAGAATACTTCAAAGCTGTGTGCGATTTAAAATTTTCAAAACATTTGCGAATCTTTTTGTTTAAGGATCATATGTAATAGAGGTGTAAAATTTTCAACAAGCTAAATAGTTTCTATATGTTGATTGTGACAAACGGTTTGAATTTTATCGTCGGTTATATCAAACCGCATCTGTTTCATTATCTAATCAAAAAAGTATTTGAATGAGATAATAGTATTTTGACTATACGAAACCAAAAGTGTTCTATTTATAGTGTTTAAATGGAATGCTTCTCATTCAAGTCCCCTAAATTGAATGAAACTCGTCTTTCATTTTTTACATTCTACTTTTTCCATCAAATTTAGATCAAATAATAAAATGTACCTATACTTTTATTCATGAAATACAATTGAGAACAGTTTTCCTAAACTGGAGTAAAAAATGAAATAACAATAATAAATAAACAGCACGATGTCTTGAAGATACTTTTTTGAAATTAATTATCGAGTGCGAAAAAAATGAAAGAGAAATACCCGAGTAAGTTTTAAAAAAGGATTACAAGGTCACTTTTTGGAAGTACTATGTACTTGGTTTTTACCATGCAAGATTCTGATGACAGGTTCTTACACCTGAATGAATTGAGGGGAAAATTAAAAAAATTTAATATTGATAGAGAGCGAGGCTAAATTGAAGTGGACCTTCGCTTGATTTTTTATGAAGTCGCGACACCTCCACTTGAGAAGGGAGTGAAAGTACATACACGCGAGTTTAAACTCTTGTCAGGTAACCAGAAAGTTATGCAATTTATTGGTAACAGGTGTAATGTCTGCAATTAAAGTTCAATCACGCCTTTAAGTTTTGCCCTATAGCACGTCCCAGAATCTATCAGGAATTCTTCACTTCCGATATTCTCGTTTTATCATTTTAAAAATTTTTTTAATTTAGATTACTTTTATATTTTATCTATTTTTATCAAAGAATCAATTTGTTGGCTTTACAGTTTTTCCAAGCATTTTCGACTTTCTATAAGGAATTTAGAATTTGTATACACAAATTTAAAACTCCGTATAGAAAAATCAAATTAAAGGTCTAGACTGCTAATGAGACAACTTAACTTTCACTTGGAGAATTTCTGTAAGTTATCAACAAGAGAAGTAATTAATCAGCAGAATGCTTCCAATCTTGAATGTCATTCTGCATCCATATAAATGGGTTTCATTTTCCGAGACAAAAAAAATGAAAGAAAAAAACTCGTCAAACGTGTACAAATTGAGAACCTTATACAATAAATTTGTATACATATATGTATACACAGTCTGTACAATTTTGTATATTTTTTAATTCAAAAAACAAGATTGGCAATATTGGGAAATAACAGCATATAATGAATCTTGTAATATTGCATCGGATGAAAGAAAAGAACCAAAGAAAATTGTCGTTGCAAAATACTTATCGCAAATACAATAATAAATACAGTATCTATACAAAGATGAAAAAAATGTTACAGAAATTGTTTTTTTAATATCGTGATAAACATATACTTTTATGATCAGATGTTTTCTGTTAATTACAGAAAACGTTAGCACTGCATTTTATGACTAATGAATATGTTATCTTCTTTGTTACAGGTGAGTGCAACTTTCATAGTCTCTCCTCTCTCTCTCTCTCTCTCTCTCTTCCAATTCAAGGTCTTTCTGAATATAAGAAACCCACATGAACGGGTAACACAACACCTTTTTAAATAATTTGTTCATATAAAAATGCACTCGCATGGAAAACAAAAAATAATAACGCGTTTAAAATAATTATATAGATGTTGGATTTTAAAACGAGAGAGCTGCGTGGAAAATTATTATATTACTACATAGAAAAAAAGCGTGAGTGACTTAGAAATTATACATATTATAACTATTATTTTTGTTTTAATTAATTATTTTTGATTATAGAAATAAATAGTCAATGGAAGTAGTTAATGATCATGTGATCAATAAAGTTTTGAGTAAAGAAGAAAAAAGAATATAGAGCGATTCCTGTTATGTAAAAACATGCAACATTTCTCTGGATGCATTTATAAACTATTGCGTGAGAGATTTTATTCGTTTATGCCAAAACTTTCTCTATATACACAAATCCGGAATATAGTTAAATAACAGAAAAGGGAAAGATTTTCCGCAGATATAATATAAATATTCGAATAATAAATGTTTTTTTAAATATCTTTCTGAGTTCAAGAAAGATACTAAATGTCAGATAATTTCAAGATGAGTGGTATGATAACTAGAAATTAATAATAAAGCGACACGTCTTGGATCATATACAACTTGCTCCAACTGTACTTATAGTCTACGGAAGAAAAATTGCTTTCTTGTTTCTGAAAACTGCAATTTAATGTCTAAATTATCTTTTACTTTATGTATCCATTTCATTTCAATTTTTAGACTCTTAAAAAGTAAAACTTGATTTTATTTATTTAAAAAGTTTATTTACAGTTAAATGGAGCTTTTACAGTTAAAAACATAATTCAAAGTACTTGAATGTTTTTGATTTTTTTGTTTGTTTTTGTAAACCTAACATTGTAAACAATTTTTTAAAGGAGTAGATAAAAACGATTTTTAAATTTATCTATTTTTCTGATGAACTGCGCATACAAAAATTGTTGATTCGAAATGACAAAGAAAGTATAGCAGCTAATAAAAAAAATTAAAAGTTTGAAACTTGTGATCTACTTCGCATGAGAGTGAATGGCGCGAAATTAAAGTGACGTAATGTACTGTAAAACAATTACAGGGAGAATTTAAGAGGAAAAGAAAAAAAAAGTTGATGCGTTGTTCTCAGATCTGTAGGGGAACAATTCGAAAAGACAAGAGAGGCAGATGGCGCGGTTCCTCCTGACAGAATTAAAAAACGAGTTTCGTCCATTATCTGCCGATTCTCAAAGACGGCGGAACGTTTAATTGGAGGTTCATGCAACGAGCAATTGTGGGTGATTGTTGTACAGTGCGGAGGGAAATGCGCGGGGATTCCCAGACTATTTGCGCTTCTTCTGAGGGGCAAAACCGATTCGCCACGATCGATCAATTCAGACGTACTTACAGGTCGATCGAACTTAAACGTCGGGTCACGTCTTGCCGACGACCGTTGTGTATGTATCTGGGAACGATTTCATCCGTGAAAAAGTATCCATTTTAACCTAACTCTGAATAAGCAATGTCCATTTTTTCCTCTATCTCTTTCTTTTTAATGGAAAAATAGCAGAAATTAATTACCGATTGATAGGTAAAAATTCCACTAAATCAGCTTGAAGGGAGTACGTAAATAAGAATAATAATAACTAACAAATTACCATCATTAGAAATCAATTAATTAATTAACTATAAATAAGTATAATTAATTTTAAAGCATATATTATTTGTTTACATTTTTGCAACACTATATATTATTACTATTATTTATGAACTTAATTAAGTGGCTTGATTTATTTATATAAATATTAATAACTGATTTTAATTTTTGTGGATAGAATTATAATTTTATATTAAACTTGTTTTATGAAAATATTGAGTCTATATAAATAAACAGTTTCCCGGTGAATAATAAATGAGATATAAAAAATGACTAAGTAGACAGAGTTTAATCAAGTAATAAATTAGATTTCTTATCGAAGCTTAATTAGAAGACGTATAAGGTTAATCTCTAATTTAATTATGGGGCAATAAACTAGAAACAAAGGCCGATAGGTAAAAGTCGAGTATAAGAGGTGATAAAAATCAAGTGCGCAGCCTTCTGAATGCCAATTGTGACGATAAGATTATTCAATAGTAATAATGGTCGGAATCAATTAGTAATGTTCACTTTGCGTTGTTATTAACGATTTGCCTCACTTCCACAGGTGAATATGGTCATGAAACATGCTAAATTTCTTCGGAATCAGAGTTGAAGGCAAAGGAGAAATTTTTAAGGTCGTTGGAGTAGGCTTTTTAAGACCGTTGCTAATTGTTGAATTATTTTTCATTTATTATTTGGTTAGTAATTTATTGCTTTGTAAATAATTTGTTGTCTATTTATGTTATTTTATTTCAAAGCAAAAGTGAATTAAAGCATACGAATTTATTAAATAGGAAAGTTTGGTGTAAAAAAATAATTATTAAAATTTTAAAAATGTGGTAGCAAAAGAATTTATGAAGGCGAATAAATTCTTTGTATGGAGAAGAAAAAATTCCTTCTGCAGAAAACAGTTGCGGTGCAATGTTTCATTGCGGGTATGATACCATTTTTCAAGGGCAATGATCATTTGACTGTCGAAGAATATGTTTTCACCGTTAAATCAAACCTGGAGATTAATATCTGCAATTCATATATATAGCTAATTGGTGAAATCATCGGGGGTAATGAATCGCTGAAAATTCTATTTTCTTTCTTTTAATGATAGGGATCTTTGAATATTTATACACTTGGCACAGATTTTCCGATGGAATGAAAAAAAAATGAAAAAAAAATTGCGAATGTGAGAAAACAAGTGAAAAATGTCTGTATATATCCTCTTCTTAGTCAGTGCCGAAGGTCAAAGATTTAACTTTCACACGATTTTCTCTGTGAAATCTGTGTCTATATACTGATATTATCATGTATAGCTTCCGATCAACTAGAATGAGTTCATGCATATTATATACTTTGATTGTATTTGTTGAGAGTATTGCAAATATATTTTTTTAAATTTAATACAATTATTGACCATTTTTTTCCTTTTCGTTCAATTTTTGTCTGTTTTTTCTTTGAAATTATTTTTTTTATCAGATCTGTAAAAGAAACTATTAATTTTTTTCCATTTGCCGAAAAGGAATTTAAAAAAACAAACAATTATTGGAATGAGGAAAGGGGAAAAATTGATTTAATTTCTGGTCGCATTTATGGGAAAAGGTTTCGTTCGCCTTTTTGCATTACAACACACTGATCTAAATATAAAGTAATTAGTTTCCAACGTGTATAATGCAACTTCTGGGGAGGAAATGCATGTTACATATGAAAGCGCGTGACAGTTGTTGGTTCTGCGAACTTTGATTCGCCGCTTTATCTTCTGAAAAGTCAAAGCGACACGACTTAAAACACCATATACACTTTGCGCGCTTTGCGATCGCGGTTTCATAATATGCGACGCATCTGTTTGTCGCTTCGGGTTTTATAATAATTACTCTTCTGTCAAGCGACATGGCGCGAGGTTGCTTTAAACATTTATTGTATGTGCGCCTATAATATTCCCAAGTTGTACGAGATTTTTGTATAGCGTGACATTGTTCATTGAGATATTGCCTTATGGCGTGAACAGAGTCTTATACATACACAACGTTTGTCGAGATTTGCATAAGTGAAGCTCCGCTGCGAAAAAGAAGTGTATGCAAATTTCGAAAAAAACTTCAGTGCTGTAATTGCACTCTCATCGCCCTGTAAAATTAACTTATTTCTTATTTTCTCTACTGGAAAATCACATCATATTCTGTCATTTATTTCGCGATAGAGATCTTTCACATTTCCATCGGACGTGATTTTATAATTTCCTAAGAAACTTGAAGTTGAAGGTATTAACCGGTTTTCGATTTATTTACCGTTTAATGAGATAATAGAGAGAAAAAAAATGTATTTATTGTTTGAGGTAAACTTATTCTTTAAAACCGTAGATTCTCTCCTTTTCTTAGAGGTTGATGTCGCAGATGATTTTATCATTTATCTTCAGAAATCTTTAGAACAGTCAAAAAAATTTCTTCAAATATTGCGGTTATAATTTAGTTTAATAAAATTAAAATCCAGAAGTTGTTCTAAAGGGATAAAATTGTAAAAAACAGTTTTTTAATCCCAGACAATAAATTAACGCGTGTTTGCAAAATTGCCGAAAGCCAATCGACTCTTGATCAATAATATAAATTGTTAAATGATAAGAATCTAAATTTTCCAAATGGCTAACTGGCACGAGTTCATTTATTTCCTAGTACGACTTTCTAAAATAACAAAAATACTTTTTATACATTTATAAATAAAAAAGGACAAGTTTCGATAATTGCAATATTACGTTTATCGAACACCTGCGCATTACATACATATTCTGTGGCATAAAAATGCGATAATTACTGAGCTGTAATTATTCTTTTTGTTTAAAGCGCGCGCACTAAATACATGCGACTGCTTTTGAATTTGAAAAATTTCAAGTTTAAAGTTTCTGTATATACGCATACGACCGCAAACCGCAAAGAAAGATGAATGTACGGTAATTGGACAAGGAAGCAAAGTCCTCGCTCTCTCCACACCAGATGCGATAAAGTGATCAACTTTCGAGGAGAGTTTGCAAAAAAGGGTTGTGGATCACAAAAGGCAACGCCAACATTTCCATTAAGAAGATAATAGAGGCGACCTCTTTTTCGCAGGAAATAAATTTTTCGTTAATGCAATATTCAACCCTTGAAAGCAAAATTTTTCAATTTACCATCGAATGAGAGAGACAGAGAGAGAGAGAGAGAGAGAGATGTATAAAAAAGATTGGATTATTTATGTTCGATTTCTTCTCTTTAGCTTTTTTGATTTTTGAAAAATGCGAGAAAATAAGAATTTTGAAACATGAAGTACGAAAAAATAATTTCGGTTGTTTCTTTTTTGTGCTGTGCTCAATTTGAAAATTTGTTCAAAGAGGGGTATAATTTAGTCACTCACACGCATCTTAAGAAAGCGTTTCCATTGAAATGAAAATGTACCATCGCGTGAGATAAGATCCGATGCTGTCATCGCAGTTATGTATTTACATACAATAGGATCAATTGACATAAATGCTTGCATTAAAGTCTGCGCTCGTTTCATTATCTCATTATCTAATAAAAAAAAGACGACGGTGCTATGAACGCTACAAAACTGTGATTAATTACGGAATGTGATAAACATTATTAGCTTCACTGCGCAATTGTGCATCCTTCTGTGTTTAAAATCTTCCCCCACGCATACTTTTTTATTTAGAGGGAAGTGTAACAAAAACACATTTCAAACATGGAGTAGTAAAATTAAAATATATATATATATCTAATTAATAAAAAGGTAGCGAATGGTATTTAACTAATTTTTTATTGTAATACAAAATATCGTAATTTACCTACAATATTGCAATTCGCAAGATTGTAATTTGCAATATTGAAATTGACTTTATAATATTTCATGTTCGAAGCAAGAAAATTCTTGTTAAGCCAGTATATATGAGATAAAGAGTATAAAGAATAAAAAGAGGGAAAAAAATTGAAATTGAAATGGCATTATTAATGAAAGTTGACAGATATCAGCTTGGAGCTTGTTTACTCTTGAGGTTATCGAGGCGTTATTAAAAAAAGTTTTTTTGAGATATTTTTTTGTTGCAGATATTGTATATCTCTAGGATTTAGTGAAGCGAAAAATGTAATCCAATGGTTGTTTTATTGTTGTACCTTTGCAGGTTTGCGATGTTCAAAAGATTATCAAAAGCAAGACGTCACAGTGCCGATGAGGTGGGATGCCCTATGCCAAGTACTTTGACTTTGGACGAACCTCCTGGATTCTCGACACCAAGGAAGAGCTCGGAAGGTCAACTGCAGGGCTTGAATCCTGCCTTATTAAGGCCACCGAGATCCAAGTACGGGAGAAAAAGTTGCGGCGACGCCGTTTCGCCTTACACACTTCTCACCTCGGATGACAACTCAGGATCAAATGTTAACTCTGATACTGATTATCAAATGGTCACTGCCATGCCTGCATTTATTGTCGAACACGAGCCGGAGAAACAAAAAGGTACTATTCGACTTTGTTATTTTATATGTTATGGCATTGTTGCTGCTTTATTTTCTTTCAATATTCACAGAGCTCGAACCAGTCAAAGTATTCAAAAATAATAATAATAAACAAAATAATTCAATCTCTGTAAAAATTGTTTATTTATGAAAATAGTTGCATTTCCGCAATCATTTGTAATTTCTCTAATATTCTCCAAATTATTTCTTATAATTTACGAACTTTTCGTCCATTTTCTATCCAATTACGGATTTTCCGGACAGTTTTTCAAAAATCTGACTTTTTAGTTATTTTATTTTATTAATTTCAGGGATTTTGCGTTTTATTAATTTTAAGGATAGGAATTTTATTTCACCACTGTCAGTACTTTAATAACATGTTTAAATTACCTTTCATCGAGATTTTTTCGCAGTAAATTGATAAGAAAAAAAATCAATATGAATTACGAAATATTTGAAGCAATATATATATGTTTAATAATAACAACGATAAAGGGTGGTATTTAATTTTAAGATATATTTAATGAAGCTTAACTTTGAATTGCGATGTACTAAAAAACAGGATGTGAAAGAAGGCTAATAATACTATCTGCTTTCACAGAAGGTAATTAAGATTAAAGTGAATTTAACTTGGGGTTCATACAATGCACTGAAAAGAAACGTTGATTGTTAAGAAAAGATCCCAATTTTATATTTTGCCTGCATGCCTCGAGTTCTCTAATTAAAAATTAAAAGATTCGCTTCTATTCAAGATTTTTTGGTTCTCGATCGAGTTTCTCTCTTCTTTATGTAACGGCTCTCTTTTCTTTTCTTTTCATTGAAATCAAACTTTTTCATTGAGAAAATATTTTTATAGTTACTAGAACAAATTTTTAATCTTCTCAGAGTTTTCTTTTTATAAATTCTGAATTAAAATTGAAATTATGCAATTCATAATTACAAAAAAATTAAATGACATTTAAAATTCTATGAGAAAAATTATTCTCGGCACAGTAAATAATTTAGAAAAATTTCATAACAAATACTTCTGCATTTGATAGATTCTCAAATTTTTCTCATACAATTTATTTATGTATGATTTAAATTTTGTTTGAAATGAAAAAAATTCCGATCAGATTAAAAATTTGGTCTAGTATACTGTAATGTGTGTGAAGTTTGTTTTTATTAGAAAGAAATGAAGAAATTAGAAGTTACGAGCATTCCTTATTTTTTAGAAATTAGTTACGCCTTTCAATAATTCACGAAGGCATTCTTCTTCTTCAGAAATAGAGGTTCCTTTCATCAAAACTCACTCTTCTCCGCCCATTCAAATCAGATTAAACTTCATTTTTTACACGGAAATGGTCGAGCCTCATTGATTTTAGCGACCGCTGACCACCTGGAAAGACATTTAACTCAAAGTTTGCTTAAAATTGCATTTGCGAGTATACTGCTCACTGATTTTGTAATAATCAATTTATCCTGGGAAAATAATCCCGATCCTTTACATTTTGAGATGAGTTAAAACTTTTTAAAAGTTTTTACGTAAAATTTAAATCACAATTTTTAATCGATTCGTGACGCTTTTTTGAATTACAAATGTATTACATTTTTTTCCCTTTATCGGTGAGAGAAAAAGTATAACAGAACCTTTGGAATTAGTCATAAAGGATTAAAATTTGTTATTTATTAATGGGGCGCGATATTCTGTTATCTAGCCACATCTACATATGCAGATTTAATTATATTGTGGTTACATAAATAATTGAATCGGAATACATTACCATAAGAAAGACCTTCTTCTTTAATTAAATTCGAGAATTTTTCATTACATTTCGTGTTTAGAATATATAAAATTCAAATTAATTCCCGTTCGTTCTTTATAGAGCAAAACATAATAATATAATTCTGCGTTAGATTTGGAAAAATATTAATTCGCAAAATTAAATTAAAATTAACTATACAAATTTTGATTATATTGTAATTAAAATAAATTTTTGTTATAATTGAATCCGTGATGAGAGTAATTTTGCAATTAACAAATTTATTTTCCAGGAATCTGAATGGAAAATATGAACCACTCCCGTTAGGTAAAGATAAAATGTAATTGAAAGAATAAAAGGTGAAGTAGGTATTTTGTGTGTAGGAAAGAATGCAGAATCTTATAGGCGTCGACATGTTGGGTCAGATAGAGATGCAAGAGATTATGCAATTTATGAATTATGGCGAAATACTCGAATGTGTGTGGAATGCTCAAGGTCCATTCGTATATATGAAATCGCGGGCTCCTTTGGATTTTGGTCGGCCTTTTGCTGGTCAAATCTCGAGATCACCTGAGAGTTTCTTAATTATAGGGGGACGAGATTGACTTTGAGAGGGTGAAATAGCCTCGGCCGTTATAATACCTCTTTCAGAAACGAACTTTGGTCATTGGAGGGATACTATTAGCATTAAATAGAGTCAGCACTTAATCCATAATGTTTAGAAAATTAAAAAAGAAAAAGAAAAAAAATCGAGTGTAATAATCATAAGAAGCGAAACGCATTCTTTTCGTATGGCCATTATAGGGACATCGAATTTTTGGTCCTCAACTGAATCTCTGCGACGACGGTTGTTTCCTCCTCCGCCTCACCTGGCTTCTTAGAATTATTCTCCTTTTTTTATTATATACGAGACCTTCACAAGGTTGTATGTTACGCATATTAATTGTATTTTTGACAATTCCTTTCATTTCTTTTCTGGATAAATCAATCCAGTCATTCCCTTCAAAGTGAAATAATATAGGAAAGCATGTTTATTTTTATTTCTGACTATTTTTTTATTTATTTCTATTTTTCTATTTCTTTCAAGTTTCAAGTTTTTTCTTCTACCTATTTCTTTTTTCTACTTTTTTCATTTCTTTATTTATTTGAGGCACACTCTAAGGAAAAGTAAGAAGAAAATCGTTTCTAGGTTATGCTTGAGTTATTTCTTGATTGTTTTCATTATTATAATATAATGTATTTTTTTATTTCTATTATTTTCTTATTATTATTTCCTATTATTCCTGTTGAATTATAATTTGCAAATTAACGTAAAGTTTAAAACCGCATTTATTTTACGTGATTAAATAGAAGATATTTATAATGTAAATGGATTTATTAAAAGTAGCTCTCGAGATAAATCCTTTCGTTAATACCGCATACAAAGAAGTTTAAAATCTTAATTAAGATGAAATTTGTTTGAAATAAATGGCCATAATGATAGTCCAGGTGGACTAGTTTTTTGTCTCAATTTTCGAGTCTTTGTATACTTTGAGAGCATCATAATAAATTATGAGGAAATAATAGAACGTAATTATTAGCCACGTGAGCAAATAATTAAAAGTGATAAACGCCTTTATATAACGGTTCCATACAAATATTTTCCTTAATTAATGATATTACTAACTTTAACTAATTACTTCGAATAAACGAAATTTTTTTTTAACAAGCGAAATATTTTCCTAATACACAGATATAAATTACCCACAAAAAGCTTCTCTTTAAATTTTTTAAATGTTTTATCGTCTATTCCTTATATATTCATATTTTTAGCTTTAATTTTTAGTTAATTCATACTCGTATGAAATGAAAAGAATTCATTAGCTGTCGATTTTGTTATCAAGAAACTATAGTTTTATGTAAAAAAATTTCGTTCTCATGACGTTTTTTTGTTTTTGTCGTTACGTTGGCGAGTCTAACAATCTTGAAATGCTCTGCTGCTTCCGGATCTTCCGAAGCAATTTCTACAAGTAAAGTTGACAATAGAAGTTTCTTTAAAATTTTTCACATATTTCAAAAAATGTTTTGTAATTTTTCCAATTATTACATTCTCATTTTTTTCCTCTTTTTATTATTTTACTGAGTATTCACAATTTTAATGTTGTGCTTCGCAATCCATAATGAGAACCGTCATTAAAGTGAAAGTTCACTGTAAACAAATATAAATTAATACTAAAATTTGCATAAATTATTTAAACAATCATATAAAATTGAATGTACATAGTAAACGATTAGATAATCAATAAATTATCTATGTATTTTATCAATTAAATTTATAAAATTATTTATGTATCGTGGATCAGGGTTTGTATATTTTTTTAAATAAAAATTTCAGGAAGTTTAGAAAGAAAAACGCCGATGTATTGTTTCCTGGAAAGCATAATGTTTATAACTGTAATAGAGAAATCTGGTTTTAATCGCGATAAAAATTGCTAATAATTGCCCTAACTGATTTACCTTGTAGCATCCTCAACGCAATACGTGTACATTTTTGCGACGAAAGTGTGGTGTGGTGAAACTTTACTAATTCTTCATAACGCAATTCTCTTATTCTTTTCCTTAATTTACCTCATCGACACGATACAAAACCAACTTATGAAAATCATTTTGCTTGTTTATTGTTCTCTTCATTATAGTGACACGACTGCTTTGTCATTTTATTTTGTCAAAAAGTTTTTCTCGTAAACACGTATTTAAAATTATTACTCAACAATATTTCAAAATTCTCACTCACCAGCCATATCCTCGTTTTAGTTTTTTCAATTTGTTATTTATTTTATTTATTTTTATTCTCCTATATACAATTTGCTGAAAGATTTTCTTTTTTTACCGTGCAGTATTTATAGCAGTAATGTAACTTATTTTCTTCAAAAATCACTTGCATCGGAAACTGTTTTTCCAGCATATCAGTTATGTCTACTTACGTCTGCAACTGTGTCAGTTTCTGCAAGCAGAATAAGTACGGACATAACTCCAACTAATAAAAAAAATAAGTAGAGCAAAATAAGGTTTCTTCAGAGCCACGCCATTTACTGATTTTCATCATTTTAATAAGATTTGTCACGATCATCTGCATAAATTTTATTGACGGTTAACCGCGACGACTTATATATTTGTGTTCCACATTTGCAAATTGTATTTTCCTATTTCTAAATAGTTCCTCTTTTTTTGTTCATATTAAATAATGATGATGATGATGATGATGATAATAATAAAAATGAATTTAACCAAAAGTCGTGATTCCGATGACTTAGTGTATTTGCTGTTGTATATATAGGTATATCGTGCGCGATTGATTTATATGGAAATTTATACAACAAATGTTAAGCGATATAACGGATTCTTGACAATAACGTCGTTAACTTGGAATGCTTTTCTCCTGTGCATCCATAAATGATCTATGGCTGTTGCAAATATATACCACATTTTTCTTAACATAAAACATTTCATGATCATCGTTATATATATATATCGTATAGTCATTCTTAAAGTCTCAAATAGTAGCTTTAAAAAATGCTTCATAAAAATTTATTAGCTTGCAATAATTTTTTTTTACATTCTGCAAAATGAATTACAACGCCTTTTTGGACTTTCTTCCATTTTTGGTTACTCTTTAGATTCGAATATATGGAAAATGAATATATCTAACAAAGACATAAAATATCTGAATTAAACTTTCATTATTATTTTGAAGAAAAAAATGTATTCCTTTGGCTAAAAAGAAAAAAAGACAAAATTCATTATCCAGAGTTGATAATAAACATATACTTTATTAACATGTTCCGTGTTGATTTTCACTGTACTTTCTCTAAGTCGCGAACGTAATAGATTTCACGGTTTCACGCTTGCTCCGGAAATGATTTAATTCACTAAAAGAATTTTTTGCACTTCATTATTATCATACCGTAATATCTCGAATACCTGTATTTATGCCTCCAGTGGAACAGGTGTTTTGGTATCAAATTCACCACACTCATATAATCTTTAGGTGCTAATAATTGTTCTATATTGAATCATAAAATTTACTGATCAATATTGTTGCTTTTATGTTTTATTAAACGCGGAAATGATTTAACAACTGAAAGTTTGCATTACAACAAAATATATTCATATACCTTTCATTTTTTTCGCTTAAAAATTCATTAGTAGACTTTTGCGTAATAATAATAAAAATATTAAACTTTATACGCGAAAAAAACGAATGAAGTAACTTTTACTATTTTTAAATTAAAATTTACAGTGACAGAAACTTTTGCGCATTTTTGGAGTAAAAGTTGTTAAAATCTATGTAAAAATTAGTAGTATGTAATAAATATGTTCATTAAGAATAAAATATTTATGTTAATGATAACGGTCGTTAATAAATTGTAAAATTACTAAACATATTAATTTTCATGATTGCAATATTGCGATTGCATAAAAGTTAGCAGTGAAAACAAAGGTAAACGTGAACATTGTTTTTTAATTAATCGCTTTTTTGAATTTTATTCCCGCTCAATATCAATGAACAGAAAGCAATTAAAGAAGTTAATTGGAAAAAAGTTGAAAGTGGGGTATTAATTACTGAAATTCCTGAATCGTGACACCAATTAAAACTGTTGTCCTTGTTGGCAAAATTGATTTCTTTAAGGAGGGACAACGGCTTTATCGCAAAACATATGTACTCGAGTGGTTTGACAATCGACGACCACAGCCCGTTACCCACCTGGAGTGAAATACACCGGACGAGTCACCACATGTCAATGGTGCCTTATGGTTTTTCCTAACGACGAGCCATCCGAATTCTCGACTCAGAAACCCCCTTTCCAACCGACTAGTTTTTTGTCTCATTGTCCCGCTTTTGAACGACTTGTGATTGCGCTTCATAATACCGTTTCTCTTTCTCGTTACAGGCTTAGGCGTTTGGGGATTGAGGCGGATGGGCAAGAAGATAGAATCATTTCGCAAAGCGGGATCTCGAGAGACGATCAATTCCATCACACAGGAAAGGACAGAACCTTTTATGAACAATAACAACAACAACAACAACAACAACAACAACAACAACAACATTAGCGAAAAGTTGGAGAGACTCGCCGAGCAGAAGGAGAGGAGGATATTCGCGCAAAGATCACCGTCTCCTTTTAAATCGTTTTTCATCAGGATGGGCTCTACTGGGATGTTGAACTCCAACCGAGGTAGCAAACGCTCGTCTAGCAGTGAGAAGACCCCAGAAAAGGAGAATCTCTTCAGAAGTTGCAGCACCAGTCAATTGAACACGAGTCCCACTTACGTGAAAGGTGACGATCCTTCCGAGGGAATCGATCTCCAGATTAATAGTCGAAAAGACAAGACTCTGTCCTGCGATAATTTGAGTGGGAGGTCCGATGATGATGTATTCGACGACAGACTGAATGTCTCCCCCTCTCCATCGCTGTCGGTGGGTTCCAGAATTTTCAGTCCTTGCGACTTTGGCGAGGCGAAGAATGACAGTCTGAGAAAGTCCAGCAGTTGCGATTTCAAGGAGGTGAAGAAGACCTCTTTCCCCTATTCGTTTCTGAGATCGAAACTCTCCGTCCTGCCCGAGGAGCGCTATGGATCGGGCCTGAAGGACGAGAGGTTGTTCAAGACAACTTCGGAGGAGCACTTCCCGGCGTTGCAGATTGAAGAGTCGTTCGAGGGAACGACCACTCTGGGCAGAAGGCGCCCCAGGAATGGTCACTTCAACAGGAACGCTCCATCCAGATCTCATGACGTCTCCCGAATGGGAAGGAATTCCTACGCGGAATTTCGAACCGAGAGAGTCGATCACGAGCAAGATCGGTACAGTCTCAATCCGAGCCATCTCGAGAGGATTGAAGACGACTTGCAGATGGAGGACACTTACGAGAATCACCTGAGGAGTCCCCTGTCTCTTCCTCACTCCCGACTCTCGATCAATGACTCGAGGTTCGACACCGCTTCACTGAACCACGAAATCGGTCTGAATCCAGACCCGGAAACTCTCGAAATTACAACCTTGAGGAACCATAGAAGAAATTCGGCACCAAGTGGAGAGCAAAGATTGTCATCGCACTACGTGAGTTCGAACGAGTCGGGCTACGACAGCGATGGACCTCGGGGCGAATCGGCAGCAGCTTCGGAAAACGAGACCCAGAGTCTCAAGTGCAACACGGACAGTTCGGACACGAGCAGCGTCGTGGACTCGGAGATAGAGAAGCCGATGAGAAGCTCGACGTCCAGTGAATGCCAGGAGCAGGAGGCCGAGTGCTCAAGGTCGGGCAAGAGCGGAGAGAATGTCAGTGCGGAGGCCGAGGAGAGAATAGACGGTCTCAGGTGGCACCAGAGCAGCTCGGGAAGAATGCTGCCGAGCATACATCAGACCTCGCCAATGCCAGGCTCGGACGGTCTAGGCGTCGGGCCGAGTCAGAATACCGTTGCCGTCACCATGCCCCACCGGGCGAGGCTCCAGCAGGACAAGACGCGGTTTCTCAGTGACATCATCCAGCCACCGAAAAAAGTTCGCAGATGCCGACTCGTACAGCTCATCAAGAACGATCCCAAGGAGAGTCTGGGCATTAGGCTCGCCCAGCAACGAATTGGCGAAATTCGATACATCGTGGTTCAACTCGAAACTGATGGAATCGCTCATAGGTAAACTCAAACCTATATACTGCAATAATGTGAACAGTATGAATTATGTCCTCATGGATATACTAGAGACGATATCATTAACGTTTTTATTCAATGACTACAAATGTTTTTATTTTCAAGTAAATTATGTCTCGACAGACAATGGCGGTACAAAAGTTACTCAAATGACTCAATTCGACAATGACAAAAGAAGAAGAAGAAGAAGAAGACAAATTTTAAATTCCTTCCTGTGAAAGAGAAAATAATTTAATTTAAAACATTTTAATCAATTTAAAGCTTCATTTGAATAAAAAATATAATTTTTTAGCAATAAGAAACAATTTCTGTAACATTACTTAAAATTAAACAAACATTTTTTATTAGCGAAAAATTGAAATTTCTATTCAAATGAAATTAGTTAAATTAACATATTCTAGTCGATTATCATTTAATAAAGTGAAGATAGCTCATAGTTGTAATTGAACAGAGAGATGAGAAATAAAATATTGATTGAAAGACTATAAATCATAATTTAAAAAAAACAATACGTTTGCCTTTAACATATACACATGGGATGTATGATTTCATCAAACGAGTCTGGTTTCGAGGACGTATGCATTCAAGCATTAATCTTTTTTTGTGTATACGCAATTTTTACATTTTCTTATGAACAAAGAAAACTACATTCTTCACTAATTACTGTTTACTGAGAAAGTAATTTTTGTTTCTTTGAAGAATTAAAAATATTTTCTTTTCTTTTTGTTCTGCTCTTTTTTTGGTAGAATTTTCAAGAAATATTCACAACGATTTACGATTCTTTTTTCTTTACAGAGATGGAAGATTGAGGTTGGGCGATGAAATTGTGGAGGTCGAAGGTAAGGAACTCCGAACACTCGAGAGTCTCGAGCAAGTTCAAGAGTACCTGAAATCCTTCAATGGAAATAAAGTGCGACTAATAACAGCTTATGAGGAAACAGTGCCGCAAGTTTATTCGGGCCCTGTTTCGACCGACGATTATGAGTATGAGAAAAATGTGAAAAATCTCACAAATATGACATTGCACGATAATAATAATGAGAAAGAAAGAATCGATTCGTCCACCTGCAATGAAAATAATCATACCAAAAAGAGACCGGACTTCCTGCCGGTCACGTGCATCACCACCAGGAAGGATGTCGACGCCTCCTTGGAATCCTCGACGGAAATACATCAATACTTGACGAGGCATATTGCCAGGTTTGAGAAGGGATACGGCAAGCCCAGTCTAGGATTCAGCGTCGTCGGCGGCAGGGACAGCCCACGTGGGGAAATGGGCATTTTCGTCAGGCGGGTTTTCCCTGGGGGTCAGGCTGACGTCACGAAATCCCTCTTTCAAGGTGACATGCAATTCTTTTTATTCATGCAGATCGGAAAAATGCAATTTCCTTCTTTTTCTTTCACGACTTTCCCCTTTTTCTCTAGTATTTCCGATCTTGTTTATTTTTTGTATTTTTACTTAATTCTTTCATTCTTGTTTACTTTTTAAATTTTTATTTACGGACTCTTACTAAATTTTTTATGCTTCAGTTAAGGGGAGTAACCAGTGAAATTTTGGTCTTCGATCATTAAGAATAAGAATGAAAAATAAAATTTTTCTTTTTTCCTTCTCTTGATGCAAAAAAGGAACCTCAAATTGCGCCTTGTCTGCAACATTTTTTTCGAAACATAAAAAGCAATCGTTTCGGGACAAGATGTATATATAATACTTGATGTTTCTTTGATGGCACGTATGTACTATTCGCATATACATATGCACAACGAGAATACCATTCGAACACACTTCGAATCTTTAATCCGACACCTTATGTCGTGCATTTCTAAACAGATGATACGAGTTTCTGATGCTCTTTGGCTTTTCTGTGCGAGCCTTTCATTTTCTTTTTTTTGCGAATCTTTTTTATCTCTCATTCCTTCCTCTCTTCTCCATTATATTCCGAAAGAGATTGTTATGCATACCGCACAAAAATTTTCTTCTTTCATTTCTTGCTTTATTTTGTCTGCTGTGCTGTTTACCTATAATTATTCCCGGCTTGGACAAAGATGAATTTCAATTTGGGAAAATTTTATAAACTAAAAATTATTTCTTCATTCTTATTTATCTAAATTTTATCCTGGAAATTTTAAAAAGAAGAAAATCATTCTTTGCATTTTTTTGAATTTAATTTTTAAATTGAAATAAATGTACCGAGGGAAAATATATTGAGATCGAGTATTTTGGAAGCATTGATCTTGTTTCTGAAGGCTTTATTTTGGTCACGTATTTTCCACTAAATTTGTATTAAATTCCAATTTTTCAACATGAAACGATTGTCAAGTTGGTGTTGAATTTCAAACT
The DNA here is from genome assembly GCA_032872475.1 of Leptopilina myrica (nomen nudum). Taxonomy (NCBI): domain Eukaryota; kingdom Metazoa; phylum Arthropoda; class Insecta; order Hymenoptera; family Figitidae; genus Leptopilina; species Leptopilina myrica (nomen nudum). Next base: position 479,765 of record CM065459.1, on the reverse strand, counting down.
GATCCGCGCGTTTTTTTTCACACATACACAAACACATGTTACACTGTGGTTTCCCTGTTGTATGCTTGAATAACGGTCTCGCGGTTCGTATGGTTGCATAAACACAGGCTGAAGGATCCTTTCATCAAATAAAATGTTTATTTTATTTTTTCACTCGTGTCAATTAATATTATCATCTTTCTCGATTTTATTTATTTTAATCTTATTGACGATATGTTTGCTTATTTCAATATTTTATTTTTTCCATTTATTAATTTATTTATTCGATTATTACATTTGTTTTTCTTTATTGTTAAATTTATTTCCTTCATTGTAAAAATTTGTTTTAATTATTAAATGATCCACAAGTTTTTATAATGAAAATTAAAAACTCAATTTTTACATTTAGGAACTTTATAATTAATATTTTTTATAGTTACGCAAAATTATGCTAATAGAAATTTCATTTGAAGTTGAAATAAATTTGAACGATCAGAACTTTAGGATCAACAGTATTAGAGGAATATAAAATCTTTTCTTTTAGAAATTTATTTTTTACTTAACTTAATGTTTGCAAAATTTGAAAATGATTTGTATAATCTCAACTAAATTAAATGTTTTCAAGTTATCTGTAAAATCATCGAATAACCCGTTTTTACATAAAAATTTATTTACAACCGTATTTAGAGAAAAAGGGACCAAGAAATTATCTGTGATTCACTGTTTCCTTCGATTAAGTTTAGTAAACGGTTTTTCAAAAAAGCATTAAGCAAAAGTTTGGATTTTTATTTTTTAATCTTCAACCTTCGTATATAAATAAATTTGCAATCACGTTTTATGAGACCATTTCTAAGTTAAAATCATTTAAGCAATCTGGATGTTTATCAAATGAAATGAAAATGTCACTCGAGTTAAGTTAGAGGAACATTATTTTCTGTTGAGGTAAAATATATAGAACAGGTTCGGAGATATGTATAATAAAAAAAAATTCAAACTAATTTATCAGCATAAACTCGATGAGGATGTAAATGATTTTATGCGCAAGAATCATGATCGATTGATTCACTTGGATCTTGAGACACATGGCTAATGACTACAAAACAAACGTTCCTTTAACAAGGTTCATTGACGTAATGTAAAAGAGATTTCTCCTTTCGAGTTAATATCGCCTAAAAATTTAAATTTTACATCATTACGTTTTATTATGTCATCAAAGCCATATGTCAGAATTAGAGAGATTAATCTTTCAATATGAAAATTATTTTTTAATTCAAGAATTTCAAGGGTATCATTTTTATATATTTTCGAATTTATACTCGTGTCTAATGTGATAGGAATTTATGTCTTTAAATCCTTTTTTTCTCCTGACAAAGAATCTGTATCAATAAAAAATTCATCACGACCTTTGTGTATATAGGAAAGCAGGAGATTTTTTATTTTCGACAAAAGTTCATTGAACTTCTCTGCTCTTTTTCGTCCATTCGGTTTTGTTTTTTCTGTTACTGCAGTTTTATTTTTTATCTGAATTATTTTTTATTCCATTCAAGAAATTTGCATTTATATTTTGAGAGAGAAAATGATTTTTCAAGCAGTGAAACATTTGTTTCATGAAACATATCCTTTACTTTGTTAAAGTCCATTTTTATTCAACTATTTTTCTAATTTTGTCTAATTTTCCCATTTTTGTTTATGTTTTTTGAGAGAAAAAGAGATTTTTCAACAGGCGAAACATTTGTTTCGTAAAAAATATCTTTTACATTGTTAAAGTCGTTAAAAAATTTGTTAATGGCTAGAAAAAAGGCGCCTGAGAGAGAAGAAATGGTGAAAAGAATAAATGAATATTTTACTGATTTAGAAAAAAATAATCGCGCATAACTAATAAATACTAAAAAGTTGGAAAGGCGTTACTGAATCGGGAATCACGAACGAGAATGCCTATTGCCTTTTAAGTAGAAGAAAATAATGTTTGTGGGTTAAATAGCCTTCGATATAGTCTTTCAAGTCTAACAACGGGTCAAGAAGTGAAATTCATGTCGCATGAAAGTACAAAAACTGTCAATATCCATTGTAAATAATTTATTAAGACAGAATAATAAATTAAAGATGATTTTCTCTTCCTAACGTTTGTAAAGAAAAAAGTTTTGCAAGTTTTGAAACGAAAACTTCAATACTTGTAAAAATAGTCATAGGATAAAGAAATTTAAAAATAGTTTAATCAATTTTAATCTAATTTTGAAAATTTATTTCAGGGGATGAAATTTTGAGCCTTAATGGAAAAATATTGCGAGGATGCACACATCAAGAAGTCATTGAATTATTTAAAGCAGTTCGAGAAGGACCAGTTGAATTAGATGTAGCAAGGAGACACAGGTAAAAAGTCTACAATTATTATTTCCTTATTTTCTTTTTTAATTTTTAGTTTTAATTAGTTTAATTAATTTTTAATCGAAATTTTTCTTTTTTTTTAGGTACCAAAAGCCGGCTCTAAAATCTGCACCCTATTAAATTTCCAGAAATTATTATCAACCACCAAAAGTGCTCTTTGTTAAAACCAGAGTTTTATCAATTTTCCCACAAAGTTTTAAAAAAACTTTTAGAATCTAGTCTTTCGTGAAAGGATCAATTAGATCTCGACATTCGTTATGTTTAATTTATTTTCCATGTAATTCACAATGAATTGTTTATAGTGCAATAAGTGACATTGTTTATCGATTATTATTATTATATTATTATTATTATTATTATTATTACATATCATTAAGAATTTTATACGAAGAACTTTATTGTCTTGAACAGAAAACAAATTTAATAGAAAAAAGAAAAATTATTAAAAAGAAAAATGTAATGAAAAATTTTACTAATACATTTTTCCTAAAAATTCTCCTTTCAAGGAAATAAAATAAATTAGAGAAAAAGAAAAAATGATGATTTATGAAAACATTAAATAATTTCTTTTATTTTCACAAAGATATGTTACAAAATTTACAAAAAAAAGAAAATTATGTACATTATTGTTATCTTCGTAGAATATATATAATATATATATATAAAAAGGGTTCGTCACTTTTTGTTAATTTTTTTTATACTCGTTGATTTAATCAGGTGTCAACGAGTAGAAGATCTGCACAGGATTTTGCTTTCGAACCTCTGAAACATTGGAGAAAAAAATTATTTTAGTGCAGATAATAAGCAATACTTTGCGATGAAGGCAAAAATTTTTGAATGTTGTAAAATTTATCTAAAATTTTAGAAGTTAATTCCTATGTTTGTATATTTAAAAAAAAGTATAAAAGAATAATAAAAAATTAGAAATTTTTTCCTATAAAAATTGTACAATTTTCTACTTTTGTAAAAAGGTCGTTGAAAAAGAATTGAAAAATTATTATTTCTATTGTTTTTGTAAAAAAATAAAATCCAACTTACTGCAAATCTCGTTGCTTGGATCTTCTGCACAAGTGAAGAGCCACTGGACCGCTTTTATTATTGCGAAAAAGCTGAACAGCTTCACGATGAGTCAAGTCGTGGCAAACCTGGCCATTGACCGCCAAAATTTCATCCCCAGCTTTCAATCGGCCATCCTCGGCTGCCTGGCCACCAGGTAGAACCGATTTTATGAAGATGCCTATAAAAGAGGCAGGAATATTCTTTTTAAAATAAAATCGAGAACAAATCTCGATGACAAAGAAGTTTATTATTTTTTTTCATCATATACATATTCAAACTCTTGAGCAACGGTGTCAAATAAATTGTGGTTTTGCTTGTTCTACATCTATAAACGTATTACTTGGAACCGCAAGAATATTCCGGGTTACAATAATATACTGTTTAAACTGGTTTCATTCTGTATCAAACATTCCTTCAAGTTTTATCCCATAAATTACTGTAATTATCATTTTGTAAATATTTTTATAGTATTTTTTACTAGAGAAATTTACTACATAAATTTCACTATATTCTATGTATATTTTCTATTTATTTTTATTTTTATTCTTTATTGATTATTTATTTTTATTGTAAATAATCTGAAAATTTCTATTCATATTGAAATTTGTTTAAATGTTTAAATCATTTTTGTTTGTTTAAATCTAAATGTTTAGCACATATTCATAGTGATAAATTGATGTATGTTTGACAATCTCTTTTAGAATTTCGAAAATTGTTTCTTTTTGAAAATAGAGGAAAGACTTTCCAAATTTCATTTCTTTAGGTTTTTCCTTTTTTGAATAAGTGAGTTCTCGAAAAAATTTCTCAAAAAAAGTAATTAATTTTGATAAGAGTTTTCTAAATTAAATTTCTAAATTTATTTTTCGAAAAATATTAAATTGAAATCGTGAAAATAATATTGGAGAAGCACAGTATTAATTCTTATGAATTATTAAAATTCTAAAGGATTGAAATACGAAATATTGGAAAATCTTTGTTCATATGGAGAAATAATAGAAATGCTTAAATATTTATGTCAAAAAATTGATGTTTTCTAATCATTTTACAAACAAATTTGATTTTATGAAATTTGTTGAAAACAATTGATTTTTTGCAAAAAATGTTATTATTTATGAAAACAATCAAATTCTGGTAAAAATTTTTATTAAAATCATATGTTGGAAATAATTGAATTTTGGAAAAGAAATTTAAAGGATTTTTATTATTTATAAAATTAATTCAAATCTTTACAAGAATTTTAAATTTTTTATGAAACAATTAAATTCTTTCATGAGAGTTTATTAAAATTGTTTTGAAAATAATTTAATTCTTGTGAAGAATTTTACTATTTATAAAGATAATTGAATTCTTCCAAAGAATGATTAATATTATTTTTTCTTGATTTTTCTTGGTCGAAGAAGCATATTTAGACTCCTATGAAATCTTGGGTCCACAACAGAATCAATTTATTTGATGTTTTTCACAAGAAAGAGAAATGATCTTAAAATATTATTTTAGAATGTTTGTAAATATATTATTAGAATATTTCTAGACCTACCGATGCTTCCCTTGGGACTGTCCCGTCCACCAACGATAGTGAAGCCCAGGGATTTTTTGCCCTGCCCCTTTTCAAAAACAACAGTCAGAAATGTGGACAAAGTACTTCTCGGTCTTCTTGGCAAAGTGCAAAAATTTGAAATACTCTGAGCACCACTGTCGAGTGTCGTGCAGGATTTCTCTGAAGATATCGACCTGTTGGACTCGTTCTTCCTGTCTCGATTATGTCGCGAGTTGTGTTTCCTAAAATGACACTTGGGTGAATTTTCCACAATTACACCGTGACCATTCTCGATGCTGACGTTCTCGTAATCCACACTGCTCTCCTTCAACTTTCTCGGTTGTTCCACATTATTATACCTCGATATAACTATGTCAACAATTCCCGGAGCATTGCCGTTGCCCAAAATTTTCCTCGCCTCCGACATTGTCAGGCCCCTCAGTCTTTTGCCGTTGACAATCAGAATTTCGTCGCCAATTTTCAGAGTCCCCTCCTTGTCGGCCAGGCCGCTGGGCACGACGTGGGCCACCAAATAGCCAGGATTCGAGTCCGACGTCTTGGCTATGAATATTCCCAAACACTGGTCGGCGGTTTCCCTCGGCAGTTTGACAACTATCGTCTCCGTGGTGCACGACCTACTTCTTATGACCGGCAATTCCTTGCCCGTTTTCGACTTTTTCGAATTCTTCTCTAAATTCTCCGAGTTTGCACTCTTCTCGGATTTGATCTGATGGTCAGTTGACTTGATCACGTTCAGAGGATCCTTCTCGATTCCCAGGCAGACATTGTGAGCAAACGGTTTCGCGGTTTTTTCTGCGTCAGTCTTGACAATCACAGGGTTCGCCTCCAGAATGGAGGCATGTTGGCACAATCGAAGGTTCTTCTCCAGGTCGGCGATGGGCGCTGACGGTCTTCGGGGTGGGAGTCGGGGAGGCGGAGGAGGCGACGAGGAGGAGGAGGACTCGTTGAGCAGACTCGTGAGCAATTCCGACGCTCCGCTGCTGCACCGGTCGTCCAGGAGGGAGCTGGTTGCGGAATCGTTGTCCAGAATTCCGGAGTCGTTGTCATCCTGGTCCTGATCGTCGTAGAGGGGGTTCGTTCGCAGTTCCTCCAGACCGGGCAGAGTGCCGTAGGAGAAGCTCCGGAGTCTCCTCCTGTCGCGGTCCTTGGTGTCCTTTTTGTAGATTTTGGCAATCAGTTTGCTGGTGGAACTCTTGAGATAGCGGTCTTGCATGGCGCGAAACTTGGCAGCGAGACAACTCGAGGGTGTTATGCTGTCGAATCCGTCCCTAATTGGACTCTCGACCTCGTCGAGGAGATTCTCGCTCTTTTTCTCCTCGACGTTGGATTTCCGCCAGCCGCGACCAGATTTGGGACTTTCTAGAAAATTCTCAGGCCGCGTTTCCTCCTTGTAGGGCGTGGATGTTCTAAAATTAAACAGTACAAACCGCTCATCTGCATGATTCCTGGTTGTTAGACGACTGTGGGATTTCGATCGTTTCTTCCTCTTCGCCTGAGTTTTCTCCTCCTCGGTGAGCTCTTTCAGGTCCGTTTCGCACACCGACCGTCGAATGTCGTTTCTCGTTAATCCTCTTCGGCTCAGCTCGCCCATGGAGCGAAACTCCTTTCTATTATTGCTCTCGTCGACATTCTCATCGTCGTCGGAATCCTGATCGCGAAGGAAACTGAGTCGCGTCGTTTTCACTTTGTCGAGAAGGGGATTTCGTTTTTCGCAAATTCTCCTTCGTTCCTCCTGTATTTTCTTCTTGTCCTTCTTGGTCGACGTGCGCTCCGTTGTCACCTGTGATGTTTGCACATTGTAGCAATTCCTCTCCGATTCGGAGCTCGACGATTTACGACGAGACCATCGAACTGGTGACAGGTCTGAAAGAAATACAAAAAATCAGTTCGCATATATTTGTGTGTGAAAATTGGGAGAAATTTCCACTTTCATTGTTCGAGATGAACAGGAAGCAGATATTGAGAAGGAAATTGGAAAGATTTCCGCTACATATTGTGCTCTAGCCAAGAAGCAGGTGGCGATAAGATCAAAGCAGGAAGAGAATGAGAAAAGGAAATGGTGGAATCGTGAATTGTTAACAAGAAACTTGGAATAGTTGAGGAGAATCGTAGAATAATGAACACTAGACAATAATTAGTGGAGAAAAAGGAGAAAGGAATAAATGAGAAAAAAAGCAGGAAGAATATTTGAAAAACAATAAATAATGAATAACAGATAGAAAAAATTTAGTAAATCCAAAAAATCATATAGACTGAAAAGAATATGATATTTAAGTTTTAGGAAAAAATAGAATGTTCAAAAGATGTGCATATCTTTGTATATGTTTCGCATTACATTTTAAAAGTTCGCCTAAAGATCTCGATGTCCTTGGATTATATCTGCGACGAAATCTGAATAACCGGTGAAATTTCATCTTCATCTGTTTCAAAAAATACAAAAACTTTTGAAAACTATGAAAGATTAAAACTTTTTTGTAATTTGAACTTCACTTCAAAGCTTCCAAGTGGAAAAACATAAATACTTTTCAATTCTATCTCTAAAAATTTAATGAAAATTTCTCCTCTATTTCAAATTAATAAGCATTTTCACTGTTTTTCATTGATTCTTAGTAAAATTCTACCAATTTTGCAAAAGTTTCAGTGCGGTAAATTGCTAAGAATCAGTAGAAAATTAGAAATTTCTATTAATTGAAATCAGTGGAGGACTTTTCAGCATAAGGCATATTGCTGGTAGAATAAAATATCTTACTGGATTACACATAATGTGAGTTACTGTCGAGTCAATGTCCTGCTTGTGAGGTAAAAGCACTGATAAATAAACTAGTAATTTCAGAAGAATATTAACACTTGTTTTTTCTATTTTCCGATTTGTCGAATTTTCGTCGCACTGATAATGACGAATTGGATAAAACAAGGAATGAAGCGAATAAAAGGAAAAGAGAAAAAGAGAAAAAGAGAAAAAGAAAGAGAATGAAAAAAGCAGTTGACGGTAAGAAAGACGTCTTGGAACTGAAGAGACTTGGTTTGAAGCGTGACGTATTATACAGTTGTGTCTCACAGGATGTGCGTACACTGCCAGCAGGACTTCCTCCCCCTTAAATACAATACATGAATGATACAGAGCAATAACAATTATACAGTAAAAATGCATTTGAGTCATTAGGTTCTGGATGGGAATCGCCGTGGGCGCTTATGTGGATTTCGATTCCCATGGGTTTATAGTGCCTTCCTTAGGATTAAAGAGTTTGCAATAAGGCATGGATAAAAAGTGTCCGTGGTATTCGATATCGTTAAACCGGATTCAATGCGTAATGCGCACACATACACACACACGGCATGCGTATGTAATTTATAAGTACATAGACTCTATGGAGTGATGTATGAAGCACGTGAGGTGCTTGTCGAACAGGCACTTTGAACATTTCAGTAGCTATACTGTCATTCGAAGAACTGGTCAGTGCTTTCGATTAATGTAACAAAACTCTGGAAAAAAGGGCGAAAGTTTCGTAATCCATAATCTTTATAGAAACAGTGCACAAAAAGTGCTCCATACAACTTTTGCTGCATTAAAACTGCATCCAAAAATGTTTCAAAACTCTTTTAAAACCGTATTAAAACCAGAGCTGTAAACCAGAACATAAAAAAAACTGCGACCTTCAAACAATTTATTAATCAAATTTTCTCTTAAAATTTACAAGATTAGAAAAGAAAAAGAAGAATCACTTTATTATATCGTGACTTTCTTTCCATGTTGTGCAGAAAATTGAGAGAAATTTGATAATACAGTTACAGTTTGGATAAACGAGAATATAGTGATGATGATATTTTTCAAGCAATCAGCTGCAATTTCATACCTCGCGAGCACAGAATCGCGTGAAATGCACATACTAGCTCACCATATAAGCAAACCAATTTCAGTTTTCTGAATAATAATAATAATTTGAATGGAAAATACACGCACTTTAAACTATACATATATAGTGCAGTATAGTATATAGATAAAACGATTTAGTTCCAAATTACAAAGAAGCTATTTTAAACTATGATTTCATAATCAAGTTTCCTAAAAACAGGTTTGAATTCAAAATTTCAAAGATCCACATTTTCTGATGTAAATTTTGGCAGTATAAATATATTGTAGGATAGAAATTTTTATTGTATTTTCTTCTAGTGTTAGCTTCTTGTTTAGTATAAACTATTAAAGAGGTTTATATAAAAAAATATAAATTATTTGTTTGCTACTCATACAAAAAATACTACTTTATAGTTTATATTAATAGAGAACACAATAATTACACACGCGATTTGTGTCTAGAAATCAAAAAAAGAAAATAAATGTAACAAAACTGAGAAAGTTATGCAAATAAACAAGTTCAAAGAACTTTTCTTGACTAACTCTATTGTGCGGTTTACAGTCGTGGGTGTTATTCTCGTCTTGTTTTAATGAACCGTTATTATTACTCAAATGTGAATTCAATGAGTAATGTGGATAAATCAAGTCTTTATATATATATAGGGAAAATAGTTATTTCCGATTAATATACATACCCATCTTGAGAAATATTAATTGTTACAAGCATAAATCATTACTTCACATCGGTCTCTGTCTTGTTTTACCTCATAAACAATAAATACCGTTTTTCATTTTTGCAATTTGCACAATATAAATTCCTACAACTATAAAATCTATCCTAGCCTTTAAAAAAATTGAATTTTAAAGAATTCTTTCAACATATCTTGAAAGAATAATAATCAAACCCACATTGAATAACATATAGAAAAATTGTAAAAAAATTGAATTTTTCCTTGTTGAATTTCATTTTTGAAATTTTATTCAATTCAATTGAATACAATAAATAATTGGATTTCTAATAATTATGTCATTATATAAAATCGCATAAACAAAAAGGAATTAAGTAATAATAATAAAAAATGCGGATAGAATTAAAATTATTTTTAAACGAAGCTATGATAATTAAATGTTTGCACTCGTGTGGAAAAAGTATCAATGAAAGCAAAGCTTAAAATAGAGTAAAATGTCTGAGGACTGAGAGTCAAGGAAGAAAATAAAAGTGATTAAAAAGTCATCTGATACAGGAAGTTGAGAAACGAACAAGTAAAAATAGTAATAGGTGTAAAAGAAGACCTAAGAATAATAACATAAAAGAGAAAGAAGAAAAAGTAATTAACGTGAGAAAATAGAAGAGACAGAAAAAGAATATACAAATAACGGATGTGATTATTTAAAATATGAATCTAAAAAGGAAAAAAAATTAAATTTATATTCAAAAGGAACATTTGAAGAGGGAATAAAAAAGGTAAATGAAAAATAATAGAAAAGAACATGAAGACGACATAAATGGGTAAAAATAATCCTAAAGGTTACAAGTATATAAATAAAATATAAAACAAGAATGCTATTTTTTTATTCTGAATATTTCTTTTATATTTTAATATGGAAGACAAAAATGCAGTGAAACATATACAGTAAAGTGTAAAAAAATAAATAAAATTTAAAAGAAAAGTACGAAAAAAATTCCAGTGCAAAAATAAAAATGTATGGAAAAAAGTAAAAGTGAATGAATACGATAAAGAAGAATAAAATAATTATTTATCTCACCTCTGAATCGAGTCGTTGAATGAAGATGAGATGCGCGATCCAGGTCTTCTTCAGCTTGAAGTGGACTTAAACTGAGAAGTCTTGGCGCTTCTATGTGGGCCTTAAACCAACGCATCCTACAAAAAAATACACTTTAAGTCACCTTCGCTTTGTTTAATTGTAAAAAATTTAATAATATTTATAGAGTTAGTCCATACTTTATTTAAAAGACGAATTCGTATATTTTTTGGGAATTTTATTAAAAGGCAATAAATTTTATAAAAGAGGAAATTTTTTTTAAACTGCAAAGAATTTTTTTATATTGTTTTTTTGAGATGCTTGAATGGTTACCTCCACGTGGTGCATCTTGGGAACGATTTCATTGAAATATTTATTTTTATTGATTCATATTACTAACAAAAAAATTTATCTTATTCCAATAACTAATTACTTGTCTGTTATCATGTAAATACTTTCCAATAATTTAAATAAATATTTATTTGACTCAAATAATTTTAAATTAATTCAAACTTATATTTCAAGTTGAAATATCAATAATATCAGTATTTGAAGCTAAATAACATTGATTTCAATACAAAATGTTTCTTAAAGTAAAATTTATTTTATTGAAGTAAATATTTGATTTAAATAAAAACTATTCGATTCCAGTAAATATTTATTTCATAATATACAAGTAGTAAATTATTTGAAGCAAATATATCTTTTGAGTAGTAAATAGATTTGAATGACTTATATGAAAAAAAGTAAAGAAAGAATCATAAAATAATTGCATCCACTTTCGATGAAATTGGCAAAAAACCAATCCATGCATTGCTCACAGATCTTTAAATTAATATTTTTTATTAATTTCAGGTAAATTTTAGCGTCTTTTTTTAATTATGTTATTATAAATACCTATATAAAGGAAATGAAATAGTTCGAAAATGTAGAAATAGTTTTAAGTATATAAAGAAAAAATAGACAAAAAAGTCAATCTGAAAATTAATTAATTTGAACTTGTTAATAACTTAGTATTATTTTTAATAAATTACATTATAATATTTGTAATTAAATAATTTTCCTAATTTAATGTTAATAAATCGTCCTCCCAGTTTCTCACCTTGAAAATAAAAAATGATGTTCACATATATACTTATTTGATAATAGTTCGAAACTTCTTCCAATAACTAAATAACATATTACACAAGAAAAAAAATAATTACAATTTCTCTATAATAGACATTTTAGTTAATTCATGATTCGATAATTTGATAGTAATTTATACTAATGTCATAATCGTTTTATTAGAAGAAAAATTGGAGAAAAATTTTTGAATCATTAATTTGGAGGGATTAAAATTTTTCTTAGCACTCGAGCATCATCTTCACATTTTGAAACGTTGCATGATTATAAATTGTAAGTAACATTAGATGTATCATTATATATATACATATATAGTAATCATATAATTTTCTAAACAAAAAAAAGAAGTAATAATAATAATAAATGCCTATCATGAGACACAATTATAGAGTTTCCGTTGGAGATCGGTGAACCGAGTTTCTCATTTCTTTTGATTCTATAAACTTGCCCTAATTTCCAACAAAAAGAAAAACAGTAACATCCTACAAAACAAAAATCTTTTCAAGCGTTTCGAAAGATTGTATAAAACAATCTTTAGTCGCACCACAAAATTTGTAAATTCAGCAAAAAGAAAAAAGAAAGGGATCTTTGAGAGGTTTTTTTCTTCATTTTGTGGACATTACAAATGTTCAACAAAATATTTTTCCATGAAATTTAATATGCGGAGAAAAGAATATTTTCGAAAATTTGGAATTTTATTTTATTACAGCGACACTCGAAATATTTTTCGGGGGTCTAAAAAATTTTGCGGGGACTTTTATAACTCTTGTGGAGAATTTCGCAGAACGGAAGAGACGAACGAGCTACACAAGCTACAAATTGCCTTCTGTACAGAGTCGCATTTCGCTGCAGGGCAAATTCCGGGTATTCCTGGAAAGACAACCAACCATCGTTTTCTTTTTCTTGTTTTAACTCTCTTTCAAGATTTACAATTTTATCATTTTTTCAATTTCAACATTTAATTTGACACGTTTGTTTTTCATATTTTTTAAAAATAAGTATATGGTATTTCTGGACCCGACTATCATATAAAAAAATAAATTCAAGTTGGATTTTTTTGTCCATAATTTTTTAGCCGAATATTCAAAAAAAAAAATTATTGGGGGGGAGACATATATGTTTTTTTCGTAACGGAGCTAAATCGCAACTATACAGTGGTTATTAACCCGATTTTGTACGTTTATGGCACTTGATCGCATACAACGCAACGGTCAAATGTCGAGAAGTGAGAAAATTACGACTTGAACCACAAGTCGATTCTGTTTAACGAGCCATTTGTATCCACCCTGAAAAGCCTATTGAGATATGCGCCTTTGGAAATTTTTTAAGGCAACGGACATGGCTTGTCCGAAACTCAAATTAATTATCGTACATTCCTTTCAATTTTAATCGCTCATTATATCTCGACTTCAAAGTCGTAATCATTTATTTTATTTCATATTGTAAAATTGTTCCCATATATACAGGTTTTCAAATCTATAACGTGACGTATTCTCGAAAATATTTCCTCAATTCAATATGAAAATAATTTCATAACGTATGAATATTTATTACATTATAATTATACACATGACATTTTATTTTTACCTGAATTTGGTAAAGAAAATATTCTTCCTTGCTCTTTGAAAATTAACAATTTGGTGGAAATGAAAAGTGACGATTTGTTTCTGATAAAAAAGAAAAGGAATGGTTTAATTAAAAATCCTTAAGTGATTATTAAGAATCGTGAATAATGCATAATAAGCCGATCAAAGTGTAAAGTTATGCAAGACTATATAGGTATTAATCGATTGATAGTGTACGGAAAAGAGAGAAGACTTTCTCTGCAATGCAAATATGTGTGCTACATCCATATTCTTTGCTCTTTCACTTTTCATTGATATACCAAGAACCGAACCATTCGATTCTCGCTAATCAAGGATAAAATAAAGAGAGAGAAAGAGAGATCCAATGTAAAAAGTTCATGGTCGTCTCCAATTCCTTTACGAGAAACATTTCACATTTTTTTTCCTCTGTATAATTTCATCAATTTCACCTGCAAAATGTCTTTCAAGTTGATCGAAATTTCCCAGTAAAAGTTTAAACATTTTTTATAGAGAACAATTATTTTTTAATATTATATTTCTTCTCATTAATTTCTAAGGGAATTTTTTCATCTTAGTAAATTTATATAATTTAATAAAATTAATACACTGGGTATGTGTCTAAAGATTGAAATTTAATTATAATAATTCTATACGTCACGTACAAAGAAAAATAAATTAGTTTCTAAATGTAAAATTTTTATTTATAATTTTTAGTATACAATTAGTAATTTATGGAAATATTTTTTTAATAAAAAATACTTGGTTCATTTGAACTTTCAAAAGTTGTGGGTTGCCACAGGTCAGGGAAAAGTCGGGGATTTTTATTTAAGTAAAAAATTTATAGAAGAATTTAAGGTAAAAAATTATTTGAATTTTGAAAAAGTTACAAATGTTTGTTGAAATTTTTAGGTGATTTTTTTTTTAAATTCTCATCAAAATTTCAATTATCTTTAAAAATAATAATTTAATTTGATGCATAATATTGTGATCGTTTAGTAAGTTTAATTTATTTATAAAATTATCGTTTTGTAGTAATCGTTTTATTTGAATCAAATTATTAATTTTTCTTTGTGCAGTTGTAAGCACGTGAAAATCGTGTGCTTTTTTTAAAAGTTGTTGAATAGATAGGTAATGACGCAAAGAGCATTCCTTTTGTATAAATAATTATTTTTTGCAATCGATGTGCGATAGCGTAGAAAACAAAATTGTAAGTTGTATATGAATTATTATTATTCGATAACCAGCAGGCAATCAAGTGCCGCGCACTTGTATTATATTAAAATTAAAATACAAATACTTGTGCGCTTATTTTCCAGAGGCTATATTATAGATTTCGACGGAACACAATATTGAGTAATTTTACCTCCGCGTCGTTACGGTGTAGAATTGTTATAAAAATTCGTTTAAGAATTTCATCATATACATATTCATTATGTTGAAAATAAAAAAAGTGCCACTATAATTATGAAATTCCAATAATATATGCTACTGAAATATCAGAAGTTCTTTTCTCTGACACTGACAAGTCACAACTAGTTATTTCGAAATAGGAAAATTGCACGCTACTGTTTGTGGATATAAACTGCAATTACAAGTCCCTTCAATTTTCATTGTTTGCCTTCAATAAAATTAGAGCATTTACTTAACCAAATGGACATCGTTGAGAAGAGATAATCACCTTCCAATTAAGTTATTGTCATGACTGTACATTTTTATTTCTTACACTGAACCATTTTTTCTTTATAGAAATTTTACTCATTTTATCAGAAGAAGAAAATTTCCTTAAAATAGAAAAATTTTATTTTTTCTCAATGTAAAAACGAATAATAGAAAACCGAAATAAAAAAATACATTCATATATGTAACTTGAAAAACTAAATTCGAAGAAAAAGAAATTCATTCAGAAAACTAATCTCTATTTTTAAATGTGACAAAGTGTTTTTTAAAAAAATAATTTCACTATATTTTGAAAATATTCAAATAATCGCAGTGAATAAGAAATAACAAAAGTTGTGACGTATTATTATACTGATTCGTCTTTTCGAAACTGATACAAACTTTTGTGCCAAAGTCACGATTTTCCATTTTGTTTATAATGAGATTATAAGAAAATTTTTTTTCTATGTATGCGAACAAGAAATGATTTTCTTAATAAAAGAATAAAAATCTTGTGTAAAGAAAACATTATGCATATTTCGATGCAGATATTGTAAAAATTTATATTTTATTCTCCATGTAATATTAATCATGTATACATCACACGTGTATCGGCCTATCGGGAGAGTTTTTTCACTAATTAACCGATAGATTTTTTAAAACAATTAACATTTCCTTGTTTGCATAAGAGCTAATAAAATTTTCGCGTCACGCTTCGCTTGAATGAAAAAATGCGGTTACGAATGCGGACCCCATATCACATTTTACGACGTGTATAATTAATTCGGAATCCGGTTTCATTTCCTCTCAAAAACTAAATCCGCACACTTGACAATAATTAGAACAATTTTTTCGATCAATTTATGCAAAAATCAGTAAGAAAAAGAAAGAAAAGAAGAAAGCAGATTTCACCGAAAGGTAAAATCTGTTTTTGATTTTTGTTTTGAATTTTTTGAAATACCCTTTCCGGTTTAACATTCTATTTCCGATTGAAAAGGTATATCCACCGTTCACCTTGAAGGTATCAATCGTAAAGTCTCGATATATCGTGAGACTGTCGATCACTTTCCCTTGACTGCTTTAAGTACTGCCTGGTAATGCAAGATAATTTGCGAGATCTATAGATCCTATAGGGAATTGTGTATCAGGAACGAACAGTCATGGAATTCTAGCTTTTATTTTATAAAACTAAATGCGTTTATTTCACAGTCATTCACAGTGGACATACGTGCGCGTGGTGTTTTATTTTTTCCAATTCTATCGGAAATTACTCCTTTTATGTTCATCGAATTGCTTGGCAGTAACGAAACAACCGGATATTGCCGATCGCTTCAGATTGCATGTTTTTTTAAATTAAAGGTTGTGTATGTACATCTTTCAAAAATCAATTACGAATATACTTTATTTAGCTATTACTGATAATATTTCGCAAATTAATCACAGTTATGCTGCTAAACGGCATCGTGGGCAATAAAACTTTAAAACACAAAAAAAGTAAATTTTTAAATATGGTTAATCGTTTTGCAATTGCTACTTCTGAACTTTGGTTTTTTAATTTTTTTTTACTTTGAATTTGTATTGTTTTTTCTGTTAAAGCTACTTTATTTTATACTCAAGAGGAAGAATTTACGTTGAGTCAAATTAATTGGTAAAAATATTTAATTTTAGTATAAATGCTTACTAATTTTTATTAGGTATTGAATAAGTAAATTTATTTAGTAAATTTTAATAATAACTAATTTAAAAGCAAATGGTAAGTAAATAATTTTACTAATTAAAATTGAGAGAGTATTTTATTTATTGTTTTGCTTTACATTAAATCTACTCTTTTATTTAATTTATTTTCTTATTTTGTTTCTTATTTTATTTTCTCAGTTTTATTTATCATCGCATGTAATTTAATTTATTTCGACTATTTTATAAAAAATATAATTCCACCTACTTATCGATTTTATTTTATCTATTTATTATATCGATTGAAGCTAAATAGCAATTTTCTTAAACGAATGATTTATTTTCAATATAGAAAATACTTGGATAAATGGTTATATAAATGGTAAACGCACTTTGAAATATAAATAGATGTAATTTTCAGGACATGCTTGGTGCATTTTTTTAAGGTCACTCGATTATTGGGTTATCCGGAACATTAAGTAATTAATAAGTTTATAATAAATATATATATAATAGATAAAATACTTTTTTCCCTCAAATAGGAAAAATTTTTCTTTTGCCATAATTATTAGGCTATGAAAATGTTTAGCTTCTCGATCGATACGAGTCGAGAGATATCGAGGATAAGGCGCACCTTTCTTCGTTTCTTCTGTTACTTTTTCAACTTCCCTATAGATTCAAGATAAAAGATCCAGTAATTCCTATTTCCTGGTTCTTCCCTTATAAACGGAATTTTACTCACTACTCTAACTCTTCTTCTTCAATTATATATAAGTATTTTTCTAAATTTTCCAAGTTCTAGGAAAGAGGATTTATGTATTTTTCCGTTTCGAAATAAATTATATGTATTTGTTTCCGCAAAAAGGTTTCAAATGGGATTTCAATTTTCGAAAATTGTTTTATGTTTAGAGAAAATGGGGAATTTTTTCCGAGGACTTTTCTCAGCTCTTCTGAATTGGCGAAAGTAGAATTATTCTCAACGTTTTTGAATAAAGTGACGGAAGTAACATTTTTCTCAACTTCCCTGAATAAAGGATTCCCGAAAGAAAAGAATTTCGAACAATAATTCGAAATAAAAAGATCATTCTGCAGCCTGTAGAATTAAAGGAAGGAACAGAAGAAAGAAAGGTAAAATTCTTGTTGGTCTGCAATTTGTTTATGAAATATAAATATGCACTTTTTGAAAGAACAGCAAACAGCAAACAACAAACAACAACAGCAGGTTGAAATGTGTCACTTTTGTCTAATTAACCTCATGCTGAGGTCAACACTGCCGGCTTTCAATCTCCCGTTTCAAGTTGCTAAAGCAGCAGTGGAGAAGAGACTACAGACTACAGACTACTGCTATACCCGGACGTGCACGGATATCTCGAGATTCTTGTGTATATATGTGCCTTTATAATAATATCTGCAAACGAGTTAGAGTCGTGGTTATATTACTGAGGGGTTGGTTTACGAGCCGTCCTGCAACGCCTGGCGTATGTCACCTTTTATCCAACTCTCTTCCGGGATAGGATGTTTCTTCTCTATCTCTATCAGCAGCAGGTGAGAAAAAGATCCGGAATCCTTCTTATCGTCTATGCCTGCCTATGTCTGCCTATGTCTGCCTGCACGCAAACTCAAAATGCCTTACATTGTTCCGAACCTTCCATTTATTATATCTCTCCTTTATTTTTTATTTTTTTCCTTTTTTTTCTTCTTTTCCTTCTAATTGCCACACAAGTCAGTTACTCTCCTGAGTCCCCTTTTCCCCATTATTTCTTGTAATGAACTTTATTACAAACTTGCCGCTATTTCAAACTATGAAATTCTCGTGTATAATTCTCCTTTTGCTAAAATTTATACTCCTTTTGAAAAAAGTATCAACTCGATTTCTTCATTTCAGCCACTAAAAGCTACTATTTCTGTTTTTTACACAATTTCCACTACTTTAAATTCACTAATAAATAGAAATCAAAAAACTGAAATCAAATTCTATAAAACGATTCAATTATTTTCAAAAAATATTCCAAATTCAGTTATTTTCAATATCTACAGTATTTCAATAAATTTCGCAAACAAATTTATAAGATTCATCCAAAATTCAGATATTTTTATAAATAATAAAATTTCCACAGGATTTCAATTAGTTTAGAATAATGTTTTCAAAAAAACAAATTATTAAAAAAAATGGTTTTTTTAATTCTTTGGAAGAATTCAGTTATTTAAAAAAAAACTTTAATTTTTCAATAACTACTTTTTTACTACTTTTTTTCAATTTGAAAGCTAATTCTTGTTACTTTTTTTAAATTAATTATCGAGTGCAAAGTCTGCAAATGGAATAATTTATACGATTCTAATTTTCAATTTCACAACTCGTGAGAAAATTTTCTTTTGCGAGACAACTTTTTAAGAGAATTGATCGAAGAGGGGGGAGGGATAGGAATCGAAAGCATGTAATTACAATCATTTGATATTAATACTCACATGGTATACGAACCCCTTTGTTTCGATAGAGAAACATATATATTTTCATTTCAATTTAAAAACCGGCGACATTTAATTCTTCCTTTCGATTTATTAACCTCGTTTACTTGCCAATTGAAACTTTCTTTTTAACTAAATTGTTCATAGTCTAAACAAGTGACTAATTAATAATATCCATGCTCTTTTAGGTATAGCTGCTTCTCATAAGAATGGACGATGAATTAATTATTTCTTTAATTATCGCGCCGAACTGCGTTTAAAAATTGTATTGGTTTTTTAATAATTTATTCAATTAGCATAAATGCTGAATAAGGACTTTCGTCATATCATTAAAAAGGAGGAGAATATTGAGAAAGGAATTCCAGAAGCTATATGAGAGTGAGACTGAGCCTGAGTGTGAAGATATAACAAGTAAAACTCTTCTTCTTTTTCTTCTTTCTCTTCTCTTTCTTCTTTTTTGGAATCAGAAAATCTTTCAGCTACTGGTGGACGAGTTTGTGAATTACATTAGTTCTGGAGGTCGATAATGGATGAGTTGCATACCCAATGGCTTGTTCCACAAGAAGTTCGCAGGTATATATATATCGAAAAGCAACTCCGAAAGGAGGAATCAGGTTCAGAGAGCCTCCTCTATTATATACAGGATATTTAATCGATACCTGTCACGTAACTTATTATAGGAATTTATAGCTACTGATTTAATCGAGCAAGAAAGCTATTGAGATAAAAGAAGTCTTTCAAATTTCACATAATACTTTTAATGGAGGAATTTTTAATAGAATTTTTAATAGAATTTTTTCCCTACCAAATATTTCCTTATTTCTCTTATTAAATTATTATCAATATTTCCAAATATTAATTTGGATAATTGAGAAATATTCGGAAATTCAGTATAGTAAAGAATATAATATATATAGGTCATTTGATATAGATTTGAACTCTCGACTCGAAGTCTCGAGCTGATTGACTCGTGAAATAAGATCTTAACGGATTGAGCCCACAGGAATGATTGGAATTTCCAATCTCCATTCGTCTAGAAATATTCTAGGCTCTTGAAATATTCCCGCGCAATCGATTTATTCCCTTCTTCAATCGGGGATTTCCCTAGGAATTCTATTATATTATAGAAAATTGTTTTGCAAGAAGAACCTCAACCTTCTTCTTTTATATTTTGGACGAGTTTGATGATTTCTTCAAATGGTAATTAAATTGAATTTTTGAATGAAATAAAGGAGTTTAAAGACAGTGGCTGTAAAATACGACATAGTGTGTGGGAGATTTATACTCATACGAAATAACTTTAGTAACAAGCTTTTTTAAGAAGTTGATGAGGCCAAAATGTTAACTGGCCAGTATAAGCGACGCGGTATTTTATTAAAACTTGGAAATACACTTAGAGCAATTAACATCTTGTTGCAAGGAGTCGAGAGTCTGACAAATGTGCTACGGTCGCAGTTCATCATTTGCTCAAGGCACATTCCAAAGCTTAAATCAGTGTTGCCTTTGAGATAGTGGACGGATTCTTAATTAAGCCTATGGACAATCACGCAATAAATTCATTAAAGTTATTTATTAATCAATAAATACGAAACGTGCGTATTGAAAAAAGACGAGAAGGAAGACGAGAAGAAAGGGAAAACAGTGAAGAAAGATAAGTAGCAAAAGAAAAGAGAAGAAGAAAAAGAAAACAAAGGAAAAAACCAAAAGAAAGAAAAATTAGAGAAGAAAGATAAGAAGCAAATGAAGAAAGAGCAGAAGAAAAGGAAAACAGAGGAAAGACAAAAAAAAGAGGAATAAGTAGAAAAAGAAAGAATTTTTCCCACCGCCTCTTGAAGGGAGGATTTTTTTTTCTAAAATTATAGAGAATAAAGGAATATTCGTGAAAAGAAGAAAAAAAAATTAATCAATTGCGCTGAACGTGAAACTATTTTTATGGCTATTTTCATGAATAAAACTATTTTTATGGTTTCATGAATAACGGTAGGGGTTTCTAATATTTTTCGTGTTGGTTTGAAAAAAAAAAATTTCAAACCAGCCTCGAGGAATGCAAGTTCTATCAGAAGAACAATGCCGATAGAATATAACAGTAACGCGTGCAATTGTCCGTATAGATACTACGTTCACTTATTAACTCTGTCAATAACGAAAATAAAGATAAAATTGTTTATTGCTTTTTTTCATTTTATCTAAACAATTCAAGTGTATATTTATTACTCTTAATTTCAAATTCTAACCTATGCGGATTATATTTCTACATTTTTATCTGCTATATTTATCGCGAAATTTCTTTTTTTCGAAATATTTAAATAAATTACTTGTATTATTTTCATTTACTTTTCATTAAATTATATTTTTACTTTATCTTTTAATTTAATTTTATTAATATTCTTATTCTTTTTCTTTATTTATAATACTTTTGTTCTATTTTTATTTTTATTCAACATTTTTATCTGTTTTATTCCTTTTTCTCTTTCATTTTTAATATTTCAGAAACATAAATAAAATATGTACAAGTATTTTTAGAAGATGCGGTAAAAATTGAGTATGACTCGAGAGGAATTCAAAGAGAAAATTGTTGAGCAAAATCAAACTGGAATTCACGACGTTAACACACTTTCTGTAAGTTTCACTTAATGTAGAAGCGCTATTCGTATAAAGCGAGTCTTCTTTAAACTTTGATATTAATTTTCCCACTAGACTTCCTATTATATAGATACGTTTAACTAATAAAAAATTTATATTTCTCTAAAGACACAAAGAAAAGAAAGTATCGTATGTGTGTACAGCTTATTTAAAATTCTAAACTGCATGCACAAGACACAAATATATGCGTTCATGTCAATGCTATTCATGAATAATTTGTTAACATTATTAAATTTTCATCATGAGGCAAAGGTTTCTAATTTATTTGAAACAAATTATTGATCAGTTCTTTCAATTGTAATTATTTTTTTTTAAATATATTTTCTTGGCTGCTCTCTATACTGCAATTAATGCATAACATCCGTTAAATTGCAATTAAGCGTGCGCTTTTTTTAATTGAATAATAAAAAAAAGAACAATGAGAAACTGAAATTCTTATTAATTTATACATTTTTTTACAATTCAATTTGTAAATTTAATTCAATATTCTAATAGTATATTACTTTTACGAACGTGAAATATTTTGGAATTATTCCCAAGAGTTTGATAATTCTCAAATTGTACACGTTTTTTTTATAAGAAGTTTTTTCAATAAAACTGCAGGACCAATTAAGATTCCTCGAAAAAAGGTTCGAATTTTTCTGAAAACTTTACCTCGAACTGAAGGTATACGCAGCGTTGTTTACTTTGTGTTGGGAAGCTAAAGACACCGTTCTGGCTAATCGATTCTTCGTAGCAACAAGAGAACTGCAAAGAGAGCCCTGCAGGTGTAAGATGGTTGTCGTGCTTGTGTGAATTTCTTCCATAACGAAGGTCTTTTCGCATATATGATACCTTCTAAGACCTTCGAGAGCTAAGATCGCAGCGCAGCGCAGCGTCTTGTGTCACGAGAAAGTTGACCCTTATAACAGAACCTTCATAAACCCCCGTGCATATAGTCTTTTCATTTCAAGACCAGTTGTTTAGAGGTCAAGTGCTTGGGGTCCTATTTATTTTATTGCGCAATTCTAATAATGATGAGACTCTCCAGTCTCATCATTATTAGAATTTATTTTTTCAATTAGTGTCATATACAAGAAACAGTATGATGGAAAATTTTCTAATGAAATGGGGATGAAAACTGATCCAGTAGAATGTTCGTCGCTACCATCAGGAATGTGGAGGCTGGTGTACTTAAGGAGGATAACATATATGTGATGAGTTTGAAGAAGCAATATTGCAAGAAAACTGGAAGATCTGGTATTTTAAGATCCTGATGAAGGAGTATGTGCCATCATTCAGGGAACTTGAGATTATCTCGAATGACTACGATTTTTGAAAGCTTCAATGCTCGCCACGATCCTAATTGCATTAGGGGGTTTAGAAAATGATAAGAAACTGATACACGCTTTTTACCTCTTTTCTATTTTAAATTTTTCACTTCTTCGATACTTTGATTTTAGAAATTACGACAAGTAGAATTGTGCTGCGAACGTTAGGAGTCGATTTTTGGATGTCAAATCGATTCTCAATGTTTGCAGTTAGGTTTCGGTTTTTTGGTTGGTACTGAAAGAATGATTTCTAAACTACTATAAAGTTGTTCTTTGGTGTTATGGAACGACAAGAAATATTAGAAAAGAAGGATAGTTGAAATTGATAATAAAAAAAATCATGGGAGAAAACTTAGTTTTAAAAACTGAATTTCTCATCTAGGCGACGAGGAGAAATCTATAGGTTCCTAAATCCGGGCCTGAATTACTCTATACCATATATCAGGCCCTCGGAACTCGGTAGAGAGCATTATCAAGGCCGACGAGAGGTCCTTTTATTTTGTGAGCATTTGATGAGCGACATGCCTTGCATTCCTGGGTGGAATGGCCGTGTAACTATGCTCTCAGCATCGCTCGCTTATGTACATGTATATTATGTTTATGCCTACATGTGTTGTGTGCGTATGCTTTTCTATACGCACAGCTCTGTGTGTGGTGTTTGCAATTCAAGCACACCTACAGTGTTTGTGTGTAAAAGGACGAGATCCCAAGGTCGCTTGGTCAACCCTTCTACAGATCCTATACTCAATAGGTCCTGAGAGACAATGCAATGTCCTCACGTTCACTTATACTCAAAACCTCAACTATTTAACATACTTCCTATTTGTGTTTATACTTGAAATATATATTTTTCCTTTCTCTCTCTCTCTCTCTCTCTTTTTATATCGAATTAAATTCTCTTGAAGCTAAAGGCTCGATCCTCAAAAAAATAGTGTAAAAAAGATTGTTTGGACTTGTTAGGAATTTGTATAATAGATAAAACATGAGATAGAGAAGAAATATTTCAGGCCTTATAAATTTTCTTTTTAACAGCAGTAGCAACTAATAAATTATGTCGCGCACGCTACGTTAAGGAGACTACAAACGACCGTCGATTTTTTTTCTACCCGCTATATAGGATCTCATGTATCAGGAAGCAAATTGAGAAAAATCTGTTCGATGAAGTGCAGTGATCTTTGGATTCAGATTGCAGTTTTATCGATTTGCAAGGTGCATTCACAATTCTAGGATTTCCTACATAGATGCGATCGATTCATCTCATTGCAAGCAGTTCTAGGAACTCACTACTGGCTGAGCTCGGAATGAATAGGCACTTTCGGACCAGGTATAGATTGGTAAGGAATATACATACGTATTGGTACGTATTGTAGGTGCAAACCGCACTAAACAAAATGTTTCCCGCTGCCATTATATATAGGTATAGCGTAGATCACTGCACCGAGACCCTCAATTTCTTTTCACATTTTTTGAGAATTCCTTCTGGCAATAAAAGTCCAACAAGATTTCTCGAGATCCAATATTTTCAACAATGCCTTTTATTGAACCTTTTTTCTGTATTCTTACACACCTCCTCTACTGTTTACGCCGAGCACAAAAGTCAGACATTTAAACTCCTATACCTTCAATTTGTAAAAGAGAACCTTTGTGCACATTGCAACGAAAAAAAGAAATAAATGATGTAAACACAAAAATGAGACGAAGAAAATTATAAACTCGGAAATGAAGGTTGTGGATGAAAACATGGTTCAGTTTGGTCGTAATTTTAAACAAGTTGGCCGTTAATTCTTTTTGTTTAAAAGGAAGTTCCTGGATACTGCTGGATACTTTTTATACCAGAGGTGAAGTAGGATTGTCGTTTCCTTCGGTGAATTATGTCCGAAGAAAGCCGTTTGAGTTTCGCGTGTATGGCGAAGGGACACGCAAAGTCCCTATGGACGCACCCTCTGCTGAAGTCTAATAAAAGTGCACAATTTTTCCCATTGATTTTGTGCAAGTACACGTATTACAACAATAAAAGTAAAAATAAATTTCCACCAAGCAAATAATAAAAGTGAAAGAGATCTGGTTTTTGAAAAATGATTTCGCTGACTGTGAACATGAAGAAAAGACGTAATAGAAGAAAAGATTCAGAAATTAGAAACTGTGCAAGAGATAGATACTTGTATTATATATATTATATATGGTTTGGACTGGAAGGTATAAAGTGTCACAAACTGGAACTGCATATATAATGCATATCAATATACAGAATTATATATACATATATCATAACGGAGCATTTTTTTTATATTGACATCTTGATTTTCAAATCAATCATAATTATACAATTTTTCAAATCCGTTATTTGTTCCACTTTTTCTCAACTAATCTTGCGTTAAATTCCTCTATCATCCATAAATCTTCATTTATGATATCATAAAAATAACAGGAATATTAATAGTTTTATATAGAATTCGCAAAAGTTATACATTGACAGTGATGTAGAATATTTCATGATTAATTTTTATGCTGTTGTGTTTTAGTTCATCCTCACAGCATGAGAATGCCTCGTCAATATGTTTTCAAAGTTATACAATTTTGCTATTTTGTCTC
>CM065459.1:212582-453615 GCA_032872475.1 Leptopilina myrica (nomen nudum) | reverse complement strand
GTGATATCCTTGAGGATATTACATATTTTTTATTCCATTAAATGAAATTTTACTATTTTTCCAAATTCAGTTTGTACATTTATTTTATTTATTTTCTTGCTAATAAAGTCGGCTTTTATTTTAAATTCCTTGATATTTATACGAAATCCAAATTAAATTCATATGGAGATATAAAAACATAGAAGGTGAATACCTCAACAAAATGTGTTTAATAATTTGTATAATTCTCTATTTGATTTCAATAAAAAAAAGTAAATTTCACTTCGGACATTTATATTTTAATTGAAATAATTGGGAATTTTGAGATTAGAAGAAAGAGTTGAATTTTTGCATCCCCACTCTGACATGGCGTAGTCAGTCGCGCGTCTCGTTCGACCACGTGTTTACAAAATTGCCCTCATTTGCGAACTTTAATTTCTAGTGAGTGTTGAATTCGAGATGAGTGCCCGCGTAATACTTAACATCGTGATTGCATATAATTATAGAAATTTACCATTTTTCCATAGTCAACACGTGTTTCAAATATATAATTTATTTGAAAATGTCAATTTAAATAAAAGTATGATATTTTTCCTATACACAACCAAAATAAAAATTCAACATATAGTAGATTAAACTTCTGTAAGTTTGAAAATTATTTTAAAATATATGTATTCCATTTTTCTCCTGTATAAAATTATAAAATTATCTCGAGTATAAAACTGATAATTAAATGCAGGGTTTTTTTTATTACACCCTTTAAAGGTATTTTCTGTAATTTAAGGGCCATTTTTATGACTTGTTGAGGAAAAAGGAATTTTTTTGGCGATGAGTCATTTAATTGTTGCCGGGGCGTGAAATTCGGTCTTTTTATTTATTTACTTTTTCGAAACACACTATCTTAAGGTCACGTGATTTCACGTGGGAGGCTGTAACGTACTCAAGAAATAAACCTTGTGATGGACTCCTTGATTCGTGGTTTATTATCTCTCGACCATGAGGTTCCTTCCTTTATCGAGTCATTATTTTTATAATGCAGTTTGCACAGTGCAGAGGGACAACGATTAAAGTAACCCTAAAATACACTTTTTACATATTTATTGAAATAAATTATCGAAATTGCGTACAATGGCTCCGGATCTTAAAAGGACACATATACCATTTCAAATAATGTTACATGTGCCCTTTTAAGACCCGGAGCCTCAATTATTATTTATCCAAAAAGTTAATCATTTTTGAATTAACAAAAATTAGTTTTAACCTTTAAAAATGGAAACAGAAATTTCGTTTCTTAATTTTTTAATTTCTATTTATTTCTAATTAAAAAAAATATATAAACTTTTGTTTTATATAAAATATCAATATATAATAGTTTCATTAAATTAAAAAATATGTTACATAATGTATAAACAGTTTGAGTTTTTTTTCTCAGTAATAATAAATATATTTTTTTAAGCAATCGAGCAACACGTTTTTCTCAAAATTAATGATCTGGAAAAATTGCAAAATTGCTTTTTAAACTGACTATAAAAATACAAATATATATTCCTGCCGGTGAATTCTGTATTGGAATAAAATTTTCCTTTAATTGCAAATGATATGTGAGTTATAATTTTTGAAAGGAAATAAAATTGTTGCGGGAAATTAAGCATAATTTCCTATATATTGCGAGTAGTGATTTTGATTAGGTTAATAAGGTGAGTTCATGAGCCTTTAGATATTTTTTTCCAAATAAGTAACCCCGACCTTATGTAACGCAAAGATGACTCAATCTGGGGTTTACAATCTCGCACAAGGAAATTATTTCCTACACTCCATAGAATATATCTCGTGCACTGAAAAAAAAAATTATTTGATCCAAATAACCGATTATTTGGTTATTATCAAATAAATATTTACTTGAATCAAATAATTTTTATTTGAATCAATTAAATAATATTTGATTTAAATACTGAAATATTTAATTCAAATACAATTTATTTGATTTAAATACAAATTATTTGATTCAAGTAAATATTTATTTGATAATAACCAAATAATCGGTTATTTGAATCAAATAAATTTTTTTTTCAGTGTGTGCGCGTTATAAATGGGAAAGTTACAAGTTTCCTGTAAATGGTGTTTGAGAATTTGTATATATTCCTTTTAAATGTTTATATACTCATAATGCCTGGTAATTTCTCTAAATCTAAATCCGTATAAGAATTTTACTGGTTTTTACTCCAGTGACGAATACTCGATGATTCAGAGTACTGGGTTTTTATTAGTTTTACAACTTTTATTATGTCGATTTTTATTTTATTTTAGTAACTATACAATTCTTAGAGATTAATTCGTTTTTTACTATTTTTCAGTAAACTATTAACTTAACTACTATCTATTATTAATTTAATTACTGCTACTATTTAAGCTATGCACTCTCAGCTTTTCAAAAGATATGAAATTGAGAAAAAAAGTAAATTTAAATTCATAAATATAAAATTGAAAAAAAAATTAAATTCTTCAAATAGAAAATGGTACATATTTACATAATTTATCCTCATTGTTTAGAAAAGCGTATAAAATTGAAAATTGCAAAAAAATGTTCAAGTATTTCGAACCAAAAATACCACAAAAGATGTTTGAAACTTTAAAGTATAGTAATATATCGCACATTATAATATACACACTTTAAAAGTCATGAAGAGTGTTTAATGGAGTATCATTTTTATGGTTTGTTGCCCACTAAAAAGTTCGTGACAGTAGACTCTTAGCGTGCAAAAAAAGAAGAAGAAAAAAAAATTGAGAGAAGTGAAAGTTAGAATTTAAAAAAAGGATAAAGATAAACTTGTGGGAAATGCTTTAGACATAATTAAAATAAAGGAAAACTTTATCGCAGAAATCATTTTGACAAGCCTGTCGATTGTCCGATCTCTGTGGATGAAAAAAAAATACTATTTAATAAGTAGAGTGTGGAGTGAAAGTATTATATGTATATATGGGCATGTTCGAGATCAGGACCGGTATAAATATGTTGGTATTACGTTCGAAATAAATGTATAACGAACAGTAAAACATGCATCACGCAAATCTTACACTACATATGTCACACACATATGAACCTCGTGCATTGATATGTTTCCTACTCCAATTAATGACATTTTGAGGGAATAATAACGACTACAAGAGAAGCATAGGAATTTTTTTTTGTCTCAAATCAAATATATGTACAAGTCATTAGAAAGAAAACGGAGAATTTAAAAAATGCTTTTAATTATATTTTCTTTCGGAAAATGTAATGGAATATGACTCGAATTATTAACGTTTTAAAATGTTTCATTTCACTGAAATTAAAAATTACCACTAAATATAATATTACAGGGTTGCCACAAAAATTCAATTTTGTTTGTTCTTTACTTTTTTTAAATAAATATTTAATTATTATTATTTTTCCATAGGATTTAAAATTCTTCCAAAGGAAATTTAAAAACTTGGAAGAATATTATTGTTAGATGATCGAGTGATAAAACCTTTTTTTAAAAAGAATAACAAAAATTAAAAATTATTATCAAGAAAAATGAAGTAACATTTGATAATAATTGATAACTAAAAATCGTTTACCAATTACATTGTTTGACAAAATTGAAAATATAAACTTTTTGTGTGTATGAAAGGAAAGGCATTCTTTAGAAGAAATTCATCTCGCAGGGAATGAATCGAGAAACAAGAATGATTATAAAAAAATAATATAAAGTGAATCTCGAAGAATACGGTCAATGTCAATTCAGAGAAATTTGAGGGTATAGAGAGCATACTCGATTCATGTTTTTAAACTTTCACCGAGACTACTTATTGCATAATTGGGCGGAGTTAGCACCTTCTGCATGCCGCAGACATCGAAAATCCGTACATAATTGCCCCTCTCGATATGGGAAATGCATCAGACGGTTTTGAGATTAAATTTTTCATTTTTCCCTCGCAGCATACGAGAGAAAAAAGAAAAAAAAAAGAGAAAAAAGAGAAGAAAGAGGGAGAAAAGGAGGTTGTTATAATACCATCAAAATGAGAAGGTGGACATCGATCTTTCAAAATTAATAGCAAATGCCGGCAGTTTATATAGAAGCTTGGTCGCGCGCATAATAATCAGTGAGCTGAGCACACTATATACATTGTATTTTTTTAATCCTTTACATCATTTGCCTTTTTCATATACGCTAAAGATTTTGCGATAAAGTTCGCATATTTTACGCAACGAGTATTATTATCTATACGCACCGCACAGGAACAGGAATAATATTCATTTAGTGTAATTTAGTTCAGCTAATTTGCATATTCTGTGACTAATGCCTTTAGCTCCTTTGATGCTCGGTCGTACGTGGCGAATCTTTTGGCAAAGCTACAAATTCAAATAAACAATTTTTCTCGCACGTAAATTTAGATCAATTTTCTGCTGTACAAACAATATGAATTTTTTATTTTTTGACATCTCTTTACTAATGCTGACAAATTATTATTCAATTAATTTTATTAGTCCAAAAAAACTTGATTCATTCAAACAACTGATTACTTCTGTTCTATCTATTTGATAAAATAAAAATATATTATAGTAAATTATTCAAATAATATGCAAATTCTAAGAAAACACCAACAATTAATAGTAATAAAATTAAAACAATTGGTTATGTAATAAAATCGATCCGCTTTTGTGGTATAAAATAATTTGCGTTTGACTATATAAATAAAAAAATTGAGCCATTATTTACACATTTCTTGTATTCCAATGTATGGAATTTTCGAAAGTACTCAAGTAACAGATGAAATATTAGAAATATGTTAATTGAAATGCATGAACTTATGCAAAATCGGGAGAAAAATGTCTTTCTTAATATGCTAAAATTAAATCATATTTCATCAAAAGCTAAGCTACCTTTTCTGACGTTGAAAAACGGTGTTTGTTGAGCATATCTTAAGTAATTTTATTATCGTACTTATGTGGTTCGTAAGTTTATGTTTAAAGTGCCTTATCATTTTGTACAAATATATCTTTTAAACGGTGTGTCTTGATATGCAAACGTCTCAGATATATTTATTGTAACAAAATATTTCTAGAAACGTACGGGGCAACATTTTTCAACTCATACTATTTTTTGCCGCTCGTTTGGCTTTTCAAAAAGTTTCTTTTTTGTAGATTGTAAAAAATAAGATAGGAATCAAATAGGATCATCCATTTGCTAATATCGCAGGTAAATATTTACTTGAATCAAATTATTGATTGAATACTTTTTTTAAACTGCGAACAAATTCAAACACCGATATTAATTTATTTCTCTAAAATCGTTTGTGAATTTTAATTTCGTTTAGAAAAAATTATCTGTCTTTTAAAATGTGGGCCAAACAAAGTTTTTAATTTTCATTTTTTATTAGAAAAAGATTACAGTGATTAAAAGTACATTATATTGTACAAACAGCATTAATGACAGATAAATTAAAACACGACTTGTCAATCAGATTTCATAAAAAATCGGTTGATAAAATCTCAAAAGGAATAAAATAAAAGATTCGTTTTAACAAATTTCCTATAAAATATTAACAGAGTCTTCATTTTGTTGTGGCAATTTGCTACTGACACTATTAATATTTTGCACAGCAGACATCAAATAGGGTTTAATAATCGTTTTATTAACGTTTGAAATTGTCTTTTACTATTTTTGAAAAAAAATATTTCTTGAGATATTGAATACTTTTTCGAGACTTTTGAGGCCCAGGATTGTATTTTTTTCTTTTTTGGCGAATCGTATATATATGAGAGCCGTTACCGCCGTTATTTTCGAGTGCGCGCATTGTAAAGACAAAATTTTGTGACCGTTGTTAAATCGCCTCTCCTGGCGTTCAACGACGGTTTAACGATGTCTCGTAAAAACGCAGTGAACGATAAGAGCGAGCGCAAAGATCGGTAAGAACGTAAGTGTTTGTATGAAAATACTTGACGACGAAAGGTACCGTTCTTTTTCATCGTCCTCGTCCTATGTCTCATCTTTCCATTCTTCATCTCACCACCATATAAGCAATGATCCTTTATTTATTTATTTATTTATTACTCTCTACTACACACACGTTTCATTTTATTCATTATTCCACCAAATGAAGAAAGAAAAAAGAATCCTTTTCTTTTTTTGAATCTAATTTCTAATTTGAAAATTAATTTCCATTTTTTATTATAATTTTAAATGATATGCTCGCGCGATTGTGCAATACTCGCTATACGTTATCTTTGAAAACGTTTATCTTTCAGCAAACGTAGAAAGTTGGAAAAAGTTTTGATTATTGGTTATTGAATTTCCTTGCGCCGAAAATCGCTCTTTCGTTATAGAATTAAACGAGGCATGATTTTTAAATTAGGCAATAAAGAAAAAATCTTTCAATAGGAACCAGGAAGTGACAAAATGCAATTTTCTTCAGGAAATACCCTAGAAGCTCGTAAATTCAGTCAAGAAGATAACGTTCAACTCGTTGAACACTACCAACACTAACTTTTATACATCGAACTAATTGCCGTAAACTATAAATCACCGAATCGCGCCTTTTATCTATATATATACAGTGAATGACTCACCGTTAGCGCTCTAAAGATTTTCAGATTTATTTTCAGATTTGCGATTGAAAATACTGCAAATACTGAAAATACTGTGAAAATGTCGCGCACTTTTCTATCCTCATTATCTAACCATCGTTATTATTATTTATCTGTTTAGATTTCTTATTTTATATTTATCTCATTACAAAAATAGTTTATGTACAGTACTTCCGTATAATCGGTATTTAATTCACTATTGTTATTCGGTAGTTTCAAGTAACCGCACAAACAGAGTTTTACCATCGTTGTGTAAAATTAATTACGAAATACGGCGAGTATTACGACATATACAATAAACTTTATCTCTTTCTGAACATTATAAATCATTCTTCTAATTTTAAAGAGGATGACATGAAAATTTTACCACTAATACACTCCTTAATCACGATGGTAACTATCAATATATATAAGAAAATAATTGGAGCCATTAAAAATAATGGACCAAGAAAAGAATATAAAGAAAGAAAGAGAAAAAAACAAAGAAATTTTTATATCGAAATATCTTCGAAGAAATCGTATATTTTTTTTAACGAATTTAATTTTCCGAATTAATAATTTATTTTCCATCCAATTAATACATAAGGATGAAATGGTAGAAAATGTTTCGGAAATTAATAATTATTCTATTTCTATATATTTACAGTTTAACCATAAATGAATTAAGAAAGATATTTAAATGTAGGTGATAAATGTTTTTAATAAATTCATTACTAAACTGTACTATATACATTGTGAATAACAGAATAAATCATCAACTCATCAAATATGATTTCCTCGTTGTTGAACTTCAGCGCATATAGAATTTTTTTTCTGCATTAAAGTACAAAATCGAAGCAAACCGGTAGTTCTCATCATTAATTTAAGATGGCCTAGCTCTTTAATTATAAATTATGATTAGACCATGTTCCCATAGTTTCCCTTTTGTATATATAAAGATCGCGTCTAACGAGAATTCATTGCTCCCAAATGAAATTGTTACGTGAAAACTCTCGTTTTTTCAGCACTTTTACACAATTTGGATTATATTATGCGAATATCTCATAACTGCAGTGTTCTACGGATGAAATAATCCGCATTATTCTTTCGCCTTGTGATCAACAAAAAGAGATTATATTCTAGATTTTTATCTGCATATTGATTTCACACTCGAATATCAATAATGTATCGCACACTTTTTTGTCTCAATGAATTCTCCTTGTATAATTGAACAAAATAGCTTATCATTTTTTATCTCGATTTCTTTTCTAATATTTTCATGTTTCTAAATTTTTCAACTTTCAAATAGACGATATTTTTTACATCTTTAATTTTTTTATGCCTTTAAAGTTTTTAACTTTTAAGTATGTTTCATTGTTTTTTTGTTTTGAAATTTAATTAAAAAATATAAAAAATAAAATAAATAAATGAAGTAAAATAAAAAATATTGTTTGTTTACAATATCAAAAATTTTTCGTGAAAAAATAGTCTACTTGGAACACTTATAAATTTTATTTTATTAAAAAAAATTTGAGCAGGAAAAAAACCGTCGTTCATTTGAACTTACAAAACAATAAAACAAAATTTGTTGACAAAGAGAAACTTGTTTTGTAAATTAAACAAAATTAATTTTGAATTGAGTAAATATTTAATTTTGATTTTTTTTTTATTTGGAGAGTAATATAAAAAAAATTTTAAGCAGAACAACAATTTCGTTTAAAATTTTAAGATAATTGAGAAGAGATTATCACCACATATTTTTTTAAATTTTTGTTATCAATTACCGAAGAAATTACAAAACTAATTTTAACAATTAGAAACAATAACAAATTTTTTTGATAGTGTCATAAAATTATCATAATTAAAAAATAAATTTTGTTCATTTGAACGTTGAAAACTTTATAAAAAGTTTTGTTTACATATTTTATTAATAAAAAAAACAATTTTATACATTACAAAAATTAATTTTTCACCAAGGAAATATTTAATTTAATTTTTTCTTTGTACATAGTAAATTTTCAAAAAGTATTCAAGCAGAAGAAAAATTTTGTTTATTTGGACGTTCTAAACTTTTTTTAATAAGAAAATATTTAAATTTCATTTTTCTTATTTGGACTGTTAATTTTAAAAAAATTGAGCAGATGAAAAAATTCTTTTATTTAAACGTTTAAAATTTAAGGATAAAAATATTTTCAATTATTGTTAATTAGCAAGAGTAGTAAGCGGAAAATATGTTTTGAATCTACTTGAAATTGACAGTTTTTTCTTTCCTAAAATATGTTTCCTTTGCAATGTAATACAGTAATAATAATATGTAGTTTATTAGTACTAATAATTTAATAAATTATTTCCCTACAGAAATACCCCTGATTGATTTTCCACACTCGGATAAATAATAAAAAGCAAGTGAAAAGATAATAAATGCAGAAAGAATGTAAACTGAGTCAGATTGTTATTTTTAGTGTTAAAAACAAGCCTTTTGCTTTATAACACAAATAACTCAATAATGACTGCAACTGATTTATGTCTTGGTGTTACCACAGAATCAGAATCAGAATCATCATCATCATTATTGGAAAACTGTAAAATGTTCTCGTCTCGCGACATTTTTCCAACACTAAACTTAAAATTACATAATATTTGATAATTTCAAATAAATATTGATAAATTCTTCGAAAAAACATCTTCTGATGTCATATATGAACTTTTAATTTAAAAATCCAAAGATTAAATAAAAAAAAAGGAATTTGAACTTCATTAAACTTTCCTGCCATGAAAGTTGCTTCTCTTCTTCTTGGCAATTATTTTATAGTAGCATTTACACTATAGATATTTTCACTATATAGAATATTTGTACCTGTTTGGCAAGCCTTGGAATTAAATCTCATTGGATGTTGTGCATAATTTTTTAGCCGTAGAAATAAATTGATGACAAGTGCGAGTAATCCAGATGATGATCACTTTTTGAAACTATGTTACAATTTATAGCAAAACCAAAAAAAAATAATAGAAAATACTTTTTTTCAAAACCATACACACAAGATCCGAGGAAATTTAAAAGACATCGAGTTCGCGCTGCACTACGACCGAGCAGGCCAGAAAGACTGAAAGTCTCCTCCATTCGAAGTTCCTCTTTCCAGTTCAAACTCTCCCACTACATTATACACATAAACTCGTACTCTTACCGTTGACATTGAAAGCTGGGAAACAATCGTTGGGCCCCCTCTGTTCCATATGCACTTTACAATCGATCTTGTTTTGAACCTCATTTTCAACCCCCTTTTTTTCATTAACCGAAAAAACCTGCTTTATATTTCGGAACATAATTAAATTCTCTCCGGTATTGAATTTCATATTTGTTAAGCCTACAGTTCGCTTATTTTTTTTTTTATTTTTTGCAAGTTTGTCTTTCATCGCTGAGAAATTATTGTGTTTGCGCTGAGAAAACTAAAATTTATTTTGCAATTAAGCATTTTATTAAATTCGTGACACGATATTCAGATATTTTATTATGTAAAAGAATAAACTATTGCTCATTTAGACAACAATTTATTATTGTAATTATTATGTTTAAATTACAAAATAATAGCAAAATAATAAAACTTTATTATTATTATTATTATTATTATTATTATTATTATTTAATATTTGTTTATTGAACCTTTTTTATAAATGCATAAATAAATAATCTAAAAGACACTGGAAAGAATATATGATTAGAATAAAATTTTGTTGTGTTAATTAAATAATTACTGTTTAAAAAAGTAGTGTTAATTAATACTGTTATTAATAAATAATTATTAATTATTCATAAAAATAAAGTTGTTTATAATGCTGAAAACTTGGGGTGTAAGTTTTGCAAACTAAAATGAATATTTTATTATGTTACCTACTTTATATGTTCAGTAAAAGTTGCCAATAATACTATTGACTCTTCTTTGTTAAACAACTTATTCAATTGTTCTTCTTTAGATAACTTGAAACGGAGAAAAATAAAATATTTTTCTTTGTTTCTCAAACTGAGTTATGAAAAAATATATAGTCTTTTTAAATTTTTAAATTTAAATTTTAAATTAAAACCTTGTTTTATTAAATTAAAAGTTTTGTGTTCAATCTAAAATTGTTTTAACAGTAAAATAATACAAATGATTTGAACAATTAAAAAATAGTAAAACAGTGAAAGTGTTTAATTTTTCCTTTAATTTTTATACAATGAATTTGTGAGTTAAAAAAACAGAAATAGGTTGAAACGAAGATTACATTTTTCGGTTATACAATGTTCGTTTTTTAAGGGTTTCGGCCCTGGGTGTAATGAAACCATAAAAATCCGTATAAAGTAACTTTATAGTGTTTTGACAAAAAAACATTCAAAAATCGTTATTTGCTAAACAAATTAAACAAAAAGAACAAAAGAATAAAAGATTCACTAAAGTTGAGTGTTGATTAAAAATGAACTTTTATTAATAATATTCAGAGGATGTTTTATGCAGTTTTTGTTACAAAACGAGACAAACGAGAGTACACTATTATATCCTTCTTAAGAAAGTATATAAACGTGAAAATAATTAGTGGATAATTGTAACTATAAAATGTTAAAATACCACATTAAATACTTCTTGCATTCTGAAACAGAAAGGCTTTTATTTTCTTTGACTTTTCATGGAAGACATTTTTACTGTGTTAAAAGTTAAAACATATAATATATATTATAGATTAATATTTATTTTTACGATTTAGAGGAAACATAGTAGAAAATTGAAGGATATACCCTTTTCGCGCAGATGTTAAAGTAAATTCTTGTAATTTAATTTTATCGTTTATTATTATTAGTTAATAGTAGATTTAAATTAAGTCTCTTTTGTCTGACAATAATATTGCGAAAACTTTACTGCATTTCTTCTTGGAAAACATTTTTTACACTGTTTGAACAAAGATTTTTATCTAACAATGGATGAAAGTATATCTTAATAAAATTAAGCTAATTTCTTAACTATCATAATGAATATCACCTTATATATTAATTATCGTCCCTTAGATCTAGAATGATAATCCGCTGATTAAAATTATAGGGAATCTCATTTGTGTACTCAAAGAAAATAGCATATAATACCTGTATAGGAAATAAAACCAGGAAGTGACAATTTACTGGGAAATGTTAATTTTGTGCTTCTATTTGCATAAACATTGATTCAGTCATTAACCCTGACAGAGGATAGTACGTTATTATCAAACTAACACGTTCTTGTCCTCGAGACTTGTAAATTGTTTAAAGTATCAAGGACTTTTTTCAATTGCTCTATAAATCTTTTGCAAACTCTTATCAAATCAATTTTCATCGATTCATATATCCATGGATATGCATCGGTTATGAAAACTAAATAGATTATAAATAATTAAGAATTAATTAAGTGAAAGGAAGAAAAATGAAATAATTCTTAAAGTTTGTTCAATACATTATAGAATTTATCACCTTTTCAATGACTCCAACAAATTTTATGATAACAGTTTTACAAAGAATTTGAAAACACTTTTATCGTACTACAATAAGTTCATTAACTTGTGCGTTATTTCAAGTCACTGACAGTTGTATAAATAATACAATTTTTAAAAACATTAAAAAACGACTTTTCTTAAATTCTAAAGTTATTAAAGTTATGAAAAGGAACTATAAACAGTTGTTACAAATTTTAATAAAGGTATATTATTTTTTCGCACTCTCGTAAAATACATAAAAATAAATAAAAATAAAAAAAATGTTAAATATTTTGTCTCTATGCTTTAAACATTATTGGATTAACAGTTTAACGTTTTAAACCCTCATTGATACGGCTTGTGGCCCTGGTGAATATATGCACCTGCTGAATCGAATTGTGCGATTCTCTTACCTACTTGTTTTTTTAAATCGGTTTCATGAAACAGTTACACCGGGCAAACGTGGGACCTTTGTCACGCATCGACAAAGAATGCATTTACTTCACATATATTGGTACTTTAAAAATATGAACATGCACTTTAACGCATAAAATGAATGTTTCTCGTAGAAATAAATACGTAAAGCTGTAATTTTACTTTCTTGATGAATGATAATAAAAAATTTCTCAAAACCATCACTTTTGCACAACGGCACAAAAAACTGGTAGACGCATATATTTTTAACGCAATTTTCTTACTCCAAATACTTTTTTACCTTCAACAAAGTTAAAACTTCAATTTTTTATTTCTGTTAGAGAAATTTATAAAAATTTTAATATTTTACTACAATTTTTAAATAATATTTAATATTAAGTATATTATTAATATTTTCATTTCATTGTTGAAAATATTCAACTACAATTATTTGTTACTCGAGAAGTTCAGTTTAAATTTTTATTTTCACTTCAGAAATTTTCAAAAATTTAAATATTAAACTGTATATTTGATCACGAACAACCTTTCTATTTTCAAATAATTTTTATTTATGTCAATTAAATGGTTACATTATTTATTTCAAAAAAATGCGTAATTATTGGTTCAAAATTTCAAATGCAATTCATTTGATTCAAGTAAATAATTATTTGAAATAAATAAATTTTTTTCAATAAATTAATTATTATATTCAATTCAAGACAGTCTTAAAAAATGAAATATTATCAAAAATACATAACGGCCGATCTATTATAAAATTATAATATTATAATAAAATATTTTTTATACCAATAATTAGTCTGATGAAAGTAAAATCTCATCTTTAAATTAAATTTTT
Source organism: Leptopilina myrica (nomen nudum) (assembly GCA_032872475.1). Taxonomy (NCBI): domain Eukaryota; kingdom Metazoa; phylum Arthropoda; class Insecta; order Hymenoptera; family Figitidae; genus Leptopilina; species Leptopilina myrica (nomen nudum). Next base: position 440,305 of record CM065459.1, on the reverse strand, counting down.
TAGTTCTCTAATTGTAATTCTCTGAATTTTTACCTTCTTTTCATTTACTGCAATTAAATAAAAAAAAAACCAACAATTACTCTAATTACGGAATATTTGTTAAATTTTTGAAAAAGTAAAATGTTTCTTCCTTACAAGAATTATAATTAAAATCATCTTCATTGTAAAGATGAATACTAATTAGAAAGGAGCATTTAGCAATTTAGATACCAAGAATAATTCATGTTTTCAACAGGAGAAAGTGGAATTTCCAGTTTTTCACAATTTTTTCTTAAATACTTGTCTGTGACCTAATGAACTCCGCTTTACTTTATATTTTCTTATTTTCAAAAGCAATTAACTTGTTCCATTGTAAGAAAATTATATATATGACTGTACTTTTGATCGTTATATAAAAGTTACAATTGTTTATTGGGAATCGAAAATTATTTTTACGAAATATTTTTCTTCACTAATTTATTCAATTAAATTAAATAAAAATTTAATATTCAATAATAAAAAATAAATACTAAAAAATAAAAAACCAAATAATGAGATTATTTAATAATTATTAGTTACAATTTACCAGTAATATCTTTGATATTGTTTAAAAAATTATTTTAAAAAATAGTCAAAAAAGAAAGTATATTTGTAAGGTAAATTTAGAAAAAATTATAAAAGGAGTTTTAAATTTCCCGCCCGTTATAAGAAAGAAATATAGAAAAGTCACGTGATTCTCCAAAATTGAAAGAATTTTGAAACTTTTATCTAGATAAATAATTTAGTACCCATAAAAAATATAGGCATGATTTCAAACACTCTGAATCAGTTTTATATCTTTCAAAAAATAAATATTATTAATTTAGCGACAGCAATTAATATTTTTATTTCAAAATATTCAAGTCCTGTCCCGCGCTTTGGAGTATGTTGTCTTTCTTTGGTTTCTCATAATATTTTCTATAGTTTAGAATACGTTGCACAAAGTCATTAAAACGTGATCGATAATATTTAATAGCTTTTTAACTAATAAGATTTTGTTTCATGTGATTTCATAGCATTTTAATAACATTTACTTAAGAATTTTATTTGTAAACGTGGCAATACCGTGAAGTTGGCGCTTCATCTTGCGAGAGATCGCTGGACTGACTCTGACGAACTTCACGCTTGTTCGTGATCTGTCGTCAGTCGTGGTAGTGTTGAGTTGAGTGGTTTTTTGGAGAGACATTTTAAGAATTTTCAATATTGAATTATTTTTGATTAAAACTTCTTCTTGTCCTAAACAATTGCTGACACTTTATCCATAGTCAACCTTCCATATTGATTTTGTTTCCTAAAGCAATTTTACCCGCGAGTGATTCTGTGTGTTGTGAAAAAGAATACAGTTGTGGGAAGTGATCTGGCCATCTTGAAAAAGATATGTCGAGTAGTGTGAACAGACGTCAACAGAATAGTGTTTATCTCGCGACACATGTATTGTATATTTCTTAATAACGATTCAATTTTGTTTCGGTGCTTCTGAAAAGGCGTGGTAATTTCGCGAGTGAGTAAAATACCTATTTTTGCGTCATGTATCGTGGCGACGGTCTTGTTCAACGACGTAGAGTAGTGAACAGTAGTTGTCCCGATCAGGATGGCTCCAATGAAGCCGGAGGACATCCTGATAAGGTGTCAGGTCATAATATGGATGCAGACAGCTCCTCTCAAAATGACCTTAATTCGAATCCCACCATCGACGAGGATTCTGATAAGGAAACTAGATTAACACTTATGGAAGAGGTTCTACTATTAGGACTCAAAGATAAGGAGGTTTGTTATCATTTTCCACTTCCGGAATGTACTATTATATGCTTTTTAATTTTAGTGTTTTATTTAATTATTTTAAAATTGTTTCTTGTTTGACTTTTTAAAATATCAGTTTAGTGAGAAATCTTTATATAAAAAATCCGAATACATACAAAAATATTTCTAAATTAAAAATTTTTAAATATTAATTCAATTGTGAAATTCTGAAATACTAAATTCGTTTCTCGTTCTTGAAATACGTAATGTTATGATAATTAATATTTTTTGCTCTATATTTTCCGCTTACGAATACGGAAAATAATTTTCAGGAAAAAACTTGAGTGTCAGTTTTGTCGTGTCAATATACCGTTAATATTTTAACGCATAAAGTGTCATAGATGAATTAAGAATATTTTATTTCAACAGAAAATCATTATACAATTTAATAATATTAAGCATCTTTAATCTTTAATTTGTATTATGTAACATAAACACATTACCTACACTAATATTTTGGGGTAGAAACGCACGTGTCCCAAATAAATTAAGTAAAAATAGAATCTTTTGTATCGATTATCGTTGGAAAAGTCAATTTCAAGAATTAAATGATTATTTCGCAAATTTAAAATTGCTTATCTTATTTAAAAGCATGCTTGAGGTTTGAAGAAAATAGAATTGCAAAAACTTAAATAATTGTGGAAGATAAATTATTCAATTCTTGGTAGTTTGCACCTTGAATGCAATAAAATACATCATCATTCAGAAGATTTTGTGGGATAACTTAATATCATATAGTCCTTAACAATTTTTTTTATCGATTACACATTTATTTACATTCCTACTGGTGTACGACAGCTAAAAGTCATTTCGCGTCAGTCATTTAGTCGTATCATCTTTAAAAATCTCGGAGCATGCAATTGTGTATTTGTAACTGTATAAGAGAAAATTTTAATTGTAGTCGATTGCAATATTGTAGTCGTTAAACTTTATCAATGAAATAAAAATTTTTTTTCTTATATTCATTTGCATATATGTAGTTGTAATTGCTGGGATTTTTAAGTTACATGTGCATGCATACAGAAATACATTAAAAAGAAATAAGAAGTTCTACCTTATAAATAAGAATGGCATGAAACTGTTGTAAATAATATTTATCATTATTCATAAACTCGATTGACAAAGAAAACATTTACGAATAAATTCATATTGAAAAAATGTTTTATTTTTGAAACAAAAGAAATTTTTTTTATTAAATATATTCTCTATATGGTTAATGTCTATAATTCTGTCATTAAACCTTGTGCTATTCACTTTCACTTTCAAGATCGAAGAATCTTCATACATATTTCTTATTTATATTCACATCTTTTTCTATAAAGGTATAAATGTTGCACATAAAGCTTTTTTCACTATTTTATGTATTTATTTTTTTTATGTACCTTATGGTACATAATTTTATTTTGTGAAGTGGTTTTAAAAACATTAGTGAGCTTGAGCATCGATTAACCTTGAGGCTTTTCATTTTCGACTTCCTGTTTTCTTATCACTGAAAACTCTTCAAATAATGAAATATGATTCTTTTTATTTCGTAAGTTTGCATTTGACCAGTGGCATTTTATTTATACTTTTTTTTATTAAACAAGTTGATTGAGAAATAAGAAATAAATTTTTTGCTTATAGGGATATACGTCGTTTTGGAATGATTGTATAAGCTCCGGACTTCGTGGCTGTATTTTGGCAGAATTAGGACTTCGAGGTCGAGTAGAATTAGAAAAAGCAGGAATGCGAAAGAGAGGATTACTATCTCGGAAGCTTGTCTTAAAAAATAGTGATCCAACGGGAGACGTTTTGCTAGATGAGGCTTTGAAACACGTAAAAGAAACTGATCCACCTGAAACTGTGCAGAGTTGGATCGAATATCTCAGTGGTTAGTATTTGATTTTACTCATTTAGTATTTTAAATATTCATTTATTTAAATACTAAATTTTCAACGTTATTTAATTTTTAAATGATTTTTGAACATTTTTTTTGTAATATATTGTAATTTTTATTTCTTTCTCACGAAGAAGCTTTGTATTTATTCAAATGTAATACAATTTTAATTTTTGTATTTTTAAGGCGAAACATGGAATCCTCTAAAGTTGAAATATCAATTGAAGAATGTGAGAGAAAGGTTAGCAAAAAATTTAGTAGAAAAAGGAGTCCTTACTACTGAAAAACAAAACTTTCTCCTTTTCGATATGACAACTCATCCTCTAACAGACAATCTCGCTAAAACGCGACTTGTTAAAAAGGTATTATAGCAATAAGAAAGTTATTTTCAAATAGTGCCATTTTTACACATTTAAAACTATTAATGTCTAGTTAGAACATCGGCGAAGTTTACAATGTTTTAAATCAACGATTCAAAGAAAACATTTTTTTCATAAATAATAAAATTTTCACTGGAATCCAATTATTAAAATACATTTCTATAAAGTTCTTCATAAAGATTAAATTTTAAGAAATATTCAACTATGTATTAAAAGAAATTAATATTCTATTGATTTAGATAAAATTTTTCTACTTTTGAATGTAATTTAGTTTAGAAATTATGAAAAAATTGGATATTAAAATTTAATTTTTCGTAATATCTACTTTTTTGAATTATTTTTTTCAGTTTTAAAGCTACTTTTTAAAAATTATTTATCGATTACGAAACCTGTATTTTACACAAAAGTATTTAAATATTTTTCCCTCGAAATTAATTGCAAACATTGTGAACTTCATTATCGTTATTTAGATGAAACATTAAAGAAATGAATAGCATTAAAGTTTAATATATCACAGATTTTTTTTTAAAGTTGACTAGTGATATGTTAATGAGCCTGTTTTTTATTTAGATTCAAGAAGCAGTTTTAAGCCGCTGGGTGAATGATGCGTCTCGAATGGATCGACGAATATTACCATTAATTATTTTAGCTCATGCAGCAGATGTACTTGAAAATGCTTTTGCTCCCTTATCGGACGACGATTATGAGGTGGCAATGAAACGAGTACGATGCCTGCTTGATTTAGATTTTGAAGCAGAAGCTGTAAAGAATAATGCAAAACCTGTTCTTTGGGCTGTGTTTGCTGCCTTTACCAAGTAACACGGAATTTTCACTCTAGGAATATGAAATGTTCATTATTACTAGGTTGAAATGGGGAAAAAAACTTGGAACATTTGTCGATGATATTTGTTTACTGCGATTAAAGAAAATAATAATCGAGTAACCTGTATTCCTGTAAAGAAATTTTTAGATTAGACATCCTCTATTTTCTAATTTAAGACATTGTACTGAATAGTCCCCTGATGAATGAATCAGTGAATGAATGAATTGCCTTTAAGGCACTGTTGCCAGCAAGTGAAATAGTAAATGCAGATGCATAATAGAAATTAAAATCTGTATGAGGAAATATTTACAGAGAGGCACTATAAAATGTCAAGGAGAAAATTTTAATCAATTCAATTTCAAATTCAAATGCTTCAACTCACAGAAAAATGTGAATAGATAAAACTGGCAATCTTGCTTTTGAATATCATTCGAGTGTAAAATTTCGGTGTGACTGTGCCATGATAAATTTCAATTTCGATAAATTTTGTTGAGCTTGCCGCTGAATTTTTCTTATTTCTTTATCGATAGGTGAATATGTTAATATGTTGGCTAAGATAAATGGCAGTTATTCATGAGACATCGAATTAGAAGAAGAAAAACTTTTTGTATTCAACGAGGTGCAGAATGGACTTTTAATGTTTTAAATCAAATATAAAAATAAGTCATTTTAAAGTTATTTCGAAAATATTTTAAAGTTCATTCAACATTCAGTTTATAATCTGAAGAAACTAACAGAAGATTCTCTTTCTCACAGTTTGTTTCTTCACGCTTGAATTAATGTATATACTTTATTTATATGCCATTATATTTTTGTCTACTAAACAGTTTTTAAACAAATTTGGACAATTGTAAAATATTATTGATACACTTAGAATTTAGTTTATTAAATGGACATTGTTTAATTCAATTAATTTTTTTTTGTTCGTTAATAAAACCATGTCATTACAATAAATACGTTCACATAACACAAGTCTTCGATTTTTTTTCCTTTTTTTAATAATTGTATTTACTTTGATTCAAGCAAAATTTTGCAAAAAATTTATTTTTGATGATAATTATAGTGCCAAAGTGAAATTTTTGATTTTGTGTAGTGAATTTTTTATGTTTCAAATGACAGATTAACTCAATGAAAATTTTGACAGTATTTATAGACAATTTAACTAAAAAATAGAGATAAGTATTGCAGTTGGAATTCTTCCTGACTAGGCATTTATTTTATATATAAGTATATATAGTTATTAAATGCAAAAAGTCAGATAATTCAATTTTAATCGTATTCTTCACATATCTTTATTAATGTCAAATTGAAATTTAGGACAGGGCATTAAATTGAAAATTAAATCTAATTTACAATAACAAATTAAAAATTAACATGGCCTTTGGCGAGTGACAAAGTTTTTTGTGTAAAAAGTGAGAATTAGACTGGTCAGGTAACATTGTTTGTTTTAAATCACCGTTACTAAGAATGTTATTGTGTTTAATATACAAATGTATTTAGTATTTTAGATTTTTAAAATAAAAATCTATAAACTTTAAGGTCAAACGAATGCCGTTTTATATATAACTTATTAAGATTGAATTAAGATCTCAAATTCTTTATTCTGCATTTAAAATAAAGCCTAAGTAAAATTACAAGTTAATAATTTTATCATTTTTTTTATTTCTTAAAAGAACTGATGATACAAAATCAAAAAAGTCATTCATTTTTTTTTCTGTACAATAGTTTCTACTTTTTTTAGTCTTATTCTCATTTTCATCTACACTTTAAGATATTGAAAAAAAATAATTTTTTTTAGACATTTTAGTGTGAACGTGTATAAGAAATGTGAATTTTATATTATAATAATGTATAGATGTAGTTTGAAATTTTCTGTACAGTATAAGATATAAAGAAAGACAAAAAAAGTATGAGAGACTTTTAATAAAAGTCAAATAATAATAAAAATAAAGAGTAATTATACAATAATTATACATTATGAAATAATACAAGAACGAATATAATCTGTTTTGTTAAATTCAAATGTTATTTCACTTTCATTTGATATACAAATTATATAGATAATTGTACAAACATTAATATAGAGCAAGATATATCGAAAGATAGAATATTTACAAATAATCGTTACTTATAAATTATGACATAATCATAATTATTCTTATTCTTATTATAATAATAATTATTCAAATTTTAATTATTAATAAACTTATTATTATTATTAAAATTATAATTCAAATTATTTTTAAAATTATTATTATTATTATTATTATTATTATTATTATTATTAAGCTTTAGATTAAAGACGAATCTAATAAAATGTTGTAAAAGTACTTCAAACTTATACTTCTTTAAATTACACGCATCAAATCCATGCTTTTGTATTTGGTACTGTTGTCTAAGTTAATTGACAGAAAAATTGGTCTTTTTCAAATCATAATGTATTATTTACAAATTTTTGAAAATTCGTTTATATTTATACAAATGTTTCAATGTTAAATCTACTTGTATCTAAATTTTGCTAGATTTACAATGGCGATTAAGGAAGAATCGGAACAAAAATTAGTCTAATGTCGTAATTTCGTATTTTAAAAGACAATAAATTATAAATTTGTTTTAGTAGAATCGCAAAGAAATTAATTTTTAATTTGTACTTTTCTTTTAAAATATAAAAAATTATAACAATGCTAACTTTTGTTTTGTCTGTTCGTTGGATTTTTCCTTAAGAAATAGCATTTTTACAAAAATTAATTGCACTTGCACTTGCTACCGAGAGTTGTTTCAATTAATCCATATTTGCCAGTGTGCAACCAATCTTTGTCCTCTTTTTCTACAATTTCCGCTTGACCAGGTGCTAATCCTACACACACATCGCATTTGCTTGTGCGTAAACTTGCAATATTTGTAGGTTCAAATTCCCGTAAGGCTCGAACGAAATCTGTTGTGTATTCCCAATTAATATCGCCTACGAGTTTTCGATAATTTAAGTCGCCCTTGAAAATTACCAAAATGGCTTCAGAAAATTTTGCATAAAGAGCAGGATCACGTTTTTTGATTTCATCAAATGTGTAGGGTTCGGTCCAGAAATTTTCCATCTAGAGAGAAAATAGCAAGCAATGAATTAATTGGTTAATTTAATCAACTGTCTGGATATTAAATAAAATATTGATTTATAGTGACCTCTATAGTCCAGACTCCTCTTGTCAAATAGACATGGCACATTTCACCCAAAGATTTTAAAATTTCATTCGAAGAATTCTTCATAGTTTCAATTGTCCAATGAAAGTCATTTACAGTGACATCACTCACATACCACGGATACCGTTTTACGTAGAATCGTATTTTAGTCGTGAATTTCTGTGACGTTATGAATGCAGCAAAACTCAAGTCGGTGAATAATTCGTAACCCGCATTGTCCAAAACAATATCAACAATGCCGGTAGTGTTTTTACTTAGCAGGTCCCATATTAGTTGTGAATCATCAACGAGAAGATCTTTTTGAAAAGTATCCACAAAATCAAGTGGACTTCCAGTTGCGCTGCATTCTGCACCTCCAGACAATGATAAATCACACCTGTGAAATAATTTTCTTCCTTTTACTCAATTTGTCTACAAATGGAAATTGAGAACTGTTTTGAGTATAAAAATGTTTATTATTACTTGTTTCCCCAGAGATTGATTTTCAAAAGTTGAATGAATCCTTTTTCCCGCTCCGCTGGAGTGAGTTTGTCGCCTTTGTTTATTAGGTTCATGGCAAATTCACTTACAATATTAATGCTGTTCATTGAATTATTAAAAGCTGTCACTTTTTGCTTTTCGAAAGGATCATAAGTTTTGAGATGTTTTCTGAAAACAGCAGCAAATTAATTTAGGATTAAAAATTGTAAAAGAGTTGGGTAAGTGTAGAAAATTAGCATACGTGAGGGCTAGTTCCTGGTAAATTCTTCGATACAAGTAGCATTCGCAATATATCCAGATTGTATTGTACCAAGTAGGCGTCTTTCCCTCAATTTCAGTTCGTTCCTCGAGGAATTTATTCCAAATTATTCCATCCTCATCATTTTCAGATAACAATGTTAGTGGCTTTAACTCTTTATTCGTCACCATTTCATTCTTCATTTTACTAATGCAACCAATTATGTGTTTAATTTCTTCAGCCGTTCCCTGTAAAATATTATTCATTACTTACAAATGTCAATTTTTTTTATTTTAAATCAAAAATACCAACATCTCCATATTTGTTAATCATTTCTTCTTTATCACGACTCATTGTATCAATAATTCTCGTCACAATTACTGGTAGTCTATCTTTTATTGTCTCATATCCAAAACTCCTGTCAATAAAAATTACATGTCAATTATTACTTTTATACACAATAATATGTAATTATTATTAAAATATACCTATATATAAATTTCAATTTTCTAAATTGTTCTCCATGTATAAAATAAATAAATATTAATTTCTATTTCTACACGAAAAGAATATTCAATAATTAAAATTTTTTATAAAATTCGACATTTTCAAATTTAAGGTTATGTAGAGAGGTTAAAAAAGAAGATGACTTTACCGTTTATATTTTCCCGATAATTGCACGCCAAAGGGTGTTTCAATATCCTCTAAATCATGTATTTCTAGAGAATCCATTCTTTGCGTCATGATTTCAGGTGGAATTTCGACAATTTTTATAGAAAATATTTGACGAATGACAATAAGTAAACTGATGATGTGCGCAACTAACCAAAGATTCCGAAACATAGTGAATTAAAAAGATGTGGATATTTATACTTTTGAATCCAGTAACGTTTATGTAATGAGAAGACGAGATTTTTATGTTTATTCAACATTTTTGTTTCTCTAATTGCAAAACACTCACAATTTGATAATTAAGATATGATAAATTTCTTTTTTTTTAAACAAAATATTTTATTGAGTACGAGGAACCAATCAAATTATCGAGCGATTCGAGAAGAGTGCGCGAGTTGAAATGTAAGGGCGCATGCTTACTTTTGAATTTTGAATAATTTGCTAATTTTATTTAATGTTGAATTTATAATTTAAAAGGGGGGAATTTATAATTTTTATGAGTCTACTTAAAAAATAATCTATTCTTCAACTTGCGAATAAAATTTTGTTAATTTTTTAGTGGAAAAATTAGAATTTTAATGTAATCATTCTACAGGGGTAGAAGCACCTTTCGATAGACTACCGAGCTTCCGTCAAAGTATTTAGTAAAGTATTGAAAACCAATTGACTGAATATTAGAAGCAAAATTTTCTTCTCCTTTTTTTTTGAAGGAAAAGTTTTTTTTTAATTATTATTTTTAAAAATGTACTTTTTAAAGAATTTTAACTTAATTTCGAAAAAGTTTAAATAAAATTTTGTATTAATTAGAAGTTAATTTTTATATACAAAGAATAGTAAATTTTTGAAATAAGTTTATTGAGAGTGGAAACAATTAATTTTATTTTTAAAATCGTTTCACAATTGAAATAATGTATTATTAATTATTTGATTTTAATTAAATTGTTTGTACAATTACTCAGTCATATATTTTTTAGTTTTTTACTTCAAAAAGTTGGTTTTAGTTTCTGTGTTTAGAAAGTTGAAAGGTTTAAAGCAGGAAGTGGTAGGTAATGTCTCTAAAAGGACAACACGAAGTTGATAACTTTATTCCACTCTTGTCTTAGCAAACAAGTTTTTGTCGAAGCCAAAACAACGATAATTTTGCTACAGATGACAACTGTTCTTAATAAACTTTTTGGTGAGAGGACTTTAGAATAGTTATAATCTCGTTTTTCTTTTCTGCGTGATGCGCCACATTCTCCGTCATAAATATTATTCTTTCATGTAGCAATATAGTTTTATTATGTGATTAAATTATTGTAAAAAACTAAAAAATAATTTACATGATTGACAGAACAGTTCCTTTTGTTGCACATGCGAAATCCAAAGCGCGTTATGAAATGTCGGCGATAGTCTGATTGTTAATTATTTACATACCTTCTATTTCGAACAGCATAACTTCAAATCTACAAATTCCATTGATAATTCCAACAATCGCACAATACCTTGGCGCTATTGAAATTATTAAAACATTTCTATCATTGATTAGCTTACATTCCTTTTCCGCTCGGAACTTGAAATTACTCCCGCGATTGATTACATCATCATTATTGAAGACAACTTCTTAATAACATTTTTTAAATAATATCTAGTGAGCTATCTCTCATATTTTCAGAAGAGAAAAATGAAAAAGCTTTTTTAATAAAATAACTAATATGTTATTTATTTACAAATGGAATATATAGAAATATATTTTCCTTTAGGTATATATACAAAAATGTACATAGGTTTTTCTGGATTTTTCGTCATATCGAATAACGTTGCATGGTTGCCACACAACCTGGAAAACCTGGAAAACCTGGAATTAGCATGAAATTTGAAAAAGAGTATGGAAAACCTGGAAATAGCATGGAATTTGAAAAAACTTATAAAATTTTTTTCGTTCATTAAAAAAAATTTTTTTCATTTTCTTGAAGGTCGAAGAAAAAAAAATTTTTTCATTTTCTTGAAGGTCGAAGAAAAAAAAAATTTTTTATTTTCTGCTGATTTTCGGCTGTGGTTATTTAAAAAAAAAAAATGAATTAAATTAATTTTGACGACCCGGATATTAATTAAAATTGTTCTAGTAGTTGCTTAGTGACCAACAATCAATTCTTGAAGTTCGCAGAAAAAAATAATTTTTCATTTTCTGCTGATTTTCGGCTGTGGTTATTTTTTAGAAAAAATGAATTAAATTAATTTTGACGACCCAGATATTAATTAAAATTGTTCTAGTAGTTGCTTCGTGACCAACAATCAATTCTAGAAGTTCGCAGAAAAAAATAATTTTTCATTTTCTGCTGACAGTTGATGCCCAGTCAGCAGAAAATGAAAAATAATTTTTTTTGCGATCTTTATTATGTTATCATTAACAATTGTTAATGATAATTATTTCTTGGTCTCTTAACTACTATAGCGATGTTAATTAATATCCTAATAAACAAAAAAATAATATAACTTTTTAATAATAAATACTGTTAACATTGTTTTGTAAAATACTTGTTTTTTCCTCACAAATAATTCATAAACTGTCAAACTAATTTTCCATTTTAACCTGGAATTTTTTATATTTTTGACCTGGAAAAAGCCTGGAATTTTGAAATCTAGATTTTGTGGCAACCATGCGTTGTTCTAATTTATTTTCTTTTACTCTTTTAGCTTTCAAATATAGAAAATCTATTTCCAATAAAGTATGATTACTTTCATATTTATTTTAAGAAATAAAAGTATAATCCATTACAATTGTGAAGAACTTTAATTCGAAAAAAATAAGGAAAAATTTTTGCAATTATGTTGGTGTGGAAAGTGGAACAAAAGTTTAGTAATAATAATAGATTACTTTGCTGATCACGACCAATTTCTTTGGAGCAAGAAAAGGTGCGTAACGTAATGTACTTTTACTGTTCTTTTTATGTTATTACACTTTCTTTATAGAGGTGTACACCTGTCATTGATCCAAAAGAACCTTCATACAATGGCCATTACCAGCTTGTAGTAATACTGCCAGATGGCCAACAACAACTTTCAAAATGAAGTATATGTTTCTTCTATCAGAGAACAATAATGTCTCATGTTTCCTACTCTAAACTAGAAATTCTATTCTGCTTAATATCAAATTATTTTATTTCGAGATGAAAATAGTTACATTACATTTATAAATATCAATTCACAATATTAATTATTATTAATCATGTACAAATCTATGTTCGAATTGAAAGAAGAAACTCAATGTCTTTCGTTAGAAAGTTATTAAAAAAGTTTTTCTACGTAGTCATTTTAAAGCCACAATTTGAAAATTCAACTGGCATAGGGATTTTGCACCTAATTATACTCAGAGGAAAGAGCTTGCGAAAACTTTCTCGGAACTTGAATGAATAGCAGCTAATTGTGATTAATTTCATATTGTCTGGCATTTCATCTGAATTTATCACTGTCCGAAGTATATAGCAGAAAATGAAATTTTTCACGTCTTTAAGATTCATTTTCCTAAAATTTTTCGAATGAATGTAAATTTTTTTCCATCCATTTTACATAGATATATTGTGGGAGAAATGAAATTAAGAGGAAAAGAAAGGAGTTAAATTGACAAACATTTATCTTTATTATGTAATAGAGGATTCTTTTACACGTATGAAAAATGAGTTGCAAGAAGGAAGATTGTGAAATGAATAAACTATATTCTTATTCCATTGAATTTTCATAAATAAATATGTTTATTCGCTTAAACTAGAACTCAAAAGTTATAATCAAATTTTTTTTAAAAGGTTCCATTATTTTCAATATCCAGTAGGCATTTTCGTAAAATTTCGCAAAATTGCACAAAAGAGTTCAATTATTTAAAAAAAAATAATAAAATTCACCAAAATTAAATGATTTTCAATATCTACTATTTTCTTCAAATTTCCAAACGGAATTCAAGTACCTATTAAAATAATTTGTTGTAAAAATCTTCGTAAGAATTAAATTCTTTTAATGAATAATCAAAAATTTCTCAAAAATTCAATTATTTAAATTCAAATTTGCATAAAATTAGTCGAAAGAAATCGAAACCTGTAAATACTTTATTATTGTATTAATTATTTTAAATAACTTTTTCCGAGTGTATTTTTTGACGAAAAAAGTAGGCAAATTTTTTAAACGCAATAAAATTTTTAGTTGCAAACCGCAAACTATTTTCTCGGTGAGTGTGTGTATTTCACTCAAAGCGGTGAACGTGCTTTCAGATCGCAGTACAGCATCCAGTATTCCTAAAGTAACTTCGTCAAGTCGGTATGTACATCTAAACGTTTCTTGGAAACTCTTAGGGTTTATCTTCTTCTTTTTCTCGCATCCTCTGATGGACTTTTCAAGACGAAGAGATTTTCTGTGATCCTCTCAGAAAGCTTCTAATTTCGTTTCTAATTCGAGCGAATTAAAGTCCTACTTTAATTTGAAAACTTCTTTTAAAATATACTATACTCTTATTGGAATGTGTTCATACGTATTTATATTTTTCAATATTTTAAAATTCTTTTGTCATTATTTGTTGTATTTTGAAGACAGTTTTTGAAGGATATCAATTGTACTGTCTAGACCTTATGAATAACGTGAATTAGGGAAATAGGGAATAAGACACTATATTATATAGGTATATGTATTAATTTGACGATAATGATATTCGATCGTTCTTTTATATTGGTTATCACGTAAGCCGCAAAACAGAAAATAGCATGGACTAAAATGGCTGGTATAGGCTCTCACAAGTGTCAGAGAGAATGGAAAATAATAGGGTAATTGTTATGCCACGGCACGGTAACTTGAGGATCAAAACAGTGTTCCTTCGATAAGACACGGTCGGTGTGGGTGGGTACTTAACAGAGTTAAGACTGTTTTATGTCACAACCCTGAAATCTATGCTTTTCGATTCCTTAAAAATTTAGAAAGCTTGTAAACAAACCGTTTTTACTTTCTAACATTTTTTTTTTCATTTTTCCAAAACTAAAAAGTACAACCACAAATATTAACAAAAATTTCTTTCCTCATTTTTTCTGTTTTATTTTTAAAGAATAGAAACAAATTGAAATTATTATTATTATTATTATGATTATTATGATTGAAAATCCAGAAAATAGAAAATTATTCAAAGAAAAGTGAATGAATTAGCAAATAATTAATGAAATTAATATTTTTTCAGAGGTGCTGCGTTTCTAAAGAAGCACTTCACGGATTACACTTCAACTTCCTAGAGGGTAACTTTGCTGAACTGCATGCACTTACCAGTAAGTCCTTGTGTAACGGAAGTCGTAAGTACCCCGTCACAACTTCTTTAACGTCGTAAATTTCTTAAGTTCGCATTACCTCCTCGAAAGTACAGAGGTAAACAATTTTCTGGATTAAATACATTTCTTTAAAACTTTAGACATTGGAATTTAATTTTAGAGAATGTATTAACAATTTCTATTAAGTTAGGCAATTTCGTATTGAATTTCTAAATGTAATAATTATATCGTAAATATGGATTTAAATTGATTATTTATAAGATATTCTATTTCAAAACGTTTGACCTACAAAGCAAATTTAAACGCTAGTAAATAATTTTAGGCCTCATATATTATTGCTTTTCCACATTATTAATTCGACTTTTTTCAATATATTGCTAAAAAAAATTTCCTACATTAATAAAAATAATTGATTTATAAAATAATTTTTACTAAAAATTTCTAAAAATAATTCAAGTTTGCATGAATTGCAGTTAATTAGTTGAAAATAATTGAATTTAAAAAACGTAATTAGTATACTTTGCTTTTCTGAATAGATAATTACAATTTTATAAATTTTTCTCAAAATTACTAAATGTAATTTATTTAGAAAAAATATAGTGACTTTTTTTTTAGTTTTAAATATCTATTCGGGAATCTGTAATAATTTTGAAAGAAACATTTAAAAACTATATTATTTTTTTCTAGTTTTTTTCTTCTTTTTCTGTTTTTGGATTTTTTCCAGTTATTTTTTTTATAAATTTAATAAATTGTACTTTATGTTTGAAAAGCAAAAAGATGAAAAAGAAAAAAGTATTTTTCTGGCAAGTGAATCATATGTGATTTTTAGTTACATGTGTATGTGGGATTATGAAAGGTTAAGCAATTCAAGTTTAGAGTTTTAGCAAAGTACATTCGAAGTTACATTATTTGTATACTTAAGGTAGAGATCCAAGGGAGCCAGATGTGATTTCGAAGATTTAGATTTCGGGAAATTGCAACTTTGCTCCTGGCCCATGAAATACATAACTACATAAACATATAATATAATAAAGAGTATTTTCGAAACGATATAAAATCTTATCTCTCGGATACAAACATTGGAAATGCAGCAATAACTATGTAATTTGCTTTTAGGGGCGTTCTTTTCCTCTATAACATAACAATTTCCCAAACTTTAAGCTTACAAATAAATACTTCACTTTCCTCTACTTTTTTAGTCAGCGCACTTTTAATATTAGTTCTTACTCTTTTATCATTATTGTTCTTTGGTATATTAAACGAAATTCGAATATTGAAATAATAAAATCGTCACAAGTAATTAAATTTCTTTATGAACTGAATGGAATATATATGGTAAATGAATGTATGAATAGAAAAGTTTTTTTCGCTGTTTCTTTTATTTTATCATTTTTTTTAACAAACTAATCTCATCAGTCGTGAATAAAAAAATAGAAACGAAAAATCGTGCATGAAGGACACATTCGTTAAAATGGAAACGAGAATTTTTTTGTTGTTTTTTTTAAATAATTTTTTTGGTGAAATTTCGTAGGACTCGCAAATTGTTTTGCCTTTGGCAGTCGGGGAAAATCAATGGAGAAAAGCTGTGTGCGGTGTGGTCCGTTACGAATTACCACGGTAGGAGAGTTAAGCGGTTAGAAATTGCAATTCGAATTCCAAACCATTTACTGCTTCAAACCAACATTCGACCCTTTTCTAATTTATTCTTCTTTCACTTTGCTGATGAACCATGTTCTCTCATGAATTTTGCCGCTAAATTCGATTCATTAACTATTTATCTAAATGGTAAATCATATTCGATTGGATTTTCAAGAGCCTTTTTTCAAATATTCAATTATAAACAAATTTGATAGGGCGAAATAAAAGTAAATTCAAATAATATTTCCTTTTTAGTGCGAAAAGAAGAAAAATATTTTCTGTTTACAGTATATTGAAAAAAATGATTTGGTCGAAATAAATATTTATTTGACGATAGCCAAGTAACATTGTTTGAATCGAAAATAAATTCTTTTCTCGGTGTAACGTGAAAGATTTATGAAGGAAAATTGAATTATTTATAAAAGTAAATAAAAAAGTCCTTTGAAATAAAGTTCCAGACCCAAACGAAGAGGTTAATAGTAGTGGCAAAGACCACGTTATCGAAGAACCTTTGGGGATTTCGATGATGGAAAGAGACTAACTTTTTTCTACAAACTATATATGTGCTGTTAGCCCCCTTCTCTTACCAACTTTCCTACATGTACATACCATGTCTCTTCAACTCATATGACAAGTCCATATATTCATTTTCCAACTTTTCATTCAGTTAAAGTCAGAATTAAATTTCATTTTCTTTTAGAATCCATTATATACAAATGGCAAAGAGGCAAACGTGAAATATGTACCTATATAATATCAAAAAAAGTGTTTTAAATCTTTTAAGATAACCGGACTTTATAACAATTCATTTCTTTCTTTTAAATTTTACAGTATGAATGTATTCATTTCTTTACTAAAGTATGATTTTAATACAGAGGTGAAACCCCCTATTTATTAATTCATCAGTCTGGAAAATTTTATTAACTCTCCCACTGGGAAAAAAAGTTAAACATAATAGAGTATATTACGTGCTCTAAATTTTATAAACGAAAATCAGAGTAAAAAAAAGTACATCAGAAATATTAGTCTAGTTTGCAGTGAAATTTAAATCATAATACCCCTCGATCTTTGTCCCCTTGTAACTTGTCTCATCAAGGATTTAACGACCATGTCGTTGGAAACTTTGCCGAAGAAAGTCTCCAATTTCTCTCCTTGGAAAATGAGAAATTGGTGCACCTCAATTTATATAGTTTTTTCCCTTTTATGTCTAGACGTTTGAAATAATAAAGTTTTTAATTTCAACTATTAAATAAAAAGGAAAAAGTTGAGTAAAAGAATAAATATTTTTTCGGAATTTTCAACTACAATTCTTTTCTAAATGCATTATTTTTAGTATTTTTGAGAAATTCTCTTTGGGGATTTATTTTAAAAGAAGGAAAATTAATTTTAAATAGGTTCTAAAATTCAATTGCTCTTATTTAATTTACTGTATTTATCTTAAAATTAATTAATTAAATTCTTTTGTGAATTAAAATATTTAAAAAACTGAAATTTCTATCTTTTTCGGGAGATGATGAAAAAAAATTAAAAAATAACCTCCTTGACGATGATTATTTTTACCAGAAAATTGAAGTAAGAGAAGGACAAGGATTTATGGTTTAGAAAAAATGGTCACATTGGAAACAAATTAGTTTTCTCCTTTTTTATTACATATTTTGTAGGTCCTTTCTTTTTCATTTCTTTTAACAACATTCAACTCAACATCGCAAAAGCATAATGGTGTTTACAATAATATTAATCATAATAATATCGTGTTTAACATACAATATAGCGATATCATTATTTTAATAATCTCCCGATGCCTTTTCTTCTTTTTTTTTAAATACAATATCACAGAAAAAAATCTGAATTCGATTTCAGTGGCGTACTGTTTAATTTGATACGCAACAAAAATGAGCTCAGGTGTTTTCCATATAATATCTTTTCATATATATATGTATACCTTCGCATTAATTCGTTCTTGACTTTTTTTATAACGATTAGACGAACAAGTACACGGCAATTCGTTTCTCTTAAAACTAGAGTCAAAATATTTCCACTGAGATTTTTTCTTAACCGTTACTTTTCTCGCCTTTACAATCGTATATTAATAATAATTTATTAATAATACTTGCAGTGGAATTCGCTATCTCACCGCCCTTAAGGCTAATTTAAAACTAAACCCTAATTTATAACAATTAGTTTATAATTTTATGTTCGCATATTTATATTCATATTTACAAAAAACGTCCTTCTAAGCCTATTTTCTGTTTCAAATATATATCAAACTGGTGTTTTTTAAATTAATTTGTTTTAGAAATTCGTAAAGGAAAATTTTACGTTTTATTTTTTCGATGAAGTTTCAAAAGTTTTATATTGAATTAAAAGATTGAGCTTTTCTGTAAAAGTGATTAAATAGAAATGTTCTCGAATCAAAATAAAAATATTTTTTCTTAGATATAAGATTTAAAATCACAAAATTAATCTAAAATTGGGTATAAAATTTCTTGCTTTTAGGATATGAATAAAATTTTTAAATTATTTATAAAAACTTTAATCTTTGGGGTTTTCTTTGGAATTATTTTCTAAATATTTGTTTAAATTGGACAAATTTTTTCTCCAAGTTTGAATTAGTAACAAATGTTTATTAATTTAAATTAGTGACTGATTTTTTGCTTTTCAATTAGTAAGTTTTACTAATAAATTCTGATTTCTACTAATTTATTAGTAAAAAATTCTTTTAAATTGTAATTTTTATTAATTTATTAATAAACATTTTTAATTTTTTACTATTTCAAATTTAGAGAGTTTGTAATTACAAATTTTTTCAGTTATAAAAACAATTTGCAATGTGTGGTTATATTAACAATGCTCAATTAAAAATTTAATTTCGATTTGAATTAAAATAAATGACAAAATTAAAATCCCAACAATAAATGAAATAAATGAGTTTAATATGCGCACAATTGCAAATTAAAAACAAAATAAAATTAGTTTTATATATACCATTTAAGTATAAAGTCGTGTAATTTGACAATTTGTGGTTGGTATTATTCTGCTATTAACTTTTATTACTCTTATCACGTTTTTATTGCGTCGTATTTTCCACGAACTGATTACAAGGTACTTTACATTACTTCACGATTAGCAGAATCTTAACATACTTTTTCCAAAGCACAATAAATAAATATTTAATAACATAAATAATATAGTAAATAAACATTTATTCATGAATATTGCTTTTTGATTAGTTGAATTAATAATAAGTTAATTAATTATACAATTATACAAATAATTTTTTTAGTCTAATAATCGAAGTTTATGTTTATTAGAGAAAAACTCTTTTTACAAAACCCTATATCCAAATTGTTATGGTTCTTAAATTCTTAATCCATTGCAAATTCTTAAACTTTTGTATTGTCTCGAGTCTTAGACCTGTTGCACTTGAAAAGTGATGTTGTATAATACAGGCTTGAAAGACTCGCACACTTTTTAGGCCGAGACATAGTGTTAGAGTTATGCGAGACTGGATTTTATAGTCGTGATTTTCTTTTCATTCTTTTCTTCCTTTTTTGGAAATAATTCCAATTATTTTCATTAAATTTTCAAGAAATTTCTTTAAAATGTTTTTTTAATTTGATTTGATTGATTGGAAATTGATTAGTGAATAAATCTTGAATTGTTAAATTTTATTTCATTGATTTTAATGTTTAATGCTCAAGTGTAAAGAGAAAAACTTTTGACATTTTTTGTAATTCTTGTTTGATTACTTTCAAGTTGTTAGATGAAAAGTTAAAGCCCTATAAAATTACAAACTTTATAGAGTTTAATGGTTCCAAAGTGAAAAGTACCGAATCTTTAGTGCTTTTAATCTCGAAAAATTAAACCTTCAAATCAAACTAAATAATATAATTTAAATTCCCTTCAAGGTGGAAAATAATAAAATTTTACTGGTCGAGAAAAATTTATCAATTAGTAATAAAAATAAAAAATCAAATATCAATCTCAGCAAAACGAGTGTATATAAAATTGATGTCAAGTAATCAATAATAAAATTTTAATTCAAAATTTTATTTTCAATTAGATATACCCGAAAGGTGAGGGGAAAACATCAAGAGAGCTTGAAAGTGTGAAAATAATTTGAATCTCTACATTATCTTTAAAACTTGATCAAAAAGCCTCATTTCTGAGATCACGTCATTGCAAATCGAAGACGTTTGCAAATTATAATATTCGACTTTTTAATATTCGACTCAGTCTTCACTCATTCCCTGCTTGCTTGAACGTCGTTTCGAACGAATCTGACATTTTAATCTGAAGTATCCAGATGGGATCTGCAATTTTGCAAGCAGAAGAATCAGAAAGAGGGTATGGGAAAAATGAAAAAGAGAAAAACGAGAGGGGTCGGAAAAAGTGAGTATCAAGAAAGACACTAAATAAAGGATAGATTGTGCTTTAGAGAAAAGAAAACTAAACCAGAAGGAAAACTTAAATGTATTTCTCCGAAAGAAAATAGTGAAAAAAAACTCGTATACAAATTACACGACTTTTGATTTCTTATTTGTAAAATATGTACAAGATAATAATATGTATACACAGAAACATTGAGCATAATCTTGTTGAAAATTACAAAAACTAATGCTATTTTCCTGAAAATGAGCTAATTTGAATTTTAAAATATTTCTTGCGACAGAAATCTTAAATTGCCTGCACTTAATTTAAATGTCGTTTATTTATTTACTTAATAAAAAGTAAACGAGTCAAAAAATTTTCTTCTGTTTATCAAAGAAACAAATTTATATAAAAATTCAATTATTTATTATTATTAATTAGAAATAAGAATGTTTTATTCATTAAAAAATTTTGAAATTAATTGGTCAATTAATTTATACGTTCGTCAGGATTACAACGTTTACAATTTACAGTTGAAAAGAAAAAATATTTTTCTACATTAATTTTTTCTAATTTTTTTCCATCTAAAATTCAAATAAATAAACATTGTTAATAAAAAATATTTCGTTCTTTCAATCTATGGATTGAAACACGTTGTAAGCTTCGACCACGTTAGTTAACTTAAGTTTTTATCATCTTTTGCTTGTATTTAAATGGAAAAAAAAATTTCTACCCGAATACAGACACTATACACGAGATAAAAAAACAAGGGGCTTTAAATATTCAAGATGAAAAAATACGCGCGTAAACATTTTTAAAAAAATAATTTTTTGAAAACTATTTCTTCTTTTCACAACTTGGAATTGGTGTGAGGATTTTATGCTTACTTTCGTATTACTTTTATGCTACTTCTTGAAAATCTATTAATAAAATAATAGAAATTTCCATTAGTAAAATTTACTAATTCAAAAGGAAAAATTCAATCACTAATTGAAATTAGAAAATATTTTTATTTCTACTAGTTGAAAGTTAAAAAAGATTTATTTAATTAAATTATTAATTCTTTTAATTGACAAATTTAATTGTTTCATATTTAATTATTTAATACAATATAAAAAATTTGGAAAAATAAAATAAATCCTACCTAGAAATGAAATGAATGAAAATGTGAAGAAAACATTTTATACTAAAAATATTGGAGAGCTTTATTTCTAAGTGACCTAGTTGTTTTGCCGCAGATCGACATGAAAAGCTCAGATTAATTAATATCATTGCTCATATATAAACAATCTCACACACTTTTTCTTTTTTCTTACATTTCCTCCTTTTAGCAGTGACACAAGTTGTGAAATATATTACATTAAAGGCTACAGTCGTTGCACTTTGCATATATTCAATCATTTATTAAAACATACATTCGTTTTATTTATTTTAAATAATTATTTGCAAGTGTCCACAATTGATATCACGAAATCCATTTGTTGGCACGATTTATTTATAAACTCTAATGAATAGCACTAACTACTCCTGTCAGTCTTTCATTTTCTTTTCCATTTTCCATTCTTTTTATATTTTTTACTTTTTAAAAGTACAGTTTATAATATTTAAAATTGTAACCCTTTTTTTTGGTGACACAGTTTTCTACTGGTTAAGCCGGAGAATGAGTAGTGTCAGTACAATAAAAATTCCAGTCGTTGTCAATTTCTCAGCACCAGCACCTGCAAAGATAAAAAAAATTATATATTAAAAGGTATCGAAAATCAATTTTAAATTTTTCTTTCCTTTTTTACCGGTATTTAAAAACTAGGATGTAAAAAGCTATATTCTTGTTTTTTTAGAGCTTTTAATATTTTTTTTATATTACTTTCCATATTTCAGCAATCTATCTATGGTCGTTAAAAATGTGACATTTATTTCAAAAAAAAAAAAAAAATATAGTGTCCCAATGGTGATTGAAAAAGAAAATTAAAATATTTTCATCAAGAATTTACGATATTCACTAATTGACGTGAATTGAAAAAAAATAATTCAATTTATTTCTTTTATTCGCTCATAAAAACATTTCCTTCGCTTTAATTTTATTTTTATTAATGAATTCGTATTTTAAAAATTTATCCCCGAGAAGATAGATAGGAGATTTTTAAAAATCTAAATAAGGTTAAATTTACATAAAAGCAGAAAAATGTTTAAAGAGAAGTATTTAAAACCACTTTATTCAAACGTGATGCTTTTCATTAAACCTCATTAAAAATTCTGATTACGACAACATATTTTTTATCGCTGACTAAAAAAAAGAAATGAACGAGAATTTACCGATCCGTTTAGATGATAATTTTTTTTTCTTTTAATTACTAAGTTCATTTAAAGTTTCGGATGAAGTACCTTTTTTAATATATAAACTGCTAAAAAAACGTCAATTGCTAAAATAAAAATCGACGATTGCGAGCAAGTTGCACAGTTGATACAGCTAAAGCAGCATGGTGCCTGAATTTACGACTCTTGATTTTGCTCTTGCTAGCAAACGCGATACCCAAATCCAATTCTAGAATTCGCCTCACTACAGTTTCTAAAAGTGTTTTGACAAAAATTTCATCAACCACACATGTTTTTCAATTCACTTTATAAAAATAAAGTTTCGTACGTTTAATTATTTGTATTTTCGGAAAAAAAAATAGAATTGTAAAACTACGCGAATATAAAAGATCCATTATTATACTGTATCTTTGGAAAAAGGATTATATGAACCGTTAAACGAGAAGAACATTTCATGGTGAAGAGAATGAAAAAAGAGGAGAAGTTGAAAAATATGGAAAATTCTTAAAGTTTGTTTTGAGATGAATCCGATGAGAAGGTTCGAATTTAACAATGCGAAGTTGGTGTAAACTGTAAAGCGAACTAACGTCAGGGCAAGCTCATTCGCAAATTCTCAATTCTCATTCAAGAGTCCAAGAGGAAGTCAGTTATTCTTCCGGTTGGCCTCCTCCTCCCCCGGCTATTACTCGCTTCGAGAGAAATATATTCTTCGTGTTCTTCCTGCCTTCACTCATCTCTAATTACGAATCAGAAACAAGCCAGTCTTCCGCCATTCTACCGTGTCCTTCGTTTCACTCTGGCTTGCCGCACTTTCACCCCATCCCTCAGGATTTCCTCGCTTCGCTACTTTTGTCTACTCTTCAACTCTTGGCTCTCTACTTTTTATCAATTTTTTTCCATTTCTTCTTTTTTTCAATTATTTTTTTCTCCCTAGTTATTGCTCTTGTTTCTCTTCACCTCTTTTCACCTCTTTTCTTCTTTTTATTTATTTATTGATTTTTATTTTTCTCCTGGAAGCATTGTTTTACCGCAAAATTTTGAAACTCGATTTCTTCACTTTCAGGGTTGCCATAGTTTAGAGAAATCAGAAAAATGAGGAAAAGTAGAAAATTTTATCAAATGTAATGTAAAAAAAATTTAATTTATAGATTTATTACAAAATTTTTGGTGTTTGCTACTGAAATTTAATTTAGGACATGTACTAAAGTTTATAGAATTTTGAAAAACAAAAGTGGCGTTTTTACAAAAATTTTCATTCAAAATTTATTAAAATTGCTAATTACGAAAGAAGATAAACTAACTAACTAAGATAACTAACAGGAAAAAATTAAACGAAAAAATCCCTTTTAAAAAAGTTGTAATTAAGAGAGAAAGTAAAATAAATATAAATTTCAACGTTAACTTTCCAGTGATCTTTTCTTTTTATTTATTACTTTTTCTAAATTCTCTTATTGATTCTCTTTTTTTCTTTTCTTTCGTTCTCTTCTTCTTTTTCTTCTCTTTTTCAATTTTTCTCTGAATTTTTTTCAACATTTCTCTCTATATCTATTTTAGTTTTTCTCTCTTATACACTTGAGATTTTTCTCTTTCTCCTTCGACTCTATAACTCGTCGTTTCCTTTTCTCCCAGTCTACTGGGCTCTTTTTCCACACATTTCCGTTCAGCACCCTTTGCTTTCTTCTTCGTCCTCTTTTTTCCACTCCTCTCTTTCTTCCATCCACTTTCCATCGAATGGGCAGATGATTTATGAACGTGTGCTTGGAGAACTCGATGGGGTCGCACTTTTAAGCATAGAAATCATTTTAATTGGGATCGGTGTGCTTCGCGGAAAAAGTCGACTTTGACGGGTTTCAAAGTTGGTCGTTTCCAATAGGGAAAAGGTGGGAAAAAAAGAGAAGTATATCGTGTGACGCGCGTACGAAAAGCGGTTTAATTAAGCTTTCCCGCCAAGTCAACTCTTTAAAACTTCTCACCACGTCGTGCGGTTTTAGTTCAAAACATTTCTTTAAGTGATATTCAAGTGGATTTTCAGTTTTTCTATTCTTTTCTTTATAAAGGGAAACAGGCTTGCCACAAAAATTTTTATTCTTTTTATTCTCCCTTGATTTCTAAACAACATTTTTAATTTTTTTCTGATTCTAAAAAATATTCTGATTCACTCTAAAAATGATTAGGTGTAGATACTCAAAACAAAGTTCTATTAAATGTAAAATTATTCGAAAACATTAATATCTTTTTTATTGAATAAATATTTAATCGTTATTATTTTTTCGTAGGAATTAAAATTTTCAAAACATTCTAATTCAAATCTTTTTTCAAATTCAGTAGCTTATGAGAATATTTATTGTAAAACATTTGAATTGATCAATTCAATTATTATTTTCAAAAATTTCTAACTAAAATTCGTCTTTAATTATTTCTTTATTATTTTTATAAATTAATTTTTGCAAAGAATTTTAAAATAATTGAAATTTTGACATGGAATTAAAAAAATGGTAAAAATTCATAATTTTTTAATGAATTCTAAAAATTTAATTAAGTTTTAATTAATTTTAATTTATCCGTATTTTTATAAAAGTGGAATTGAAGTTTCGATTTTAATAAGATCTTCTTTTATTTAATAAGAATCATCTCATTAGAAAAAAGACACAGATCTGAAGTTTTCTTATAAAAGAAGTGAAGAATTAATGGTATATTGGCTTGATGAAATATACAATGTGATATTGGTGAAAGAAAAATCGCGTCCGAATATTTTTGTGCTGTAACAGCTGTAGGTTACACAAGACATCGAAATGCAGAGGCAAATGGTTTGCAGGCGATGCCACTCTTCCCTTTTCTTCCTCTATTTTTTTCTTCTTTTTCTTCTTTTTTTTCCTTCGAGGAATTACCCAAGTACCTCGGGTATCTGGTGCACTGCCATAGAATACGGATTTGCACACTTTGCCATTAAGCAAATTCCTTTTAAAAAGAAATTGCCAATAGGGTGCGCGCAAAAGCAGTGGGAAAAATATGAACGTCGAAAAGAAATATCCAATATTGCCCCTGAGGGCTTTGCGGAATTTCTAAAGGGCGACAGAGGAGAGAGAGAGAGAGAGAGAGACCGATCGCGACGGATGTGACGTTCTCATTCATTTCAAAAGCTTTATACTGACGCGAAGAACCGAGTACATTATATCTAATTTAGCTCAAAGTTGCCGAGTTGATTTTTTTTTAAAGTTCTTCTTATATACTTTAACTGAATCCATTAGATGCAATACCTATGCTTTGTGTATGTGACACTATGAATAAGATATTGCAACTTTTTTATTCAACGCAGAAAATGTCTCCTGCATCTTAATCTAATTATTATTTTTTTACTTTTATTACGTACTTTTACTTCTAGTATTTTTTTCCATTTTTTATCATTTTACTTCCAATTTGATTTTAAATTTTATTCCCTCATTTTCCTTTATATTTTATTTATTCTAATTTTTTTTTGTAAATTAGCGATATTTGAAAACTTTTTTCAACTTTAAAAAAAAATTTCTTTTAAAGAATTCCAATTAAAAGAAAATTAATCTAAAGTAAGAAATTAGTATGTAATAACTTGATAACTGTAGAGAATAATTTATGGCATTTAAATTACTTTCTGTTACACTTCTTCTTAGTCATGCATATCATGTTCGTGATTGATTAAATCTTTATCGATTTGTTTAAATTTGCAATTCAGAGACTTGAACTTGTTTTATGTCATTGTACATTTAATATTAAACTTTCTCTTTAATTTTTCATTTTCTTTGAATAATTGAGTTTAATTTCGATTTACATGTTTTTCTCATTCGACTAAAAAGAGAATTTAAAAAATTTTTTTTAAATATTTTAATATTTTTAATTAACTATATCTATTTAAAACAAGGCAAATATTTGAATTGAATTTTGATATTTTTCGTGTCATTTTAGTAAACAAAAAAAAAAAAGAAAAAAAATTGTGTTATTGGAAAAACGTTTCGTATACTGTTAATACAGAAATATTACCAGTCTCGGGGTCCCATTTATTTTTTCGCTTCCTCTCCAATTCATTAGATTTCTGTTCAGATTTTCCAATGTCGTTTAAGTTAGATTGCGACTTGCTGACTGAAATGAGAAAAAAAATTTGTTCAAATAATTATGAAATACTTTTCTTTAGATTTAGAGATATTTTCAATATTTTCTTTCGAAGAGAAAAAAATATTTATAAATCGGTTTCATTTTTATGAGTGAAGGTAATTTTATTTCCAAACTATTGTGTTGAGAAATATTTTAATAATTAATTATAATAATTTAATACTTTTTTTTGCTAAATTCTTGAAAAGCTAGAAATGAACAATATCTCGATTTTAGATGAGTGCATTAAAGCCATAAACAAAGAGACGTGAGACGAATTGTCGATGTGCAGATGTTTGCATGCCAATTCGGTAAGTGGAGTGAGTCGCGCTTTAGTCAGGCATTATTTTTCATTCACACGTCGTATTCCTCCCGTAAGATCGTATGAACAATATTTATGTATGAATAAATATTGCAAAAATATAATTAAATAATTAAATTAATGAACTAATTAAATTGAAGATTAATTAAAAGTCGATAAATTCTATTAATTTATGAACATTAATAATTTATGGAATTAAATAGTTTCAAATAATTGTATCTTTCCAAAGGGTATATCAATATTCGAAATACATGACTTTTTACGATTATAAGCAATATACAGACAAAACGACCTCGAGAAAATTTACAAAGCTTTTCCGGCGGGACAACGTTACAGCAAAACAAGTTAAATCGCTTTTGACAAAGTTCCGGTCCGCTCACACTGCCCTCGAGCTGAGTAATTCTACCGGAATTGGGCTACACGTTCACTAAATACGAAAGCCAAAATTATTATAATAATAAAAACTCTAAATTTTCTTTTTGCTGTGCATCAAATAATAGCGAATATTTTTAAGACAATCTTCGTTCAAATTTATTTATTATAGAAAAATTAATTATTAACTAAACAAATGCTGAATTTACATTATTTTTTAATTCACTAAATAGTAATTTTTAAAAATATTTAAATAAATTTCGTCCATTTGAATATTCAGACTTTTAGTAAAATGTCAATCTTTTAGAAAAAATACAAATTAATGGAGAGTAGATAAAAAAATGATAATTTGAATGATCGAAACTCTCTGAATGTTAGATTCATCAAATCTAAAATTGAATTTCTTTTTAGAAAGTTACGAATAACTTGAACTGGTTTAACTTGAATTAGTTAATTACTATTGTATAATATTGTTAATAATCTAAAGATGCTTTCCACAATAATTGGTCAGATTCTATTTCATATACATAATAGTCAGCTGTAATATGCAATGAAGATGAGTTTCAATCAAGTTAGAACGAACTTTTAGTTAGAAACTTGATCACAAACAAGTTTACAAATGTAAATTCCGACTTCGATTCAGTATAAGTATACAATATAGTATTCGATGTTTCTAGTGAGTAGTTTTCACTGCTTTAGAATAGCAAAAATAACTTATTGCCAATTTTTCCAACCGAAGATATTTTAGTATTTCGTACACATGAAAGTTCAATTGTAATCATTTTTAATTATTTGTTAAATCAGAGGTGAAATCATAAACATATCCTATTTTACATTTTTTATCAGTTTATTGGAAAAAGAAGAAGAAAAAAAAATTTTGTACTCAGTTTAAATTAGATTTTTTTGTCAGAACTTTTATTAATGTGGGTTTTTTTCGTGCATTAAAGGTTCGGAATTTCAAGCACATGAAATGATGCAAAAAAGTAATTGTTACTTAAAGAACGCAATTGCTAAAAAATAACATGGATTTGAAGCACTGTTCTTTTGATGCGGACTTGAGCTTTCATGTAATAATGATAATAAAAATTTCTGCACAAAAAATAGAGAAAGAAAAATATTTTGAAGTTGAATTCACCAGCGAATTAGATTTAATCCAAAAATATTTTATGTGCAGTGCAAGAAAAAATAATTTATTTCACATTTTTTGGGAAAATTTTAGCGAGTAAAAATATTTTTCGTTACAGTGTAGAGATTTTGCAGTCAGAAATTATAATGAAGTTATCTCTTTGCAGCGTAACATTTTTCTTCCTGCAATTTTATGTAATACAGCATATAATAAAGTGAAACAAAAGTACATGAAGTGTTTGTAATAAAGTCATGTGTCTTGCATTGTCCTCATTGTGCTTCATATGAGCAATATGAGATATTGTCGAACATGGTAACAGTGTGTGGAGTATTTGGTAATTACTTGTTCAGTGAAACATTTCGAAATTTGATTCGATAAGACTTGATTGTCACGTAACAGATTGAATGACTGTATTGGAGTAGGTCGCGTGCCAATATGAATATGGCACATACTCGCGAAGCCTTCAGAAATTGTGTAGGTCGAAATCTATAGGTCATATTGGAAAGATGTTGGAGAGAAACTATGCGTGCGCATGTAGACAGAGAGAGAGAGAGAGAAAGAGTTGCAATGCCCGCTCGTCGTGCCACAGAACATTGTCACTGCTAATGTTTACCCACGATTTGCATATGTCCGTCTGCCCTATCAATTCCTGGCATACAGCTTCCTCCATTGCTTCATTGCACATACCTAGCCAAACGCACACGGGAATGCGTAAATTTCATGGCACTGAGTGCCTCCACGATCACCAATTACCTTACCA
The DNA here is from genome assembly GCA_032872475.1 of Leptopilina myrica (nomen nudum). Classification (NCBI taxonomy): domain Eukaryota; kingdom Metazoa; phylum Arthropoda; class Insecta; order Hymenoptera; family Figitidae; genus Leptopilina; species Leptopilina myrica (nomen nudum). The sequence goes on along the minus strand of CM065459.1, from coordinate 410,523 downwards.
AAATAGCCAATTGTGCCAAGACACATTCATTCTGCACCCGAGGGTCCGTCCTCAAACAACCTTATTTGCGCCGCGTCCATCACTCATCGCAAAGCGATCACTCGTCGTTTTGCTCACGAGGGGGAAAACTTTCCTATTTTACACTGCACACTTTTTTCAATTTCGAATTGTCACAATAATTGTTCAGTAAAACCACTTCATTTGTCGACAATTGACAACAAAGAATTTAAATTAAAGAAATTTTTCCAGTTTAATCTTGATTTCAATCAAATTTTTATTTAATAATATGTTTTTTAATCAACTTCCACTTAATTGACATTTTACAGACATTGTACAGTATTACATTAAAAGTTAATCCAACTTTCAAACACCTTCGTATTTTCAATAATCAATAATTATAATTAAAAAGTGTTTTACGAATTGTTAAATTTTTTATTATTAAAAACAAATTAGTACCTAATAAAAAAATTAATTTTCTACTTTTTTACGATTTGCTATTATTTGGATATTTTTTTATGTTTCACTAAAGGCAACTTTTTTACATGTTCGAGAATTTACACTATTTTAAATTTCTTAACAGTTGAAATAAAAAAAATTATTCTCAAATATTTTAATAATGTTATTAGGAAAAAATTCAATGTTTTGTAATATGTACTATTTTATAATAAAAAAATTTCCCAAAAGAATTGAATATAATTGGAAAAAAATGTTTATAAAACATTTTGACACGGATTTTAATTATTTTTAATACAATTTTAAATGAATTCCGCGAAAAAAAATTTTTGAATATAATTCTTTGAAAGAATTTAACATGATATTTGTTGTGAATTTTACTCTACAGGGTAATCAGTAGAAAGTTTAATTATTCATTAAATGTAAAGTTAAATTTTAATTAATACTCATAGTAATATTTAAATAATATGTAATGTATTTGGCGGCATCAAGCCCAGAAATACTGCACGTCGAAAATCCATTTAATATTATTGTATTTTTTTATATAACCTAACATAATTTAATCATCGAATTTGTACATTAATTAAATTTATTTAATTATATTGTATTTTATAGATAGTGATGCATATTGAATTATATTACACAGTTTGATCAGAACTGACATAATATGTATTAAAAATTGAATGCAGTAATTAGTGATTAAGTAGAAGAGTAATTCTTAAGCAGTAGAGACGTTTAGGAAAAAGACATTTTCGCATGATCACATGCACGTAGGTGTTGAGATATTTGCATCGTTGTGGTCAAACGTGAATACAGTGGCCCTTGTTGGGCTATATCTGTATATGTATAAGGGAGTAACATTAATGCCACCCCACAGACCGCAGATGTTGGGCCAATTACAAACCTCAACCCACAACGTGCCTCGACCTCAGAAACATAAGCCATTCCACCGACTTACTGCCACATTGTCCATACTTTTCCCTTCAATGAAACGACAAAGGAAAGCCTCGAAAAAAGTCCCTAACAAACAAGTCAACTAATCGCCTTCTTATGACTCATTTAAGAATTCCCACTTGAAATGAAATTGAAACCAAACTAACTGCTACTTATAACTTCTTTCTCATTTTCATATTTGCTATTACGAATGCAAGTTATCTGATTGAATATGTATAATAATAATGGTTAGAAATATAGAAGTTGAATGCCCAAAATTGGAAATGATAAGATTACATAATTTAATATAAAGAAAACCGAAATCTGCTTCCTTTTATTTGAGAATAATCCACTAGTAAAGGAGAAAGGGAGCGAGATGAAAAGATGAAAAGATGAAACCATACTGCGAGAAAGAGGAAGTAAGAGAATGTGGAAATACGGAAGCTGATATTATTCTTGGGTCTTCCTTGCTGAAGCATTATTAGTTCTAGTTGTTAGCATATATGAAATATTGATGTTACAACCCCTCTTGAACAAAGTCTCTAGTCGTGGGTTCCGTTATGAACAAGCTTGTACACTTCTCTTCTTCTAACTTCCTTTGTCACACTCCTTCCTTCCTCTCTTTTATTTCTCTCCATTCATCTCGTCTCTCTCTCTCTCTCTCTCTCTCTTTCTTTCTTTCTTTTTTTTATAACTACTTATTAAATATACGCATTTTGAAAATTATTTCTTAACAATTTAACCATCATTTATTATGTCTATTCATTTTTGTTGTTAAATGAAAAATCAGAAAATTATTTGTTAATTTGCCTCTATTTATGATAGTAGCGAATTATCGCATATTTCGAAAAATGTATTCTGTATGCTAATGAAAATTAATAAATTAAATTATAAAAGGAAAATAAAATCAATAAAGCATACTTTTCTTGTTAAAATTAATTAGTTATTAATAACTTTAAATTAATTGTTCAATACACTGTAAAATGTTAATGAAGTAAGTTTTTAATTATGCAAATATCAAGTCCTATAATGCTAATGCTTCGAATCACATGATTCGTCCAATTATTATGAGGAATAATACACTGTAAACATGGTTCAATCAATATTTCAAAATGAAACCAATTGTTGTACCAACTAACCACAATGAAACATGTATCAACGCTTTAATTATAAAACTTTGTGTACTTTTGCGCTTTGCTTTTTGCTTCAATTTAATTTGTTTAACGTAATGAATAAAACGCAAAAAAATAATTTTAACAAACCTTCTAATTATACACATACATATATTACTGCGGTTGGTACATATATTAATGTGAAGCTGAAATGATATTTTTTTTATTCATATTTTACTTTTTAATTGCCAAATGCACATTGTCGAGGAATTTCAATCGAAATAAAAAATTAGTACTTAAATCATTTATGGTTTTGCTTTTGACTTTAAATAATATACGTACATTTTGACCCAAATATTAAAAATTCATTTTGTAATAATTTTAGATAATGTTAAGGACAATGAAAATATAATCTCAGGCTTACCTTTCTTTTTATCATTTTGAATTGTCAACGAGCTGGGATTTCCATAAACAGAATTATTCATTTCTGTAAGAATCTCCCATTCTGAAACATAAGAGAAATTAACTTTAAGAATAATAGAAAGTTGAAATTTTGTTTTTTTGTTTTTTATTGTCGTGAAATAATGAATATACAATACAAAATTATTTATTTTGCAATAAATTTTAAAATTAAAAATTTCATTCATTTGCGAGAAATATATTAATTAATTATTTATTGGTGAAGAAAATGATAAAGATTTAGAATTTTCAAAAAAATTTTACGACCTAGCAATCTTTCTTGAGACATGAATTTTTGAAAAGTTTTATTGTGAAAAATTACATGCCAAAGAAAAAGATATCCACAATCCCTTGTCAATACTAATAAAAGTATGAAGAAAATTCTAAAGTGAATTTAAAAAATAAGAGAAATATTAAGGCGTCAATAATTTTTTTCAGAATACCTGGTGTGCAGAGAGACACGTTAACATTACATGCGGAAGGGTTAAAGATCACCTTGCAACTTCATTATCTTCAGTTCATTATTGGCACATGCGCAGATTTCAGGTAAGGATAGTGATAGCTGATACGCGGTTTAATGATGATAATGAGTCTCAAACTGTCTCATATTCTGGTTAATCTTTAATGAAGTTGACCGGACTTGGTAATTAATTGATCGTCAAAAGGAAAAAAACCACTATTATCTATTTTTGCTCAGACATTTTTTTAAATACATTTTAAAATATATTCTTTAAATTCTTTATTTGATATTATTCATTCATTTCATTGCTTTATAAAATGCAACATTCTTCAATTTTTACAATGCAAAAAATAACTAGATAAATCTTGCAAAAACTGTTTTTAAATAATTTTTCTTATCAAATTTTCGAAATATACAATTCCAACGATTTTGAATAGGATTGGAATTTTGTAAAATTTAATTGAATTAATTTAATTCATTGAAATAAGTAAATGATTTTTTTCAAGTATTTCATTAAAATTTGTAAAAATTAACTTTTAAAGAATTTTAATTTACGAATTTGGAAAATAATTCAATTCTTAATTCAATTAATTAAAATTAGCTTCCTAAAATTGTATTAAAATACTTTTTAACAATTAATATTTAGAATATAATCATTCAGGTTTGTTAAAATTCAATTACTCTTAATATTTTTATTTAAATATTTCCAAAAATTCAAATAAAAAAACCGAACATTAAAATTGTTCAGAATAATTTTCAACATTTTGGAAAAACAATAATATTTAAAATTTTTAATAAAAATTATTCAAAAAATTAGTTTTTTAAAATTAAATAAATTTTTTTAAGAATGTCAATTATTTTTGAAAAATTACGTACAACTAATTCTTATTTTTCTTTATAAAACAATTGTTTTATCATAAGTTTTTATGAATCAATTATTATCTTCGAACAAAAAAAGTTAGAATTTTTTAAAAATTTACTTTTTTAGACACTTATTAAAATTTTCGAGAAATCACGTCGATATTTATCATTAAGATTCATTAAAAATTGGATTTTTTTTAGTTTTTAAAAAATTTAATTACTTTTGAAAGTAATTTTCAAACATTATTTAAATGATAAATTTGATAATTATTATTTTACAATTAAAATCTTGAGTGATTATTGATCAAATCCTTAAATACACGCTGCCACTGATTATAAAAGTGTGAAAATTTAATGAAGTTTAAAAGCATGTGGAAAAGGAATTAATATTAATTCAGTAGTTAGGAAAATAATAATGAGACAAGAGAATTTAAAATGATTATTAAAACATTCGGTATATGTAGGTTATACAGAAAATTGACATTACCCTTTTTCGCGAGTTGAGTAGTGGGCGGACTTGGACTTGTACTTGGAGAAGGCGACTCTGTAACAAAAAAGTTTCATTTTAAATTAAAGAACCCACATTAAGCATGGATGGAAGTGGGATTATTTTATGAATTTGCGTCATTTGTTACTATAACTTTAGACTGTGAAAGGCATTTAGCGACATTTAACACTTCGTGGTCGGTCTGACTTCCTATATTTTCCTGACTGCTCGGCCACCCTAACTGGTCATCATATTTTATTCAGGACATACGTGTACAAGCAGTAGATTTCAGCCTTGAATATACTGGAATAATTATTTCTAATTTCAACATTTGTATTACATGATCGAAAGTGCTCGTTTACTCAACCCACCAGATTTCTCAATTTCCTTTCCACTAATCTGAGTTCTCTTATTGCACTGTTTTATACTAAATTTGTACTTCTTTAACTACAACGAAAGAAATAACATATTAGGAATATTTCCGAAATCTCATTTGACATAGAGTGAGCATAATGTGTGAATGTGTGCTTAAAAGTAAAAATTGCCTGTAAATTGTTCTGGTGCAAATTGACTGAATTTGTAAATCGATTTGATACGGTCGACTTCTATAATCGAGCCACTCAACGGGATTATTACGGGAAGATTATCCGATTTCAAGAGCAATGCGGTCGAGTTGTATAGTGTAGATATACATATCTATATATATATAAATAGAGGGGGATAGAAAATTCATTTATCACTTTTGTAAGTTGCCGAAGAGAGTGAGAGACATTAGAGAGAAGTGTCGATTCGAAAGGAGGGGAAAATTGAGAGAGAAAAGACGAAGGAGTGTGTGAGAAGAAGAGATTCGCAGTTGCCATTTTGCTCTCCTGGCTGAGTGGCAGCTCTAGGAAAAGAGACAGAAAGTAAAGTGAGTTAGCTAGTGACTTTTGACTTTTGATTTATCGCACCAACTTTTATTTCTCCCTGAGAGATATTAAAACCCGTTGTCCCGACCATTTAACTTTCTGTGGCTGATTGATGATTGGCTCCTACTCCAAGAATTTTCTCCCGAGTCAAGAAATTAATCGCATAAATATACCTTGGAATTCAAAATTATATTTCGAGAGGTACAATTTTTTTTTAATTTTCTCCCTTTTTTAGATCCTTTTTAAAGATACCGCCTTTAATCCCCTTCTTTTAAAACCCTTTTTTCAAAAAAAGAGAAATATAAATTGGAGGGAAATTTTCCAACTTTTTTTTTATTATACAAGAAAAAATGACACGCTTCAATTAAAAAAAAGAACTAGTGTACAATCAAACGACTGCACGGACTTTCGAAGAAATTTGAGGAAAGCAATTGAATAATTGAATGAAATTAGCGAATTGATTTAATGAAGTCTTGAATTGGTGATTTAAGTGCTTTGAAAATTTTCGCATTTTTACAACACGACATTCGATAATTGAGAGAATGAAAGGAAACCGAAGTGGAGAATGGTGGAGAACCTCTAATCCGTGGGAAGAGACTCCTATGCTGTGAAACCGAGCGACTGATTGGAGAGGTGATGCTAAATCGACCAATCTGCACTACAGATCTGAATTTCCAATCAAATGTTCCAGATAACGGGTCCTCTGTTACAAAGTCTCACTCTCTTATTCTAGATTAACAGTTTCGATATTCTAAATTAACTTGAGAAAACAATTCTTTCCCAATCAATAATAAGGTTGACACAGGTCTTAAAGAACTATTGAAATTTATTATATTTAAAATGAATGAAATAAATCGTAAATGTGAAAATATGAGATAGAGAAAATAAAAAGAGGTTTTAAATGACACTTTAGCATCGTCATAAGTGTAATGTATTAAGGAAAAACAAGAGAAGGGTAAGAGAACCGCTGACGTGCTATAAGATTGATTGGCGTCACGAGATGGAAAATTAACGGTCTAGCTGGGGTGGTCCATGCGAGGGGAGGGGTCTCGGCTGAGGTACGATGGAAAGAGCGAGACAACTTCCGCATACTGATTCTACTCTCTCCCTCTTTCGCTCCCTTAGTCCCACACCACACACCACTTTTGTCCATAGATAGCGGCCTTTCAATTCCCAACTTATCTGTATATCCTAACCAAGCACTGAACGCATCCGGTCCTGTCAAGGTTAATTCCATTCAAATCACGTTTATCTCTTTCCACTTCCCCTCTATTTCCTCACCGCTCTTTTAATACTTTCATATTGTTCTATTAATTCCCAACTTTTAACTTTTAGATTTCCTCTTTTTCCTTTTCATTCATTTTCTTTCATCACTATTTTATTTCAATCAATTTTTATTCAGTTTATCTTGTTTTTCGATACTGACATAATTATAATTTCAATAAAAAATAATCAAAGTTTTCTGATTATGTATTGTATCTTTTAATTGAAAAAATTAAAGAGCAGTATTTTTCAATCCGAATTAAGAATTGGAAAATGTTTGCAAATCGATGAAATATGTACCTACTGACGGAAATATAACGTATGAAACGAGAATCCCATTGCTATATCTAGAAATATATACGAATTCCATGAGAGGTTCCGGATGAAATCGTTAGTACAAAGTAATCAGATCTGTGCAGATATGATGGAATTTGTTTGTCCAATAACTTGCTAAATTCAATTTCAAAACCAAAGGATCTTAATCTATTCCCCAAACAAAATGGCTCATGAGAGTTTCCTCGGAGGAAATTGAAATTAGACTCTCATGGATATACTTCTGATGAGGGACAATTCAATGGTCTGTTAATATCAATGCTGTATTCTTCTTCAATCAAGAATTTCTCATTTTTCATTAAATTAATATTCAAGTCGAATTTTTTATTTTATTTTTCAAAGGTTACACAATTTTTTAGTTTTTTTCACAGAGATATTTTTAAACTCGATCGAAGACTTGACTTATTCAGGGCTGCCACACATAGTTTATTTTCTTTTTCCCTGTATTTTCATCGATTCCAGATAAAATTTTGATTTTTTCCCTGACCCTGGAGAATATATTCCAAATCTTTTGAAATTCAACAACTTATAAAAATATTATTATAAAATTCATGAAGATATCGATATATAACTCCAAATCTTCATGTACTATCATAATTGAGATTGACAGAATGATTTCTTAATTCTAACTAAATGAGTAATTGATATAATTACTAATAATGATAAGTACTGGTGACGCGGCAATAATTTTAAATTACAAAGTTCCAAATGTTTATATTAAATAACGATTTATCCCTCTCTCTGATTTGAAACAATATTTGAAATTTAACATTATTATCGTAATTATTAATACTGACATTTAATTAATTAAATGAACATTAATTTAATTTCACGCCAGATTGCTCCTGAAATTTCATATATAAATTTTGCGCTTCTTGGCTAAAGGCGGAAAGAAATGCTTTATGTATGTGCATAAAAGATACAGAGAACAAAGTAGGGAGGTGCAGTGTTGAAATTTATTCAACGAAAGAAGCAAAAATAGTAAAAAATGTTATTTTTTTAAAGAGAATTTTTCGGTCAGCAGTACATAAACAGAGATTTATTAAATATGTAGAAATATGTAGTCCTAATATTATCACTATGTTGAAGTGAATAATTTTAATTCTACATGGAGTGGCAGGTATCCATCTGCTGACAAATACTACCTGCACTGAATATGTACTGAATTTTACAACGTGTGTATTAAGTGCCATTCACATGTCGACTATTATTGCGCATTCACTGCATATGTTACGTATGGCAACATCATGGAAACATTTCTCTCTGTGCTTTCGAAATGCTGTAGATTATCGCGAACGTTGCATGATACCTGTTTGGTTGTAACGCAGAACCAAAATCCATTTCCGACAAAAGCATATATGAATTCAAAATCCCTTTCGAACTTTTACCACAAAAACGAACGCTCATAACTCTTCAGCGAAAAACAAGGGAATTCATGTAGATTCATTTAATAATGCGTGTCTCGGGTTATTGAAAACAACAATGATTCGAATTAAAGGCTTTTTTCAAATATTATAAAAAATAGTGTGCCATTTTTCGCTATAGTTCAAGGATTTAAAAAAAGTGTGATGTAGAAGAAAAATAAAAACCAAAAAGATGTAAGACAAAAAATGAATTTCAATCAATATGTCCAAAATTGGATAAAAAATATCAGAAAGTAAATTACATTTATTTTTATGAATTCAATTTCTTGTGATATAACAAATATATATTGACTTTCAATAGATCCAATAATCCCTCCTCCACGACATAGGAACGATATGAAAAAAAAGATTGACATGCAACTGCAATATCACTAAATTATCCTGTCAATCTCACTTTTCAAAAACAATTATATAAAATAGATAAATAAAAAAGGCACAATATTACATCAGTATCTTCATCACTTTTTAATAAAATAAAATACTCTTCTCAAAGGACTTTTAAAGCAAAAAGTGTATAAAAAATATATAAATTTGAAATCTCCAATGACTGATGTATGTATGACAATTTTTTTTCTGCAAATAAATAAAGTCGACAAAGAGCGGAAAAATGTTCAAAGTTCTTCCAGAGAAATTAAAGTGTATATTTAAAAACAATTTTACATATACTTGGGATTTTCTGCGTTTTGAGAAAATAAAGTTTATAATCAGACAGTACAAAAAGTGAGTTCTATCTCTTTTCAACTTTAGGCACGAACACGTTGGCCTTGTGATTTCAACTTTAACAAACCCTTAGATTAAAACTCCTCCAGTTGAAAAGAATAATCTTTATTCGCTTCACGCGAAGGGTGCTTTTGGCTTATATCCAATCCCCATACGAGATATGAGTAAATAATAAGTTTTTTAATCTTTTAGTTTACAGTCTTCAATCATTTTTCGATGAATACATTTTTTTATTCCCTTTTTTGAAAAAAAGATCTTTTCCAAGGACGTCTTTTAAGATTATTCTCTATTGCTTTTGTTTATTTCTGATTGTGAGGTAAACGATCCATTTGGGAATTACCAGAGGCTGGACATTAATTTTTAATTAGCATTGTATATTTATATAATTATGTTGATTTTATTGAAAAACTTGTCGCATTATGATCAAATTAAAGAAATCTGATACAATAATTCTTCGGTAATTCTGCCTTTTGTTCTTTTCATTATCTTCCACTAAATTAGATAATAATTGGTTTACTATATCGTTCGAAGGATAACGATACAAAAATATAATAATAAATTAATTAAAGTCAATAATCAATTATTAACCTATCAAATTTTATGTACGTGAAACGCGATATTCAATTTATTATTGTTATTCAAATTACAAAATTTTTTATTTTTAAATATTAACTTCAATTTTTCAATAAATTTGAAATTAAAATTTAAAAACAAATTCGAAAATTAACTTTTTTATTAATGAATTTTTATTGTTTAATTATTTTTATAAATATAGTAACATTCATCGGAGTAATTGAATTGTTTACAACATGATTTTAATAAAATTTCTCGCCAGGTTTCAATTTATATTTAAAAATTGTAATAAAATTTTGTATACAGGGTTTGTGGAAACAGTGTAATTGTAATATTATTAATGAACAAGAACTAGTATCAATCAATATAAAAAATACGAATAGTAAACGACATAGATATATGGTGGAAAAACAAAGAATTGTGAATAAATGTAAATTTTTTGGGAAAAGATTGCTTTCTGCGAAAACAAATAGAAGAAAATATCAGGTGATGCAGAAGATGCACGTTTGAAAAAAGAAATCACAGTCTTTTAAATCGAAACCCGTTACCAAAAGCAGACTTTACCCACGATTCATACACACTATCTTCATATTTTCATCTCTTTTATTCCATCACATACACGCGATCCGAAATCCCTCTCAACTGACATTTCGGAATGTCCCATCGAATCTTGCCTCGCATCAAGAAGGCAGCGTGCGTTTCAGAAACCCTCGAACTTCATTTCTTCAATATGGCTGCGCGCATAAGTAGAATAAGATACCTGTACTCACGTCTGAATATGTATTGGAGAAATTCTCACGTTCAGACGGGCCAGTCGTGTATTCAAGTTTCCTTCTGGCACGCATCACTTGGAAACTTGTTCGTCTTTTTCATTTTCTTTTTCATTTTCTTTTTCTTTTTCTTGCACGAGTGGCAGTCGCGTCTATAGTCGCTTGTATAATTCATGGACCACCCGGCGTTCGTGGTCGGCGTTTTGGCTTTGGATTTGGCTCTGGCTCTCACCCACTCGACAAGCACCCCACAGCATCTCAATGCTGACCGACGCGACCGCGAGATTAGCCCCAGGAAATTGCCAAACTTCTTCGCTCCGGCCGAAAAGTCCATTTCAAAAGTCATTCCTCAACAAGACTTTCGGCAGGACACACTCCGAAATGTCTCTTAAATTAATGCGCCATACGTCCACCAATCTTTTCTTGACCCCATTCCAATATCGTGTGTCTATACCTGTCGTCGACTCACAAGTATGGGATCAACATTTCTTGGCATTGATGGCCAGATATCCGAACAACTTTGCCTGATATTGGTTTACTTTCATTCTTGAGTCTTGACCACCGCCGCACGTTTGCTTTTGGCAAACATATACGACTAATTTGATATCCGAGCTTTTTCATGCTTTTTTCAGCTTTTTTCAGCTTTTTTCAGCTTTTTTCAGCTTTCTTCGGTACAAGACGAGAGAAGGGAGACAAAAAATTCGCCGACAAAAATTATTCCTTTTCAGAAAAAGATGGGGAGGGGGTTGAGAGAAGGAGTCTTCCAATTGTGACCGAGTTTACGTGCAAAGAATACAAAACTTTTTATTTTATAAAGTATTTTTACGTGAAAATATTCTCCAACAAGGCGAACTGTGAAATAAGAGATATAGTTCACTATATATTTGAAAAATATATGAATAAAATATAATACAACTAAAACTAGATTTTTCTAGTTTATCAATTTTTAAATGATAATTTATTTTTCAACGTATCCATTTGTTTAAATATTTTAAAAAACTGATTTCGTCTGAAACCAAAAGATACGGAGATGGACATGAAATTGACATGCAGTTATCAGTATCTATACTCAATTCTGAAAATTAAATTTTGAAAGTGGAATACTTTTGATTTGTTTAAAACCGAAATAAAATATTGAAAAATTAAGTAGGTGTCAGTTTTTCAAAAATTAAAGAAAGTAATTAAAACAATTCACTTATTGTCAAACACGTTTTTAAATGATTGAAGTCTTGAAAAATTTTATTTAAAAAATTTAAAAAAAATAATTAAAAGAAACACTTGAATTTCAAAAAATTAAGGGGGTGCAAATAACTGGGAAATAGTTTCAGCTTCATAATATGGAGAATGAATAAACAATTTTTGTTTATTTTACAATTTATGTAAAATTCCTAGTAAATAGTGTTACATTAACAAAACAATTTTCTCATTTCATTAGAAAAACGTACAATACAAATTATTTTCAAGTACAATTGTATTCAAAAATTGAAGAGAGCTATGGTGGAAAAGAAAAATTTCGTAAAATAAAGAATATGAAATTTTCAACATCTCAGCTGAATTAAAAAGTCATCTACTGAACGTACACATAATGGGAAAAACAACGAACTTACGTTTTTTTCTTTTTTCGGAAAAATACCATTAAAGTAGAAACACTCGTAGCAAAAAAGTTCGCAAAAAAATTCTTGAGTAAAAATGAATCATTTAAAACAAGTATCAACAATTGTTATTTTATAAAGTATTTTAAAAGTATTTAATGTCTTGATATTTTCAAAATTTAAAGAAAATTGAAATATATTTTCCGTAACCCAATAATCAGTACTGTCGTAAAAAGGAAAGACCACTTTGTTAAAAGTCAGTGTAAACGTACCCGCGTACTTTGTTCTTTTAATAAATAATTTACCACAGACGTATTACAGTTTCGCTCTTTTATTACACATTGAAGGCAAAAAAGTTTCGAGAATAGACCTTGGAGATTTTCTTGCTTAAAGTTTTTTTTAAAAGAGGAGATCCTTAAAGCAGGTGGGTGACTATTAAAATTTTTACACCTCAAACCAACTAGTGCACGAGCTATGTTATATATAAAAGAAGTGGCGCGTCAAGGAGAAGCACTCATTATGTCTCGCAAGTTGAGAAAGTCTGATCAATTTATAATTAAAGCAAGTGACTTTTTAAGGAAAAAGTTCGATAAGACGATGACGTCGACGACAGTTCGTCGCGTGCTTACCAGGGTTTTATATTGAAAAATTCACTATATCACTAATCCAAGTTCTCTGCTGAAATCTTTACATTCACTCTCCAAGTTCAACTTTTGCAACCTTCTCCGAATAATAACTCTATCAAACTTCATGGTACGTACTTCAATGTGGGAAAGTTCCCTAATATATTAACTTTACCCGAGTTTCAAATCTGTCGAACAAATAAATATTAAAATACAGATATTGTTTTTTCTTAATATTAATTCATCCAGGTATAAAAAAATAATTTTTTTCTTTTTAATTTTCATTATAAAGTAACTTAAAAAAACTAAAACTAAAGATAACTAGCATTTCACCTTATTTTAATATTTTTATTCTTAGCAAAGAAATATTTCGTTAAATAACATAAATCAGAATTATACCATAACTCAAGGAGAGAATTTTGAAAAAAAATAATTATTTTCTCTCTCAAGTTAAAAGTAAAATTTTTACCCAGTTTTTGTCAAATTGCAACCTATTGAAAATATTTTCAAAAGAAAGAAAAGTTTTCTTACTAAAAATTTAGAATTGTAAATTAAAATGTCTGGCTTATGTGAGCATATCTCAATTGGAAAGGAGAAGAGCGACCAATCTCATTAGTGGAGGCGAAGTAAAAGATTTATTCTCGTAAAGTTCAGATTAAGAGGACCGTATCTTCGTACATATATACTTTGTAGATGCAAAGAAATATAAAGGGCGTTTTCGCGTGATTTAGTACAAGCTTTTGCGGAGAAGACATAATTCTTGATTTTCAACTGTACTGTTTGAATACTTGTATAATAAGATTTTGTCTAAAGAAAAGAGAGAAAGAAAGAAATCTTCATATTACTTTTAACCGCAAACACAGTTAATTTTTTCCTAATTAAAAAACTTTCATTTGCACCTAATTAATCACATATTCCATTGCAAAAAGAAAAAAAATGTAAAATTTTATTCGAAATACTCGACACGAATATATAAAATATTATGCACAAAGTTTCATAAGATGAATTATTTAAAGGGCAATTAATTTTTAAATAGAGTTTGAAATATGTTTTTAAATTGACCTCACAAAGATTTAATAACTTAGAAAATTTTCTAATAAGCGAAAGTCTTCATCAAACTCTTCATCAAGATGCTTACTTCATATTTTTAATGAACTCTAAAGTTTCTCCTTATGAGTTCTCGCATATTCCGAGCGGACATTGTAATTTATGATATTCAGTGTTTATTTTGAAGTAAACATCCAGAGATATGAAATTTATATTTATATGCAAAAACATAGAAGCAAGAAATTAAATTCAAAACAAAAAGCTCAATCGAATGGACGAGAGGAAAATGTAGAATAAGAAGAATAAGGAGACAAAAATATAAATAAAGGAAGAGACCGAGGGATGGAAAAAGCGGGAGTTTAAAAACAAAAAAGGAGATTAAAGCGGCAGAAGATGGGACGAGTTTGATATGGATGAGGATACAGGAGAGTAGAATAAAGCCAGATACGAAGAAACAGGGAGCCCTTAGCCCTCAGGCGGTCCTTAATAATAAATTCATATCTCTACAAGTACCCTTTCCCTTTTACCTCTCTTCCTTCCACTCAGTTTTTGTCTCAACCATACACACCAAGATGGCCCCTTCTCAGTTGAACTACAAATATCTTTTTTATACCGCTTAATAAAACTCGCTTGACATATCTCGACTGCTACCACTTAATTTTCGAAAGCGGCCTGCCCGGCTACTATTCGCTTTTCGCTTTTTCCTTTTTCCTTTTTCCTTTTCCCTTTTCTCGGTAATCCCCAAAACTCTTGGAAAGAAACTCTGGAAAATGAATATTCTCCAGTCTTCCTTGAATTTTATTCCCCACTGAACCTTAATCCTCTATTGTCGAACGTTAAATGTTAAATTCGAGTCACGTGACTCAGGCTAGACAAGAAAATTTTACTTTTTCTGTATCTCAAATAATTGAATAAAAAACAAACCTAACAAATTTATAAAAATTTATAATCTATCTACTAGTTCCTCTAAAAAATATATCAATTAAACACTTTTATTGTTTTATTAATCACAAAAAACTATTAAAATAATAAAAATGCTTATTAATTAATTAATTAATTAATTAATTAATTAATTAATTAATTAACTACAAAAAATAAAATTTTTAAACTGAAATTAATCAATTATTTCGTGAAATATAAGTATTTATAACTCTCGGTTAAATTATGTTTAATGAATTTCATAATTTAATAATACAGAAATATTTAATGCAAAAAATTAAAACTGTCAATTGAACAAATCACAGCACAACTGAATAGTAATACTGTCTGTTGTAAATGTTAACACAATGTCGACACATACCATTGGTAATTAATTAACAGATTAATTACACGAATTATGCTGATTTAATCGAATAAAACTAATTGAGATTTGATCTTAATTACCAGAAAATTATAATTGATTATTACAAGTACCTTTTCACTTAATTAGTTCAAACTCTACTCGAGAACAATGTAAAATTATTAAGTTTCAAAATATGGGTCAATTAGGACCTATTGTACAACTGTTGAAATATATCACATGTCATAATAATATGACATACGTGGTTTATTATTATTATTGATATAATTATAATAATACTAATTGTTGTTATTATTATTATTATTATTATTATCGCGCACCAATTCCCTATTTGTGGTTTTATCAATTTAATAATTTAATTAATAGATTAAATGATTGATTTTAATTTAATCAAAATTTCGACGTAACGTAAAGACTCCTATGATTTTTGATTTGTTTCAAATTTGTTGTATCATTTTGTTGCAATTTGATTTGATAGTATTAAGTTAAAAGTATAGAAGAATCAAAGGTGTTTCGATTTGCGATAAGTAATAGAAAAAGTGTGCAAATAAAGAAATAAATAATAGAGATTAATGTAGAAATGAAACAGCGAGACTGAAGCATCTCATTTCATCGGCCAGGTTTAGTGGAAGAAGAAATGGTGAGAGGCAAAGTTCGCTCTCTTTTTGCAGTCGGCCTTTTATGCTAAACGCTCGCTTCATTTGAATGGCGCTAATGCGAAAAACCGATGCATGCTAATGGAGAGCACACGACTCTGTCTACTCGTCGCATACAAACCAACCCTTCATGGCATATGCATACGTTACGACCGTGAAATCATCCAACTACCTTTCCCACCTAACGAGCATTCAGCTATAGTGACTATAGTTGACCCAACTACAGTCACTTTCTATGCTTTTAAACTCATAAAATCTGCAATATTTTACGAAAATCTCTATTGTGAGCAACTCTACTTTTCAAAGTATATAGTAGAAACACGAAACGAAAAAAATTACTATACTGACAAGAGAGAAAACAAACAAGAATTATTGGAAGTAAATTTCTTATCTGAAACTGACTTTTAGTGTAGTGATATCAAATTTACGGCAATTTAAAAAAATTCCGTTTCAACTAAATTGACGTTTACTGCTGAAATAAAACTAAAAGGCATTCAGAAATGTTGTGTCCGACATACGCTGACTTATACTACTGGTACTGCAAAATTTAAAAGCAATGGAAACAAACTGTTTGACTTCAAGTAGCTTTTACGGCTATTTGTCAAACGAATTATAAAAGAGCTTCAATTAAAATTGTTTCACAATATTGTACTACTGAAAACATTTTAAAATATAAAAATTCTAAAAGTATATTACAAAATTGCTGTCAGCCGAAAAGACACTATTACCAACGGTGCAGAATTTACAAAAATCTGAAAAAATCTGCCTGACTTAAATTGACAAAGCACTGACTTTTTCCACTGGACATAAGATATACAAGAAATAAAACTTGTTTAACTTGCATTAACTTTCACTGCTACTTTCAAAATGAATTAAATAAAGAATGAGTCTTGTCTGACTGAGTGTGGATTTTACTACTGTCGTAGTAGATACAGCCACTTAGAGAATTACTGCTTGCCAAACACTCACTTTTACCGTGTTTTAATACGAATTTACAAGAATTTAAAAATATCCCATCTGACCTTTGTTGCTTATAAAAAGACTTGAATAGTTAAATATTCCGTCTGACTTAAACTGTATTTTACTACTGATATAATTAGAAGCATTAAGGAAAGTTGTGCCAGACACACGCTGACCTTTACTACTGTCAGATGTGAATTTACTTTTACTGTTGTCTGGCCTATGTTGACTTGTACTACTTAATTGTTAGTTGAAGTTTCAAAACAAGTAAAGTTACTTTCTACAGTTCAGTATTTTGCTCATTAATAAATCAGTATTGCTTTTATGACTTGCCATGCTTTTGCCTCGCTACATCGTCTTTTACTACTGACAGGAAGAATTTAAAAAAAAAATGTCTGACCAAAACAAGTTTTTACTCCTGAACTCGTAAAAGTCTGACGTTACTACTTTGTACTACTGACTTTTACTACTGTTACAGAAATTACAAAAATTAGAAAAGTTTTAATTAAACTAAAACTAACTTTACAATTTTTTTCATAAATTCCTCAAAAGAAAAGTTAAGAAACCTTTTTTTTACCTAAAATTTTTTTATTCTTAAGTTTTTTTAAAGCTTGTCGATTAAAAGATTCATATAAAATTGTCACTACTTAAATAATTTTACACTTTAGAAAAATTCGGTTTCACTTTTTTTTGTATCTACTTTTTTCACATTTTATATTGTTTAATTTAATTCTCTATTTATAAAAGGTTGTTGAAATTTTTTAAAATAATTATTGGGATGAGAAGATAATATTGAATAATTTATGACATAAAAAAACTATAAAGTAAACATATATATATAATTATAAAGACATTTAATTTATTTTCTTTTGTACCTATTGATTGACGACGGGTTTACTGCAACCCACGTTTTACCTTTCGATCAGTGACGTCGTAAATGCAGTTTACGACTCGTACACGCTTCTCACTTACAAAGAAGAATGAAAAGCGAAAGAGAAAAACTTGGCTCCGAGATCGAAATAAACAAATATAACAAATTACAACATAATACCTATCAACCTACCAATCAATCGATAGAAAAAGGCTTTTCATTAAAAAACAAAAAAATATTTTTTGTATACAACAAAAAAAAGTTACTCACCATAAATACGAATTGTACCATCTGTCTCTCCTCGCGGATTTTTTGCTATACAATTGTAGCTTCCATAATCTGACATCTGAAAAAAATTGAGTTATAAACAACAAAATAATTGCAAAAAAAATTGGAAAACAAATAAAAGCACTCTCTCGAAAAAAACGTGTCAGGTGCAAACTGGCTTTGTTGAATTATTAGTAAAGGTTCAACGAATCAATATATCTACTGCTTTCTACTATGCTGCAGATTGTTAAACAATCGAAATCTTTACTCTCCCTCTCTCTCTCTCTCTCTCTCTCTATATATATATATATATATATATATATATATATATATATATATATATATATGATACATAAGTGCACGCTGTGATTTCCTATCAGATAAATTCATAAATGTGAACTGGTTTACTCTCAAAACATGAAAGGGCTGTTTATTTTGGTTTCATGAATATCCACCTGTCTTTTGTTACTTTTGCAAATTTTATTTACTCGTCGTTATTTTTCCAACTTCTAGTTTAAAAGGCACCACAAACTAGTATCTGTTGTGACAAAATATGATGCAACACTTATATTGTAATATAATATGTCAACGTCTTTTTTTCTATTTTTGAATTAAAAATCAAATTTACACTTCATATTCAAAACTTTAAATTTTAGAAAATTTGAATATTCAATAATATTAATTAACAAGTCAGATAAATAGTAAATTCAAAAGGGTAGAATTAAAAAATTTTTAAAACCTTAATTTCTGAGGAAAAATAATAATTAAATATTTATTTAAGAAAAAAGTTATTAATGTTTTCTAATAATTTTACAATTAAAGAAATTCCTAATTACATGCAATAGGACATTTTTTGAGTACCTAAATAAAAGGGCATGTCACGTTTAAATATTTAAATAATTAAAGTAATTAATTAATTAATTAATTAATTTACATACATATAAATAAGTGTTTCTATATGTCAGAAAATTAAGTGAGAGGTCAGTGAATTTCATCAAAATTATTGGAAAAAGTATTAAATTTGTAGAAATGATAAAATAATTCTTGTATAATGGTGTTTTTCAGTAATCTTTGAAATTTTTAAAAATATTAAATCTTCTAATATTAAATTTAATTAATTCAGATAAATTAATATTAATTAAATCACGAATTACAATATGAAACCTTAAAAATTTATTCTGTTTCTAACAATAATGGAACTTTATAGAACATGAAATTGGATTTATTTTAAATCAATTAATTCTTTATTACGTTTTCCAAAATTATAAATGATAAATGATTTAATAAATAACTATATTGACGACCCTGAAAATAACTGATTTCTTGTTTATTATAAAACAAATATTTAGCTGCATATTGGTAAACTTTTGGATGTAAAATCAACACACTCACCTGTATATCGAAAATAGTCAATGTCATATTCGTCTTGTAGGGAGGTTTCTCAGGAGTGGACGTGACTTTGTACTTTTTATTCTCGTGAATCATGAGGCCGTCCTCGCGAGTCCAGTAATTTAGAGAAGTCGGATGCGCCTCCGTGTGACATTCCAAAGTCACTGCATATCCTAAGGGCACACCGACCAATTGATGTGGTATAGATAGCATCGGCGGGACTGAAACAGAGAAGTGATTGATTGTCCCATAAATACTCCAATTACCAACAGTATACAGAATGGATATCCTTTTGCTTGTGTCAATAAATTTTCCTCGAACCCAACTAATGTCAGTTTATACGTTTCATAGTTTTCCGAAGTGTGCCCTGTGCGCTCACTTTTTTCATTTTCATTCTACACGTAGTCTCGCCAATAATCCAATAATCCACACACTGGGTGATCAGAACATTTTCATTTTTATTTGTATATTTTAAATAAAAAAATACACGATGTCATATTCGAGGATCGATAAAATAATTGTCCCAGTTTTCGGAAATGGCCCGCTTCATCGTTTATTTGCCAAAAGTTTTGTGTGTGCTTTCTTGGAAGTTGGGTAGTTTTATCTGCCAAGTTAAATCCCATGCGCAGAATCCAAGTACATCGCACAAGACTTAATAAAAAAGTAATCCCATTACGATGAACGTCTCCACTAACCCCTTTTCCTTTTATCCTCACTCGTCGTTCCCTATATAATATCCTCACGGCGCAGGCACTTCAATTTAACTTAAACCTTGTGAACATTATTTCCATTATGCCAATCTGAAATCTCTAATATGTATTCATACCTCTATACCTCTATATTTTCGACCTTTGTCGAAAAGACAAAACGTTGCTTCAAAATTAAATGTCACTAAAAGCTGCCGGCGATAATTCTCGGGTTGCTGCTTTTGTTTGCTTTTGTTTGCTTTTGTTTTACATATTATATACAAACTGCAATATATAGGGAATAAAATACATTGAACCTCTATCCATATATATATATATATATATATTAATACGACAATCATTCTTGATCACATTTCCTTTCAATAGATCTTTCTTTAATCCATTTTTTTAGAAATTCCATCAATTTTTTCTCAAGTTAATCAAAAGCTCAAAGTGGTTTCAAAATAAAGCTTACGGCTCTCTAAATTTAAATTAGGAAAAATGTTAATTTAAACAAATTTTTCAATAATTCCATTATTTTGGAAAGTTTTTACTAGAATAGCATATATTGAAAAGAATTGAAATTCGATAAAATTTAAAAAAAATAAAAAAATCCTTCACTTTCCATAAATTTAATTCTGCAATTATTTTTTAAGTTGGAGAAAAAATTTGGCAACTAAAACAAACGACGTAGACATATTTCACGTCTGAAGGCAGATCTGATCCAGATTTACTTACAATAATTCCTGGACCAAATTCTCTCGAGTGTGATTATATCTCTATCACACATTTTATTTGTATTTTGTGTACATACTTCTCGAGAAAATAAATATGTATATTCTACGACTTGATTCCGTAGAATTATTTCGGACGAATAAAAAAAACTTTAACAAAAATTTCTGTAGTCTTTTTTTTGAGAAATAGAAAAAGAATAGTTCATTATTTATTTAATGATGAATTTTGTCTCATTTGCAAATCAGCAACAGCGTTTGTTTTGTGAATTACATATGAATTTTCTCAATCGGGATATTCATTTATTAAAGAAATTATTTCCATTGAAATTCATTTATTACTTTTTAATACCGAAGACTAATATTTAAAGAAAATATACTAATTTTTTAAATTTATATTTAAATTTTTTGTTATAAAAAAATAGTTTCATAAGTCTTTTCATTCGATTTTTCTATAAATTTAAAAATAATTCTGAAATATTTACAGCACTTAATGCATAAATAAGTAACGTAAAATGAAAAATCCTTATTATTTCATTGGTTTCAAATTTACTTAAACTAATAATCAATAATTTTAACGATTTTTCTCCTGCATTTGCATTGACTAACGCGAGCCGAGTGTAATGATAAAAAAGTGTTAATGAATAAATAAATATTCATTGATTATTATTTTAAAACAGAATAAAGTCTGGTGACATACAAAAAGCACGTAGATGTGAATGACTCCAAGTTCTAAGTCCCCCCTCCCCCTATCGATATCATGAAAGATCCCTTTTTCTCCCCCAGGAATTTATGTTTAGATCCTCCAGGTCCATCTCTGTGGAAACGCATCCCATTCGCTATTCTCTGTATTTGCTGTAGTACAGCGGAAAACTCGATTTCTCTTTAGCATCGATTTCTTCAAACCTTTTCCCGTGTCTCTAAAGTGAAAAACCAAGAGAGAGAGAGAGAGAGAGGGTAATGTCTGTGTTTTTCGAAAGAGCCAAGAACTAATATCTACTGAGAAAAATTGTTGTCCAGTAAAAGTCAAATGGACTTCGAATTTTCCCTTGGTACTCCGAGTGCTGGCAGTGCAAAGATCAAAAGAATCATAAAGTATGTTGAGAATCTGTGTCTGCGAACAGGTACTACTGAAAGTATAGGAACATTTTCGGAACGAAAACAAGCCAGTTAAAAGTGTACTTTGCCTTTTTTATTCGAAAAGTAAAGATTTCGTCTTAAATAACAATTCGAAAAATTGTGCAAAAACAGGATTGTTAGATAATAATTTAGCGAGTGTAAATTATGATATTATGTCGCACAGTACTTGACACAAGGATTCATTTACACCTACCTAGTCTCTTTCTTAAACAATTAAATTAAAAGAAACTACAAATAGTTTCTCTAAATAATTCATTTCTTCGCCTTCAATAACTCAATCCTAAAAATACCATAGCTTTTTAATTGACAACTATTTATTTAATTGGGAAACTAATGAGAAATTCAATACAAGAATCAGAATTCTCCAGGATTTCCCTTTATTTCCTTCTCTCTCTCTCTCTCTCTTTTCATGAAAGAACATTTGCACATTACTTTTTTTTCTTTTTATTCGACTTTTCGTCTGCAAAGGACGAAGGAAGAAGCGAGTGCTTCGAATCGAGGAGCAGAGGGGATTCGACACCTTCTTAAAATGCAAAACATCCCTGCATCTGAGAATGAGAAAGACGTGAAAAAGGGGGAAAATAAAGGTGAAAGGGAAGTCTGAGACGAAGGTTGGGAACGGGGTGACACTCCGATCCTTATTGCGACGACAAGCATTGACTTGGAACTCGAACCCGTCTCAGTCTATTCACCACTAAAATAGAAGGAAATCTAACTCAAACACGTAAAAAGTCTTCCCTAAGGATGTAAATTCGATACTCTTTTCTTTCTATTACGTGATGTATCATTATTTCCCCTCCTCCCCCTACTATACAATCAATTTTTAACCGCAAATTTACACAAAATCAGTTAGCATAAGTTTTTTCGTCCTTGTACTTCTGATGAGATGATTCATTGAACTGAAAAATTCTTCTTATTGAACACAGAATTCAAGGAGACTGATTCACGAAATCTTTTCAAACATTTAATTCAATATAACACGATATAACACGATTTCAAAAAAAAAGTATTCGCAGGGGATAAAATTATCTTTGAAACAGATGCTTTATTTGCTTATATTCTAACAAATTTTATATAACCTAAAAAATTATTTATTTCATTTAAATAATTAGTAGCTATAACTACTATTGTAAGAATATTTTTAAAAAGTTACAGTAACAAATTTTTTTAATACAGAATAATGATTTTATCAAAACCTGACTGATTATGAGGAAAATTAAAAAAAACTTAACGAAGAGTAATAATAAAAGATGAGGGGAATAAAGGAAGTGCGCCTGAATAAATGGACAAAAATATAGTTTCCTCTGAAATGTTCGATTTAACAAAGACGAAGTTGAGGTGAACCTTGAGTTAAACGAGTAAGAATAAAACTTGTACTTGTAAAGAGAGAACTTCTTTAGGTTCATATTCCGCACTTGAGTTACTTCTGCCTCAAGAAACGCGTTTTAGTTGTTCCATGCTCCAGAGAGAAGAAGAAGAAGAAGAAGAAGAAATAATAGAAAGGATTTTTATGATTATTTACGTGCTGTTTACTTTGAATTGTATTTTATTCTCGATAACTTTTATTGTTGTACCCACTATTCACAATGCAAGCACATTGCACTCTTGAGGCACGCAAAACGATAGGAACGTAAATTTGTCTCAAAAATAAGAATACAAATAATACAACTATTACAACTAATAGATGTGTAATTACATGTCCATTAGACTAAATTGTTGTGTTTGGAGAAATATTTGTATTTAATTGTCTGCGGTATACATATATACAATTGGCATATACAATTGGCATATACAATTACAGTCTGCTCCATAATGGATTTTGAGTGTATTTAAATATCAAGCAGAGAGATTCCTTAGATCTTGCAAGTAGCACTGGCACTGATCTCAGATGGCTATTCAGTTTAATTTAGTGTGTCAGTTTCAACTGTTCTCCAGCGACCAAAATGTATGCACACAGTCGTCTCTTGGCAAAGCTAAAGTCTACCAAGGGAAACAAACCTGTCCTTTATGCTAGAGGATGCCTCTTCAAGGTTGTGGTGTCGCACAAAGCAATCCTTTCCATTTGTAATTAATTCCGTTATTGTCGGTTCGAGAAATGTACGCAGATCAGGTTTCCGAGGCTGTAATAGAAACAGTTCATTTCGAGATCCAAAGAAATACTTGTCGGGTTGTTTGTAATCCCAAGAGCCTTTGAAACTGTCCTAATCAAAATTATATCATCCACCTCAAACTATTCCATTCCCATCATTATATTGTGCTCCCAGTAATTATTATTACTGTCATTACTGAAATTCTATTTATTTCAGTAGAGATGTTTTTAGAACCTCGAGCCGATATTTTTAATTACTTTCTTCGGAAATTTAAAATCAAAAACAGGGAATTTTCTCTTATTGAAAAAGAAAGTTAAGGAGAATAATAAAAATTCGTAATCGTGTAATGAAAGTTTCAGAATCTAATCTGGCCTCTAATGTGACAGGGCTTTTGATATGGCCACACACACACACACACTCGTAGTGGTTGTCGTCGTTTGGTTAGTTGAAACTTTCAACATTTCCTGACCCCGAACCGGAATTCTCATGGAATTTTAATCCCTTGCTTGGAAACTCGGCGAGATTTATAAAGCGGCTGAATATACTCCTTCCGCACTTTTCAGGAAGTGTCGACGGAGATCACGTAGACCTTTGGCGCAAAAACGAGGCAGTTTATGAACGTTTAAAATCAGCCGAGAACTGCTAATCTGTCTATTCGACATGAGGATTTATAAAATACGAAACTTCATAACTGGACTTTTATTTTTCATGTTCCTCATACACTGAAAATTGTAACTTCTTTTCAACCTCTTCCTTTTAATATCAAACTTGAAAAGCCATTTGAAAATAATGTTGAGAGAAGATTTTTGCAAGTCTTTTTCCCAAAAGGAACGGGTACAAAAAACGTAATTATAAACTTTCGTTAACAGAGGGAGGATAAAAATGTTGTGTATGTTGTCATTTTATTTAGAGAAAAATGTTCCCATGTTTAATAATTTAGAATTGTTTGAAATTTGAATGATTCTGGAGGGAATGGCAGTCGAAAGGACTGTAGGGTTTGCAATGAATTTAAGACCACTCTTGCCTTAACTGTGCAGACCGCGCTAGTGCAAGTGTACAGAGCATGCACCGGCAACATTGTTTAACTTCCATCTGAATTAGCGCACAACCCACATTATTCTCCACAATTTGGGTTCCCCGTCGTTTCTAGTTTCACATGAGTCTGGAGAATGTTTAAACTTTAAAAATAACATTTTCAATGATTATTCAATGAATAAAAAGTATTATAGATTTCTTCTCACTCTGTTTCACTATAGAAAAATGCAAATCTGTACTAAAAAAACTCCCTTTAAATGAAAGAATTGGAATTTTGGAAAATTTATTTTCTTTTTACCTGATTTTCCGACAGAATGTTGACTTTTTCTAAGCCTGAAGAATATTTAAGGTTGCTCTAAAATTGACTAGTTCATCAACAAAACGATTATAATGAATATTGAAAGATATCCTAAAATACAGAAAATTAATTTTCGAGATAGAGACAAGTTGCGACTTTGATGTAAGGAGTTCCACGTATGAACAAAGTGAGTGATGTCAGAGATAAGGAATCAAGCTTGATTCGTGAATATACCTGAGAACATGATTGTTCGAACAAAGTTTATAGTTCGAACAGCATGAAACTAGGTCGCAATGTAACTAACGAGACAACGCGGAGATGATCTCTTTCATCTGAAGCATCTTGAGTGGCAGCAGGTGATGATAAATTTAGTGCAACAACGAGACCACGATCCAAGTAATTAAGAAGCTTTTATAAAGACAAGTGAGAGTCTCCAAGGAGTCACTCGTTGGAGGTCATAAAATAAAAATGAAAAAGACACAAGAACCTTTACTAAGTCCTCCTAGCTATACTAGAAGAGATATTTTCAACTGCACAAAAAAGAAGCAGAAATAAGAACAATGAAGAAACGATGAGGTAAGAGAAAGCTCAGAGAAAATATAATTTTAAGTTTCAGGAAATGTTTTCCTTCAAAAAAAAAATAAAAAAAAAATCGAAAAGCAAACATTGAAAACTTAATATTTCAAAACTTTCATATTATCTCAAGTTTGAACTTATTTCTTTTTAATAAGATGATATTTATCATTTCAGCTAAAAATTCTAATTAGGTATCTGTTCTCTAAGAAACGGTCAAAAATTTATTTATTAGATTTAAATAAAAATGTTTGAGTGAACAAAAAGAAAGTAACTGAATAATATTACAAAGTTTCAGAAATTTTTCTTTGGTTTACCCAATCCTTCTTTGAATGCAATATAATTGAATTGAATGCAAATAATTTGTACACTGATTGAAATAACACCATCTTTTCTTGTATACATGTCTCATGTCTGAGTGAAATTGAATTTACATTTGTAAGTTGATAATTTGTTCGCTGAGGGTTTATACCGTTGGGTCATCAAGAACAGATAGGTTTCAGGATCAAAGAGTGAAAATTCCTTCAGGAATTCAAATACGCCTGCGAAGTCTCTTTTACATTTAGATGCGCTCCATGTTGTATTATTTTAATTCAATCCTCTTTTATACCTCCAAGATATAATTGTTTTACATTCGAATGACGAGAAATGAGGTGTAATTATTTTTCTCTTCTTTGTGAAACATTTTTCACTGTTCATTCTTTTTGAGCAAAAAAAGTAGCTAAACTACTTTTTTAAAAGTAATCATCGAATGCGAAATCTGCGATTACGATTTACGATAATTGAGGATATTTTTGGGAGAAAACTTGATAAAAAAATAGATAATTCTGTTCTTTCTCGGTGTAAGTTTACAGTGAGAGTGAGACAAAAATGCTTCTTTGAAAATTAACAAAACAAGACAAAGGGCGAGGAAAAATGCAACTAGAAAAGACAGTGTAGACAGATAGTGCAAAGGTGCTGGAGGTGAGTCAGAACAGAGGCATTGTCGCATTAACATTCCTTTCGTGTGAAGAGGGTGTAGAGCGGGAGTTGGAGCGGTTAGGGTGGGATTTGATTATGGAGGGTTGGTAGTGGCCTGTGAGTTGGATGGAGCTTTCGAATAAGAAGAGAAAAGGGTCGAAGCGAGAGGGAAGGATTCGAAAACGAAGTTACTGAAAGAGGAGAGACGCCGTTTTTGGATGCGTTGTGGAGCGCACGAATTAGGCGACTTCTCTGGCATTCAAGTTAGTCTTGGATAAAAACCGTTTCTCGTAACGAGGACTTTGAATGCGCCAAGGGAGCAATAATAAGAGAGCAGTGTCTCCCAATTCTAAAAAAAACAAATTCGTACCTGATCACAAATTTCCTCTTAATCCATTCCTCAAATCTGTTTCCTATCAGAAAATTATTAAGAAACTATAATTATTAGAGATAAATAAAAAAAATTCTGATAGTATCTGCTGTACATGAATTTGGGAAAGAGGCGATCAAATCAAAGTGATCATTCACAGGATGGATCTGTGATATATATTTCGGAAACTAGGGATCGATAAACCAATCCAAACGGATATGACTCTCTCCATCCTATATGTGAGAGTAATTCGAATATCAAGTTGACAATATTTGTCCATTTTCTAAATCTCGTAAATCAGTTTCCTTCCTTCCATTTTGAAACATGGCAATATTAGAAAAAAGGAATTAAAAAATTTCATTGTAAACAACAACTGAACGAACAATAACTGATTGAAAATGCTTGTACCAAAAACAGGATTTGCAACTACGATCTTCGGATAAAGAAACAATAAATTTAAAGAAAAGTCCATTATTTACCTTCATTGTTTGTATAAAAAATAGATTGCCGAATAAATAAAAAAGAAATTTTTTCTCTCTATATAGACATAGTGCGACAAATTGCAGATAATTTAGTTAAAACTGTATATGCAGGAGTCTCTGATTTAAATACGGGTTGTTGTGCCGGCCGACATTTGAATTATTTGAATATACGAGATACATAATGTTTACACATCAAGTATACGACTAACACGTATACACATAAACAGTTATATACCAGTCTCTAGAAAGACATGCCATTACACCGAAACATCCCCTGAATACAAAATTTCGCCTTGAGTGGAAAAATCCTCTAGGACTTGTTCGCATATAAGTCTTGCTGCTAGATCGATCAGCCTCAAGGTGAAAAGTGCAAAAAAGATTTGTACGTTTTAGAAAAAAAGGGAGAGATCGTTTATTCCTTTTTCTATTGTAAACGCACTGTAAAGAATCGAGAAAAAATATAATGCCAAGTCAAAATAGGATCTTTCAAATAAGAATGTATTCAGAAATATTCTTACATTACAAATACGAAGGAAAAAAGAAGTATAAATAATAATTAGAGATTTCTAAGAAAAATGTTCTTTTTCTGTTTCGATTATTCTTTATTAATTATTGTCAAAACAACTACTTAATCTACAATTGTTATTTTCTGTTTATTATTTAAACAATAAATTAATGACAAATGAAATCGAGCATACACTTATGTGTTACCATGACTACCTGCAGGCAGGCAGGTAGTGGAGGTGTGCAAGCGCCTTAAATATTGATAAAACCAACAATTTTTCATTTTCTAATTGTTTTTAAAATTATTACTATTTTCTTTGTCAAAATTGATATTTAAAATTTAATTAGTAATAATTAAAATAAAACATTAATTGATAAAACTTTATTACTTATTTATTTGAAAATATTTTTTTTTCTTACAGTAGACTTGCAATTATCGGCAACAATGACTATCTTTATTGAAATCTGAAACAACGATAAATATAGAACTGATTCAAATTATCGTATGTACGCTGCGAATTAGTGAAATTTCGCTAAAAAAATCAGTGAAATTTCACTAATTAATTAACGTAAATAAACTTTTTGAAATTATTTGTATACTTATCAGTGTGAAACAATAAAATTATATTTACTAGATTTTTTCGAACCTAAAGAACACAGAGAAATAATATACAATAGATTACGAGAAAGGAAACACGTGTTACAAATTCCTAAACATCGAACTTGTCAAATTGGTAAGAGGGGCGGGATTGTGGAATAAGTTACCAATTTCGATTAGAGAAGCTTCGAATCAGTTTCAATTTAAGAAACTTTTTCTTAATTTTATTTTTATATTTACATTTATATATTTACATACTGGTAAAATAATCTATTTTTTTTCTCATTTTCCATTATTAATATTTGTAGATTTTAACATTTCAATTTTCGTACACATTGAATATTTTAAGTTTATAAAAAAATATATATATAGTTACCATATAATGATAGAAAGATGTATTTATGTAAATATGGGAGATGATTTTATGTAAATATAAATGCAGCACTATTATTTAGATAAAATAAGATATATGTAATTGTTCCCTGAAGAGCTATATAGCCCTAGGAACTTATTCTAAATAAATAAATAAATAAATAAATACAAAATCACTATTATTAGAAAATAGTGCTAAAGAAGTTGCAATTTAATATTCTGAAAATTAGCAATTTTTCTCAGTTGTTCACTTTCAGAAAGTTAGCTCCAAAAAGCACATGTTTACAAATATATTGAGAGAGTTTCTGACTCCCTGCCGTATTTCTACCTGAAGTGCAAAAAAAACTTATTTAATCATAGTCATTATTCATTTTTGATACAAATTTTCAATTCTGAGGGGATCATCCCTTAACCATCTTTATCTTCTGAAGGAAGAGTTTCCCTTGTGAAATTTGCTGAATCTCTAATCTGCGCAAGATGTTGCCCCACTCTCATGAGACTAATGGGGAAAGTAAGATTGAGCAAAAACGAAAGGGAAGTAATTACTAAACGTTAAAATAATCATCCGTACCTTCTGGGCCTAACGTTATAAATTATTTTATTCATTTCTCACCGCATATAATTACTTTTGCTTCCTCGTGAGGAAGCTTTGTAGTCGTTTAATTTACAAAATTTTTAAAAATCCTTTTGACAAATTTTCTTCTATATGGGACTATGTTATATAAGACCCTGAACAATTGTCCGGATGTATGTGTGTGTGTGTGTGTCTGTGTGTGTGGATCCCGTTTTTTGTGAACACGATAACTCGAAGAGGTTTCAACGAATTCGGCTGAAAATTGCTAGGAATATTTATCATAAAAATATCTCGAAATGGATTGATGGACATTAAAAAATCTAATAAAAAAAAATTTTTTTTTACTTTTTTTAAATTGAATATTGAAGTTAATATACAATAAAATCTTCTTCTTTGCATCAAGACGAATCGATTGGTATATTTAAAGTATAAATTGTATGAGAGTTTATAGAGGTAATGACAATTAAAGCAAAAAAATTACCTTTTTTATCAAAAATTTAGTTCTTCCATCAAAATTATATTCCGGTACAATAAGATTTTACTCATTTTTTTCAATAATCTTATCCGTTGCATTAAAACGGATCGATTGGTATATATAAAGTATATTTTTTATTTGAATTTATAGAATTAAACATAATTAAAACCAAAAATTCGCACTTTAATGATAGAACGTCCAACGTCCTTCCGGCAGGACCAAAAAGACTCAGGTGAGTCCGTCCGAAATCGCTAAATAAAACTAACATGGATTGACTTAAACAAAATGTAACATATATCGTTGGAAAGGTGATGAAACAAGCTTTCAGCGCATGTAAATGTCGAGCTTGTAAGTTCAAACCGAAGAGCAGGGTAGCTTAAAGAAGTTCAATTTTCCAAAAATTCATATAATTTTTAGTCACAAAATGATGGAACCCGGTCCTGCCGGCAGGACGCTTTTCGCTTGGTTTAAAAGGCTACCAAGCCTAGGCATATAAATTTAGAAACTTGATATTTACATCATTGGAAAGCTTGTTTCATTACCTTTCCAACGATATATTTGTTTTTGTTTTTATCTGCTTCCATATTAATTTTATAAACAAAATTTGAAGAGAGTTTTTATTCAATTGGTCGCAATTTTGCTGATTAACATTAAAAATGAAACTTTTTAAATTAAACAAATAGGTATCATTCTTTGAACGTTTCTGAAGAAAAAAAGGCTAGACCGGCCAAAATATATTGGTTTTTGTGGATTTTACATTAAATTTACGAAAAAATGTTTTTTTTTACTTTTTAGAAACAGCAAGTTTGAGGGCTTTGAAAAATGGTTTAATATTATTATTTTAAAAAGTCAAATATATGGATTTTTTCGTCTTTTCGTCTACTTTAATCCCAAGGAATTCCGGAAAAGAAAAATTCAATTCCCTTTTCTTAAAAGCCTTATTTTGGGAACATCCTTCCGGCAGGACGGGCGCTTGGACGTTCTATCATTAATAGAAATTTATTTCCTTCTTAAAAATTATGTTGCTTTATAATAAAATGTTAATCTAGACTTAAAAACAAACTAAAAATCTTCATTTCATCAAGACGAATCGATTGATGTATAAAAAGAATATATTTTATTCAGGAAAAAAGTGAAAAACACTTAAAAAATAAAATGGTGAAAAGTTACCGAAAACTCAAATTTCAAAATTTAAAAATGTCGGTGTTTTTGGAAAAAGCTCTGTAACTTTTTTAATTTTTGTCCTAGAAAAATGCGTCTAAAGAAGAAGTTGTTTGTTTTTGTTCAAATTGTCAGGAAAAAAGTGAAAAACACTTTTAAAATAAAATGGTGAAAAGTTACCGAAAACTCAAATATCAAAATTTAAAAATGTCGGTGTTTTTGGAAAAAGCTCTGTAACTTTTTTAATTTTTGTCCTAGAAAAATGCGTCTAAAGAAGAAGTTGTTTGTTTTTGTTCAAATTGTCAGGAAAAAAGTGAAAAACACTTTTAAAATAAAATGGTGAAAAGTTACCGAAATCTCAAATTTCAAAATGAAAAAATGTCGGTGTTTTTGGAAAAAGGTCTGTAACTTTTTTTATTTTTGTCCTAGAAAAATGCGTCTAAAGAAGAAGTTGTTTGTTTTTGTTCAAATTGTCAGGAAAAAAGTGAAAAACGCTTTTAAAATAAAATGGTGAAAAGTTACCGAAATCTCAAATTTCAAAATTTAAAAATGTCGGTTTTTTTGGAATAAGCACTGTAACTTTTTTAATTTTTGTCCTACAAAAATGTGTCCAGAGGTGAAGTTGTTTGTTTTTGTTCCAGTTTTCAGGAAAAAAAAGAAAAACACTTTTAAAATAAAATGGTGAAAAGTTACCGAAAACTCAAATTTCAAAATTTAAAAATGTCGGTGTTTTTGGAAAAAGGTCTGTAACTTTTTTAATTTTTGTCCTAGAAAAATGCGTCTAAAGAAGAAGTTGTTTGTTTTTGTTCAAATTGTCAGGAAAAAAGTGAAAAACGCTTTTAAAATAAAATGGTGAAAAGTTACCGAAATCTCAAATTTCAAAATTTAAAAATGTCGGTGTTTTTGGAAAAAGGTCTGTAACTTTTTTAATTTTTGTCCTAGAAAAATGCGTCTAAAGAAGCAGTTGTTTGTTTTTGTTCAAATTGTCAGGAAAAAAGTGAAAAACACTTTTAAAATAAAATGGTGAAAAGTTACCGAAAACTCAAATTTCAAAATTTAAAAATGTCGGTGTTTTTGGAAAAAGGTCTGTAACTTTTTTAATTTTTGTCCTAGAAAAATGCGTCTAAAGAAGAAGTTGTTTGTTTTTGTTCAAATTGTCAGGAAAAAAGTGAAAAACGCTTTTAAAATAAAATGGTGAAAAGTTACCGAAATCTCAAATTTCAAAATTTAAAAATGTCGGTGTTTTTGGAAAAAGGTCTGTAACTTTTTTAATTTTTGTCCTAGAAAAATGCGTCTAAAAAAGAAGTTGTTTGTTTTTATTCAAATTGTCAGGAAAAAAGTGAAAAACGCTTTAAAAATAAACTGGTGAAAAGTTACCGAAAACTCAAATTTCAAAATGAAAAAATGTCGGTGTTTTTGGAAAAAGGTCTGTAACTTTTTTAATTTTTGTCCTAGAAAAATGCGTCTAAAAAAGAAGTTGTTTGTTTTTATTCAAATTGTCAGAAAAAAAGTGAAAAACGCTTTAAAAATAAACTGGTGAAAAGTTACCGAAAACTCAAATTTCAAAATGAAAAAATGTCGGTGTTTTTGGAAAAAGGTCTGTAACTTTTTTAATTTTTGTCCTACAAAAATGCGTCTAAAGAAGCAGTTGTTTGTTTTTGTTCAAATTGTCAGGAAAAAAGTGACAAACACTTTTAAAATAAAATGGTGAAAAGTTACCGAAAACTCAAATTTCAAAATGAAAAAATGTCGGTGTTTTTGGAAAAAGGTCTGTAACTTTTTTTATTTTTGTCCTAGAAAAATGCGTCTAAAGAAGAAGTTGTTTGTTTTTGTTCAAATTGTCAGGAAAAAAGTGAAAAACACTTTTAAAATAAAATGGTGAAAAGTTACCGAAAACTCAAATATCAAAATTTAAAAATGTCGGTGTTTTTGGAAAAAGCTCTGTAACTTTTTTAATTTTTGTCCTAGAAAAATGCGTCTAAAGAAGAAGTTGTTTGTTTTTGTTCAAATTGTCAGGAAAAAAGTGAAAAACACTTTTAAAATAAAATGGTGAAAAGTTACCGAAATCTCAAATTTCAAAATGAAAAAATGTCGGTGTTTTTGGAAAAAGGTCTGTAACTTTTTTTATTTTTGTCCTAGAAAAATGCGTCTAAAGAAGAAGTTGTTTGTTTTTGTTCAAATTGTCAGGAAAAAAGTGAAAAACGCTTTTAAAATAAAATGGTGAAAAGTTACCGAAATCTCAAATTTCAAAATTTAAAAATGTCGGTTTTTTTGGAATAAGCACTGTAACTTTTTTAATTTTTGTCCTACAAAAATGTGTCCAGAGGTGAAGTTGTTTGTTTTTGTTCCAGTTTTCAGGAAAAAAAAGAAAAACACTTTTAAAATAAAATGGTGAAAAGTTACCGAAAACTCAAATTTCAAAATTTAAAAATGTCGGTGTTTTTGGAAAAAGGTCTGTAACTTTTTTAATTTTTGTCCTAGAAAAATGCGTCTAAAGAAGAAGTTGTTTGTTTTTGTTCAAATTGTCAGGAAAAAAGTGAAAAACGCTTTTAAAATAAAATGGTGAAAAGTTACCGAAATCTCAAATTTCAAAATTTAAAAATGTCGGTGTTTTTGGAAAAAGGTCTGTAACTTTTTTAATTTTTGTCCTAGAAAAATGCGTCTAAAAAAGAAGTTGTTTGTTTTTATTCAAATTGTCAGGAAAAAAGTGAAAAACGCTTTAAAAATAAACTGGTGAAAAGTTACCGAAAACTCAAATTTCAAAATGAAAAAATGTCGGTGTTTTTGGAAAAAGGTCTGTAACTTTTTTAATTTTTGTCCTAGAAAAATGCGTCTAAAAAAGAAGTTGTTTGTTTTTATTCAAATTGTCAGGAAAAAAGTGAAAAACGCTTTAAAAATAAACTGGTGAAAAGTTACCGAAAACTCAAATTTCAAAATGAAAAAATGTCGGTGTTTTTGGAAAAAGGTCTGTAACTTTTTTAATTTTTGTCCTAGAAAAATGCGTCCAGAGGTGATGTTGTTTGTTTTTGTTCCAGTTGTCAGGAAAAAAAAGAAAAACACTTTCAAAATGAAAATGGAAAAAGTTACCAAAAAATGAAATTTCAAAATTTAAAAATGTCGGTTTTTTTGGAAAAAGGTCTGTAACTTTTTTAATTTTTGTCCTAGAAAAATGCGTCCAGAGGTGAAGTTGTTTGTTTTTGTTCCAGTTGTCAGGAAAAAAAAGAAAAACACTTTCAAAATGAAATTGGAAAAAGTTACAAAAAAATGAAATTTCAAAATGAAAAAATGTCGGTGTTTTTGGAAAAAGGTCTGTAACTTTTTTAATTTTTGTCCTAGAAAAATGCGTCTAAAAAAGAAGTTGTTTGTTTTTATTCAAATTGTCAGGAAAAAAGTAAAAAACGCTTTAAAAATAAACTGGTGAAAAGTTACCGAAAACTCAAATTTCAAAATGAAAAAATGTCGGTGTTTTTGGAAAAAGGTCTGTAAGTTTTTTAATTTTTGTCCTAGAAAAATGCGTCTAAAGAAGAAGTTGTTTGTTTTTGTTCAAATTGTCCGGAAAAAAGTGAAAAACACCTTAAAAATAAAATGGTGAAAAGTTACCGAAAACTCAAATTTCAAAATGAAAAAATGTCGGTGTTTTTGGAAAAAGGTCTGTAACTTTTTTAATTTTTGTCCTAGAAAAATGCGTCTAAAGAAGAAGTTGTTTGTTTTTGTACAAATTGTCAGGAAAAAAGTGAAAAACACTTAAAAAATAAAATGGTGAAAAGTTACCAAAATCTCAAATTTCAAAATTTAAAAATGTCGGTGTTTTTGGAAAAAGGTCTGTAACTTTTTTTATTTTTGTTCTAGAAAAATGCGTCTAAAGAAGAAGTTGTTTGTTTTTGTTTAAATTGTCAGGAAAAAAGTGAAAAACACCTTAAAAATAAAATGGTGAAAAGTTACCGAAAACTCAAATTTCAAAATGAAAAAATTTCGGTGTTTTTGGAAAAAGGTCTGTAACTTTTTTAATTTTTGTCCTAGAAAAATGCGTCTAAAGAAGAAGTTGTTTGTTTTTGTACAAATTGTCAGGAAAAAAGTGAAAAACACTTTTAAAATAAAATGGTGAAAAGTTACCGAAAACTCAAATTTCAAAATTTAAAAATGTCGGTTTTTTTGGAATAAGCACTGTAACTTTTTTAATTTTTGTCCTACAAAAATGTGTCCAGAGGTGAAGTTGTTTGTTTTTGTTCCAGTTGTCAGGAAAAAAAAGAAAAACACTTTCAAAATGAAATTGGAAAAAGTTACCAAAAAATGAAATTTCAAAATGAAAAAATGTCGGTGTTTTTGGAAAAAGGTCTGTAACTTTTTTAATTTTTGTCCTAGAAAAATTCGTCTAAAGAAGAAGTTGTTTGTTTTTGTACAAATTGTCAGGAAAAAAGTGAAAAACACTTAAAAAATAAAATGGTGAAAAGTTACCGAAATCTCAAATTTCAAAATTTAAAAATGTCGGTGTTTTTGGAAAAAGGTCTGTAACTTTTTTAATTTTTGTCCTAGAAAAATGCGTCTAAAGAAGAAGTTGTTTGTTTTTGTACAAATTGTCAGGAAAAAAGTGACAAACACTTAAAAAATAAAATGGTGAAAAGTTACCGAAATCTCAAATTTCAAAATTTCTAAATGTCGGTTTTTTTGGAATAAGCACTGTAACTTTTTTAATTTTTGTCCTACAAAAATGTGTCCAGAGGTGAAGTTGTTTGTTTTTGTTCCAGTTGTCAGGAAAAAAGTTAAAAACACTTTTAAAATAAAATGGTGAAAAGTTACCGAAAACTCAAAATTTCAAAATGAAAAAATGTCGGTGTTTTTGGAAAAAGGTCTGTAACTTTTTTAATTTTTGTCCTAGAAAAATGCGTCTAAAGAAGAAGTTGTTTGTTTTTGTTTAAATTGTCAGGAAAAAAGTGAAAAACACTTTTAAAATAAAATGGTGAAAAGTTACCGAAAACTCAAATCTCAAAATTTAAAAATGTCGGTGTTTTTGGAAAAAGGTCTGTAACTTTTTTAATTTTTGTCCTAGAAAAATGCGTCTAAAGAAGAAGTTGTTTGTTTTTGTTTAAATTGTCAGGAAAAAAGTGAAAAACACCTTAAAAATCAAATGGTGAAAAGTTACCGAAAACTCAAATTTCAAAATGAAAAAATTTCGGTGTTTTTGGAAAAAGGTCTGTAACTTTTTTAATTTTTGTCCTAGAAAAATGCGTCTAAAGAAGAAGTTGTTTGTTTTTGTACAAATTGTCAGGAAAAAAGTGAAAAACACTTTTAAAATAAAATGGTGAAAAGTTACCGAAAACTCAAAATTTCAAAATGAAAAAATGTCGGTGTTTTTGGAAAAAGGTCTGTAACTTTTTTAATTTTTGTCCTAGAAAAATGCGTCTAAAGAAGAAGTTGTTTGTTTTTGTTTAAATTGTCAGGAAAAAAGTGAAAAACACTTTTAAAATAAAATGGTGAAAAGTTACCGAAAACTCAAATATCAAAATTTAAAAATGTCGGTGTTTTTGGAAAAAGCTCTGTAACTTTTTTAATTTTTGTCCTAGAAAAATGCGTCTAAAGAAGAAGTTGTTTGTTTTTGTTCAAATTGTCAGGAAAAAAGTGAAAAACGCTTTAAAAATAAACTGGTGAAAAGTTACCGAAATCTCAAATTTCAAAATTTAAAAATGTCGGTTTTTTTGGAATAAGCACTGTAACTTTTTTAATTTTTGTCCTAGAAAAATGCGTCTAAAGAAGAAGTTGTTTGTTTTTGTTCAAATTGTCAGGAAAAAAGTGAAAAACGCTTTAAAAATAAACTGGTGAAAAGTTACCGAAATCTCAAATTTCAAAATTTAAAAATGTCGGTTTTTTTGGAATAAGCACTGTAACTTTTTTAATTTTTGTCCTACAAAAATGTGTCCAGAGGTGAAGTTGTTTGTTTTTGTTCCAGTTGTCAGGAAAAAAAAGAAAAACACTTTCAAAATGAAATTGGAAAAAGTTACCAAAAAATGAAATTTCAAAATGAAAAAATGTCGGTGTTTTTGGAAAAATGTCTGTAACTTTTTTAATTTTTGTCCTACAAAAATGTGTCCAGAGGTGAAGTTGTTTGTTTTTGTTCCAGTTATCAGGAAAAAGAAGAAAAACACTTTCAAAATGAAATTGGAAAAAGTTACCAAAAAATGAAATTTCGAAATGCAAAAATGCCTGTTATTTTAGAAAAACCTTTGTAACTTTTTTAATTTTTGTCCTACAAAAATGTGTCTAGAGGTGAAGTTGTTGCTTCCTCGTGAGGAAGCTTTGTAGTCGTTTAATTTACAAAATTTTTAAAAATCCTTTTGACAAATTTTCTTCTATATGGGACTATGTTATATAAGACCCTGAACAATTGTCCGGTTGTATGTATGTGTGTGTGTGGATCCCGTTTTTTGTGAACACGATAACTCGAAGAGGTTTCAACGAATTCGGCTGAAAATTGCTAGGAATATTTATCATAAAAATATCTCGAAATGGATTGATGGACATTAAAAAATCTAATAAAAAAAAAATTTTTTTTACTTTTTTTAAATTGAATATTGAAGTTAATATACAATAAAATCTTCTTCTTTGCATCAAGACGAATCGATTGGTATATTTAAAGTATAAATTGTATGAGAGTTTATAGAGGTAATGACAATTAAAGCAAAAAAATTACCTTTTTTATCAAAAATTTAGTTCTTCCATCAAAATTATATTCCGGTACAATAAGATTTTACTCATTTTTTTCAATAATCTTATCCGTTGCATTAAAACGGATCGATTGGTATATATAAAGTATATTTTTTATTTGAATTTATAGAATTAAACATAATTAAAACCAAAAATTCGCACTTTTATAGAAATTTATTTCCTTCTTAAAAATTATGTTGCTTTATAATAAAATGTTAATCTAGACTTAAAAACAAACTAAAAATCTTCATTTCATCAAGACGAATCGATTGATGTTTAAAAAGAATATATTTTATTAGCATTAATAGAATTAAATAAAATGAAAAAATTCACTTTAAAGCAAATTTTTTGCTTATCGTAAAGGGGAAGCAAAATGTTCATGTAATGAACATCTTAATTCACAACTTGTTTGTCTTCTTTTCGTTTTTCAATTATGTTGAGAAAATTATAACGCAAATACTTTAAGACATCGCTGGATATTGTATGAAAGAAATGAAAAATTTGTTCAAGAATTATATGAAATTATACATATAGCGTCTCTGCGACTATGAAAGGATTTACAGTGAACGAGGTCACGGATATCAATTCAGAAGTAAAATATTCCTACAAACGGAAATTGTTACCGGAATTTCATTAATTTTGCACGATCAAAAATTCTTACGATTTATTGCAATTTGTTATACTATTCTACCATTGTAATGTAGAATAATTGAAAATGCAATTCATCATTAGCCTTTTGCTAATGATAAATTCACTCTATTAATCTAACAATTCATCTGTGACATGAAAGGATTGTGGCATCATCGATTATTGGCGAAGCTCACAAAGTTAAAACTCTTTCAATGGATATATTTAATAAATCCTTTCATTTTTTTTCTAATAATCTCTATACTTTTTTATTTCGTCAAGAAATACGAAATTTTCTCATTTACCGTAAACTACCACGATTGCCACTAGATTAAAAAGTTTTAATTTTTTTTTGTCTTCATCCCTGACTGTGCGAATTTCAATTCCCAAATGACAAATATAGAAAATTTATTACCAATAATTGTTATCAGAAATT
The DNA here is from genome assembly GCA_032872475.1 of Leptopilina myrica (nomen nudum). Taxonomy (NCBI): domain Eukaryota; kingdom Metazoa; phylum Arthropoda; class Insecta; order Hymenoptera; family Figitidae; genus Leptopilina; species Leptopilina myrica (nomen nudum). The sequence goes on along the minus strand of CM065459.1, from coordinate 371,251 downwards.
AAATAAAACTGTTGATCCCATTTTCTTTTTATCTTTTGCATCCTTTGCGTGAATGATAAAAGAACTCGATGACCTATGAAATTGAAAAGCATTCACCGAGTAATCGGTTTCCGTTATAAAACCGCAAAGTCCGTCAAATCACTTGGTGTGAATCCGTCACGTTCAGGATATTATTAAGAGAGAGACATATTTTTCACATTGTTCGTGGATTTATTTTTTCCCCGGATTTTATTATACACCTAAATCGTTAATTTCACATTTATTTTTTTTGTTTGCGAATATTTTAAGCCATAAATTTTCTTTCTTTTCTTTCTTTTCTTTCTTTTAATTCTTTTTTTAAATCTTGTAAAAATTCTTATTTCAAAATTATGAAAAGTCAAAATATAATGAATATTCTGAAACTAATTCGCGAAAGGGGAACATTTTCATTCCTATATCCATATACATAAGACGCTAAATTATTTCCCCTCGGTTCGTTTGAAGATTATTCTGTCAGTCAAGAGGAAATTAGCAAAAAAGTTCTCTTGTACAAGAAAAATGTATCTTCGAGCAATAAAAGTCTCGAGACTTGTTTGTCACGCGTCACATTTCTTCAGTGTAGTGGAAATAAAGGAATTTTCATTTTTGCATAAAATAATTGCAATTAAAGTATAATCTCAATTTTGATTACATAATGTATCGATTGTGTAATTTTTAATGAGAAGACGATTATTGAACCATAGTTTTCTTTGTTTTCAACAATTTTTGTGGTGGGGACATAAAAACTGTCAAAGAGAGAGTAGTCTAAATATAAGTTTTGTAATCCATGGACAGAAATTGAGTAGTGTTTATACAATAGAAACTCGGGTGCAGTTTGAAAGGGCAAAGAAGCGACTATTGCCGTGGGGTTGTACAACACGCTTTTCCGGACGTTGTGTCGTACGAAGCGATTCATTCTTGGCCGTTTCTCCCGGGGGAGCACCTGAATAGTAACCCTTCGTTCTCTCTACGTGCTCAGATTACGCGACATTTTCGTTCAGAAAAACCGGGACCAGTTAACTTTTTGAAACCTGTGGCCGCGCACGTCACTTCTGTTTACGTCAAGAGTGTACTGAAATTTGATAAGGGACTTGGAGTTCATTTTTTGCATTCTTTGACGTTCTTTTCACAGAGAATTTCCTTGGAATAACCGTTTTGCGGTAACTCACTTTTATCCCCCAATATTCCACAACCAAAAAGTTACGGTTCCACTATATAAAGTAATATCATTTTCAAAAGTTAACCTCCAAGGCATTTCCCATACTTTTTATGTATATGCAATGTTTTCATCAAACTGTATTTTATATCAAAAGTAGTCAAATTTTGAGCTTGGCAAAATTTTCTCCTCAGAAAAGTTTAGATGAATTATTGAAAATCGCTCCAACATAATCCAAAAACTCAAATACAATAATATTGTAATAATTAATAATTTACAACCAATTTATTTATTGGTATCGATTCAAACTAGAAATAAATCAATATTTGCACTAAACTAAAAAATGGACGGTAATTATCATACGAAAGCACTGCAGATTTCTGCGGTTTGATACGATTATAGCCAATGTAATGATTCAAACTTGCACTACTGACTAGAGTCAGTAGTGCGTTATGCACTGAGTCTATTTCAGTACATGTGGTTGGATGTTGGTGAACATTAGTTGAATGTTAGTGTCAACAGAATGTGAGAGAAAGCTCGAGGGGAGCGATGATGTAAAGGGTAACTGAATAAGAGAAATGGGTTACAAAGCAACAAATATGCGTACTCTAAGAGGAAGAGAAGACAATACAAAATGAGAGTTCCAATTTATGGAAATCATTTTAAATAATATATCTAATTTTACTTCTTTTTACTAATTTTAAAATCACTTCATTAGTTTCTTCTTTTAAATTAGTTCATTACTCTCTATTTTTAAATAAAGCTAAATTAAATATTGAATTTAAAATAAATTCAATATGAATTTCTCTAAAATTTCTTTCATTAAAATGTCGATGTCGAAATTACATTGAAACCCAACTTTAATGCCTTTAAAAAGAGGAAATATAAACGCGTTATTTCCAAGTACTGATTCAGTATGTAAAATGATTTATGTGACACGCATATCTACTCATCAGTTTTATTTCCCCTTTTTTCGTCAGTCTGTTTCATTCAACGGGCTACAAAGATATGATATGAGCATTAGGATGTTTTAAAAAATTCTCTTTCAGATTTTTCTTGGCATATTTTAACAAAAAATTTTAATTACTTAAACTTTTTGCTCGCGACTATAAAATATAAATCTTTAGAGCTTAAAATGTTGGACATTTTTAAAAATTGTTTAAATTTTCTTTTGTCTACAGTTTGGTGAAACTAAATGAAAAATTCTAATTGGAAGAACATTCACTAAAAATACTGAATCTTATAGCGTTCTTTTTTTCTTGCTATATCAAATCTGAAAAATCAGAAAGATCGTTTGAATTTTGAAAAAATAAGAACACAGAGTGAGAAAAGTCAGGAAAAAGCAAATTTTTATTTTTGTGTCGACCCTGTAATTTTATTAAAATTGTTTTATTTTTTTTGCATAATTTGTTTAATACTGCACAAACACAACTTGTTAACTGCAATAATAATGGCTTAGCGAGAGAACTTGTTCAGGAATCTCCTCTCTTTTTTTGCTCAATTTTCATCGCAACTCAAGTGTAAAAACATGAATATGTTCACCTCATTATACGCAGTCGCAAATGACGGCATTGCGTCTCCAACTTTACAAATATTCAGTAACGCAAATTGTCATTTTCCACGACTATTATTATAGTTTTACCCACGTTTCTCCTCCTCTTTTTATGTCCCTTTTTTCAACAACATTGAAAAAGTAAAATAACCCTAATTTCTATATTTAAGTCGAGTATTGCGTACACAAAAGAAGAATAAAACTTCTCTTGGCCTACTGCCAATCGTTTCTTCGAAACAAAGTTGCTGGAATTTGCCAGCAGCGGCAATATAATTGCCTCGCGTGTCGATATACAGATAGAAATTCAATGGCTACAATTATTGCGTAAAATTATCACTGTCAAATCACCGATGTAGAATTTAAATAATCATGTTCCAAGATTTGGGTTTTTGTCGCCATTTAAACATTCAGGAAAGATTTATTAATTTTTATTATATATATATATATATATATATATATATACAAATATATTAAGACTGACTCCTTTTGTGGAAGAAAAAATTAATTTCGGTAATTTTATTCATCTTGTATATGGCGCGTGATTTTTTTATTATTCAATGCAACTTTTCCTATTTTACATTTTGATATTGTTTTACAAACTCAAGTTACAAGTGGTGGTAAATATTGAGAGATTGCAGATAGATGCGGAAAAGCGGCTAATTCGCGGTATGCGAGCTCATAAAAATTCAACGCCCCCAAGAACTCGTACGCATCGTCAGGCGTGAAATATAAAAAACGACAAGCAGAAGCAATTTTATTATACAATATAAAAAAACGATAGGATAAAATGCTTTGTGACAAAACTGACCATTAATTTCCTATAAAAAAAAATAAACAATTGTTCTATTTATGAAAACTTATTCCTTAATTTTCTTTAAAAAAAGAACATTTCCGTATCAATTTTTACATCATTTCTATTTCTTAATTAGTATTGTTTTAATAAAATTCATAGTTTTTTAAAAATAAAGAAAAAGAATGTTTATAAATTCTATTTGACATAATAACAAATTTCTTCTGACAATAAATTTTTAAAACATTTTAAGAATAATTGAATTTTTGTGAGAAATTTTATTAAAAAGTATTGAAATTCTGCTAAGAAATTTGTCAAAAATGTGAATTAAAAATTAAAAAATTATATTATTTTAAAAATTGCTAAGTTATTTAAAATTATTAAAAAAAGTAAGTAAAAAGTTGGTTACATCATTAAGTGAATAGATTGAAATTGAATAGATTTTTGAAGCGTTTTATAAAGAGAGATGAAAAATTGTAGAAACTGAAATCTCAAGCTTGAGATTGTATCCTATTATTTCGCATTTTGCGTTGCAGTTGCAGCACAGCCTATAAATATACTCTATGTTGAATGTAGAGCGCCTGGCGAGCCTATATTTTACCATAAAAGCAGACATTCGTTTATGAAAGTTTCATGACGACTAGCGTCACCATGAACAGTCAGATTGCGCGTTACCCGCAGGTTCAAAAACGATAAATTTCACTCAAATAAGAAACGTCGTCCCCTGTTTCGAGAAGTTCTCGATTTTTACTTGGAAAAGAGAATTTACGACAGCGAGAAACAAAAATTTACTCAATTTTCTTGCTTACACCTTCTCAAAGAACTAAATTTTAAGATGTTGCTGTGCTTATTTTTGTAATAGGATCATATTTTTCGGTTAACTTTCATTTTTCAAAAGACGCAATTTTACCACAATAGAAAATGAAAAGATGAACATTTTTTCTTATTTTTTTCTTTCATGCCTGACATTATCTCAGAACCTTTTTCTTGTTTATTATTTCTCGCTTTTGATAAAATATTAACTAAGAAATGCATTAGAATATTTTATATTGAAATTGCAATCATATAAATATTATCTATAAATTATTAAATATCCTAATATAAATCAGTTTAATTAAACAGTTCTTTTTAAATGAGTTTCAGATTTCAAAGTTATTTCTATCAAGAAATATTTTTAAAATGCAAATTACATTTATTTTTCAGGACTTTCAATATTCAGATTGGTTTCATTCCATATAAAGAGAGGAAGACTCTGGAAATATTTCTTTGGTATCGTATTCGTTTTCGAATTAAAAATTAATATCCTTTTGCTTGACTACTATTCAATATTATTTTTATTTTTAATTATTTCTTAATAATAATAATAATAATAATAATAATAATAAAATGTTTAATATATACTTGGTAATTTGGTGTCCACCAAACATTCAGTGGTACTGTTAAACGTTAATTGGACAGAAACAAAATTTGTCTGGAATTTGCCAAGTATTTTGAGAAACGTTTCATTAAGTCAAAATGAATCTCACTATTCTAAACTACCAACTGCAGTAACTGGAATAACGCAATCTAATATAGAAATAATTTTTAATTAACTTGATAAAATATTTGCATTCATGAAAGAAATTAAAAACCAAAGCACACCACAAAAAACACTCGAGAAAATAAGTCTCGAAAGTGAAAATTCGAAAAAGAAAAATTTCTAAAAGTTAACCATCCTCTTAAATGAAATTTCATTATTCAATCTTCTTTCTTTTCTTTGATATTTCAAGTTTCCACTATCTCTCGTGAATTCTTCGACCCATTCAAAGAAAGCAAGAATAAAAAAAGGAAAAAAAGAAGAAAAAGAAAAAAGGGAATATATGAGACATGTTAATGAGTTTTTTCCTGAGGCTGAAAAAAAGTGGAAAAAGGAAGTGAGTGCCAAATGGAGACGATCGACAAGAGATGAGAATTAGAGGGTGCAGGTGACATTCTAAGGACGGAAAAAGGGATGCTGAAAAAGATCGATTTCCAGTTTTAAATTTAAATAAACGCAAACTCGTATACAACTGATAAGACTCCCCTTTTGTTCCCCTTTTATATATGGAATATAATTCACTATATCTTGACTTTGATCCTGATTTCTTTTTTTATATACCTAATATATATATATATATATATATATATATATATAGAGAGAAATATTATTTTGTATGCATGAGATTGCTAATCGTACATAGATAACAACTTGAGTCTCAATTTTCTTCTCAAATAATGAAACTTTTAATGAAATAAGAAAACCATTTTTCCCCCATGGAAAAGTAGTTTTGCTGTTTGAAAAAATTTTACTCTTTCTTCTAAAAACATTATTTAATTTATTTAAATTGAGTTCTTTAAACAATAGGGTTGACAGAGATAACAATAATCAAATTATTTCAAGTAAATTAGTTATTCAATAATTTTACTTAAATATTTCAAAATCTTGCGATTACAATTTTTAAAATTAAGTCGAAGAAAGAATGAAAGTCAAGAAAAAAATGAAAATTGTGGAACATTTTACGATGCTTTTAGCCAACAAAAACATCACTCTCATTTGCTCAGGATTCAATAAGATTATAATATTGAAATTATTGTTGAGTGAAAACAAAGATAGATGCACCGATCGGCAATATCCGCACCGTGATGGCACACGTCCAAGCAGAAGTTCAATTTCCTTTGAATTGAACAATTAAATTACAATCGGTAAACGCTAAAGAGAATTGTTACAACACTGTAATATGTTAACCACTTTACACTAAAGTTAAATTTGTCAGGTCATCATAAAATTTCACGTAAAAATAAGATCATAAAAAATTTGGCACTTTTCTATTTTGCAGCGCAATTCATTTCTTCTCTACATCCATTCGCTCTATCTTTTTTACTAAACCAAAAAATAACACTACTTTTTATATTGACAAAAAATTGACAAAAAAATTGACAGATTTTACAAACTATATATTTTTAACAAATTGGATTTTCTCGTTACAATGTAGTTTTATATTTACCAAAAAGAAACAATAAATGCAAAAGCGAGAGATTTTTATACAAAATAAAATAAACTAAAAATAAACTTCTAAATTAGAATAGAAAGGGAAAAATATAACAAAACGAAAAAAAATATTGTTTTATTTATAATTGGCAAAGAATAAAATAATTAAAAAAAACAAAATAAATAAAAGCGGATAAAAATTTACATGAATGGTAAATAAATTCTGCAAACAAATAAACAGAGACGAAACATTAAAATAGAGTTATCAATTCAAAAGTTAATTATAAATTGACTAATTTATAACTAAAATGAAAAATAAATAAAAAACTAAAATACAATTCTTCCCCTGTGAAGAAGCAATAGTAAATAAACTTTAAATTATCAATTTATAATTTAAATTTAGGACACTCAGTATTTTATGGTTGCGTTATCGTACTGTAGGAATGAGGAAAAGGTGGACGAATGCAGAAAAGGAAAAAAAGGAAAAAAAGAATAAAAAATAACTAATATTTCGGCTAAAGATTAACCAAAGTCCAAAAGACGTGAACCTCTCGGGTCCGGTAATTTCGTTTCAAGTTTACAGTTGCAGGTGGCTTAATTTTTGCCGTAACACGTTTGTCGGCGCGCACGGCAAGTGTTACAAGATACGGCACGGATTTTTCTTCGTTTGCTGATTTTAATAACAGATTGCTACTTCGGAGTCAGTGGAAGTTGACTGTGTTTGGCTGAAACCGGGGTTGAGTCACTGCCTATACGTGACTGCAGCAACACCAATTTTCCTGCACAATTGCATATTCCCTATGTTTCCTATTGTTCTCACCAAAAGCTCGCTTTCAATTCAAGTAATTATTCAAAATTTCTTTTATATTATTCATTTTTGAAAGTCACTTATTTGAAGTAGGTTATTAATTTCAAAATAATTTCAAATTTACTTTCAATTAATTTATTCTTCACTTAACAAAGCTGCCTCAGGTGAGAGAATTCAGAGAAAATATTTTATTAAAAGTCCTATTATAAAAAATTTAATTTTCAGAATTTGCAAGAAATAAATTATTTTTAATACAGCAACAAGAAATTTCTTTGCAGAATTTAAATTATTTTCAATTTTTTGCAACAATTCAGTTATTTTCAACACAATTTTAATAAAATAAAAGAATTCAATTATTTTTTTAAAATTATGATAAATTTCGTTGTAAATTAAAATTTGTATTGTTTTGACTTTAAAATTTTCAAAAAGTAAATTAATTGATAAATTTTTTCATCTCAATATTGGTAAAAGTAATTATATTTTAAAACTCACTTGAAGAAGGTTATAAATCAAAAAATGATTTTGATTAAATTTTATTTAAAATTTAATTAACGTATAATTCCTAATGAGCTATAAAACAAATAGTTTTTATAACTTTTTACACCCTTTAAAAGGAATTCCAAGATTGTTTAATATTAAAAATTTTAAACTTGAAAAATTCTTATACGATATTTACCATAAGATACAGCTTTATTAAATATTTTTTCGTTTTAATATAACTATATTAAGTTTCGTACAAGTCTCTCTCTTTCTAATGTTTGGAATTTATTAAATAAAAATTTTCTAACTCTGGTTGACATTCTCTCTACATTATAATAAGCGTTTAAATTTAATAAAATTGACTTTTTTACTGTAAAGTAATTCTATTTTACACGGAAAAAAAAGAAAAATTCTTTCGAATGGGAAAAAAAGTTACTCTAAATTTGAATCAGTAAAAATGTTTAGTAATTTGAATATGTGACTGACTTTTTGCTTTTGAACTAATAAATTAGAAAAGAATAATTGTACTAATAAATTACTAAAATTACAGTTTATTAGTAAAATTTATTAAGTTTTACCAAGTAATAATAAAACTATAAAAACTTATCTAGTTTCAGTAGTAATATGAAAATGATGAAAGGGGTAAAATACACCATATACATTCGATATGCAGCGTGTACTATTTGAGAGATCAATAATCAAATTGCCACTTAGGAGTCAATAATCACTTTACTAGTAATTTAATTAGCTATTGTGATAATTATTTCATGCAACCCCAATAAGCTTACGTGCCAACCTTACTGACAGTTTTCCACGCTAATTAGTCGCTAATAATATTAGAGGAGCATGGTCATTTAATCTTGTAAATTTAAATAATCGATTTCGTGACTGTTATTAAATAGATAATTATTTGTAACAAACAAATGAAAGCACATAAATAATTATTTATTTAACAACAGTCATGTTGTATAAAGAAATAAATATTTTACAAAATAATCACAATAAAAGTGACTTTATTATTGTCTAGAAATGAAATTGACCGAAAACAGATATTTTTCTCCCACACGCATTTCTGTCTAACAGAGAATGCTATATTTTCCCAAGTTTGAAAAGTAATTCAGTACTCGTAAAGACATGCGCTATTTTCTGGAAATTGTGATATCTGAGGTAAAATTTAACACAACAATAGTCTAACGCGATAGTAAAAAAAACAGTAATAGCGTGTTGTGGTTGACTAAAGCTCGCTTGGTTTTATATGTCTCCTGAGGGTGAAGCATACTCTCTTTCTTTTCGACCCCTTTCCACTTGTTGTTACTGGAAGGTGGCAAAGGAAGAATAGATGTATATTTTTGTATGTTAGCAGGAGTAAAACGAGAGAGAGAAATACACTCAAAGCCTTGCTTTGTCACCCGTCGCCTTTCTCCATTATTAAATTGCTCGGTTCCCATCCCTTAACACGTGGAAACCACTTCTCGAAACATACACTTTTCCCCATTCTACAAAGTATTATTCACTTCGTAAAGAATAATTTAGGGTCATGTTCTGCCTCACTGCTTTAATTACTCTATTTACATAAACCCTTTTGAAAAATAATCGAGGAAAGAACATTTTTTTCTTCTTTCTTTGAAAATTCAAAAAAAAAAAAAAAAAAAAATTATTTAAAATGATGAGAAATGAAAACGTCTCCAAATTGTCGCTGAAAAGTAATAAAAATATTTTAAACACAGATATTGTACTTACAGTCAACTGATACTTTGATCTGCTTGCTCACAGTTGGAGGTATTCCATTACTGGCTATGCAGAGATAAGCTCCCATGTCTAACCTGGATATCCGGTCCATTTCTAAAGTGTTTCCATCCCATTCGGACACTAAAATGACATTTTTTTGTGTGACATTTGCAGAAATTAGCAGAAATTAGCAAAATGTAACTATATTAATATAATACACGGAATAAAATTTTATTCAAATATTTAACAAACAGATTACTTGCCCAATTCGATGTTTACTGCAAAATATTAATAGAGTTACTGCAGTAAATTCTCTTCTTTTCTCTGTAGCAATTTACCAGTGACGCACTATTAATATTTTTTTACCTATATCCGACATCGAATACGATTTAATAATCCGTTTATTAAACTTTTAAAGAAAATGTCTTTCCCAATATACAGAAATTACTACTATTTTAACATACTTCTCATACATTCATTTTACGAGTATAAATAAATTTACAGATATATTAAATGAATATAAGTAATATAAGTAATAAAAAATTTGAGAAATTAAATCACTTCAAAATTTTAATATTATTTTAACCCTAAAGAACACCACTTTGGCGTAAATTGGAAAATTTTCGTTATTTATCAGTGGTTATAATAAAAGAACAAAATCGGAAATCGATTAACTTCGGTTTTGAGAAAAGTCACTATTTAGACTATTTAATTATTTTTCATATAGAATTGGAAACAAATTGTTTTAATCCAAAAAAAATTTAGAGTGAAAATCTCACGGATAATGCCCCATATATGTAAAGTAATATATAATAATTATCCAATAATAATTTCGCGCATGAAATAATTATTAAAGGAGATTTAATAATAAATTAATGTTGGAACGAACGTCAATATAATTTCTACTTTGATTTCAAAATAAAATACCGCTGTTTATATTTACCATTTTGTTGGAATTATTTTCAAGCATACATATATATATATATGTGGATTTTAAATAACTTTCATAATTAACATTGTTTAAAATCGAAATATTGGAATTTTTACCTGATAAACTTTTGTTGATCGCAATTTTTGTTCCATCTTCACGTTTCCAGCGTATGCTGGGTATTGGACTTCCGGTTGCTTTACAAGTGAGTGAGACATTTGAGCCTTCTCGGACAATAGCATCGGACGAACTTTGCGAATCGTCAATATTGGGTGGCACTAGAAAAATAGAAGGAATAATAGTTTATATTTTTAAATTATTATTTATATAACAATGATTTATTACTTCAATTAATGGATTTGCAATATAGTTTTTCATTTATTAATCGATTTTAGTTTATCTAACTAAAAACATTTTATTAGTTATTTTCAATAATTAATTAAATATTTTTTAAAAAATTTCATTTTGAAGGTTTTGTATAAACTTATTAATTCTTTATTTCCAGAAATTCTGTTAATCTGTTTAAACTTTAAAATAAGATAAATTGTTACAAGCAAAAAAATTGTCAACACGAAGGGTTGGAGAACAGTGTGCAGATAAGAGGAGAGAGAAAAAAACCCGTTAAAGACTCGTAATCATCGACGATAAGAGGGGAATTCGCGAAAGAAATGTTTCTGAAAAGCGCGCACTTGATTCCCGCAGTGAAATCTGAACAAAGTTAGACAGACCTTAACCGCAAAAAAATCGACGCTTCTTTACCATTGAACACGGTTTTCATTGAATGGACAATATTTTTTTTCTCTCGACTATTTGTCGAGTCTCAACATTTACCTCCTCTTTTTACCAATTATCAAGGCGGCTTATTCTGGAATTACTGTCGAATCCCTTGCCTCCTCTTAATGAGCTTTAAAAATTGTTCCCCCGCATTCAACGTGAGCCTTATTGCGAGAACATAAGCGCAGCAGAGAGAAAACTGGATACTGCGGTAGTTGTAAATCAATTATAGGCGAACCGAATGGCCCGCGAAATTTGTTTGCATTATAACGGAAATTCCTTTCGTTTATATACCCATGTTTCATGTGTGTGATAAAAGCCAACCAATATTTTTACCATTTTTACAAATAAAATTCAATTTAAAAGGGATATCAAAAAGTTTTTTCTGGTCAAAGTTAAATCTCATTTCCGTGTAGTTTCGATCATCGTTTCTTAGTTAGTTATTTATGAAATCAAGACACCATTATAAAATTAAAAGTCTGACATATCTAAACAGCTATTATTATTGGTAATTGCGCTTAATTATCTACGTGTCAAGAATGCGCAATTTTCTGTTATCAACTGTCAAATTAAAATACGCCACATAAATTAAGGACCAGACGACAGATGCATTCAATTTTCAGGGAATTCTGATTAATAAACTGACGGCTTTTAACCCAACTAACTGTCACTGATTAAAATGAAAACTGATCACGCAAAAGCTTTTTATATCACATTTTTTACACTTTTAATAATTATTATGCTAATTAATTTCTCAATGCTTTTCACTTTTATTATTCAAATGTCACACACACACACACACACAATGGAAAAATGGAATATTATTACAGAAATTCACAAAACTCGTTGAATATTTTCAATAACTTAATGAAATAGAAATTTTAAAATATTGAAATTCTTGGAAGAGTATAATTTCAGTGGAACATCGTGTGATAAATTATAGTCAACTGAACCTAGAGGGAGTCGTAAATGTTTCATAATTGTTTCACGGAAATGCGTACAGGTACTATACAGTTGCTCACAGTAGCGAATAACGCTGATAACATTAAGTACTTGAAACGTGAAAACGAACTCCATGCACTATTTGAACTTTATGCAAATTAAGATCAAATATTATATCAAGGATAGAATAAGCAAAAATTTCCCTAATAGACAATATTTACCGATTCTCCTAAAACTTTTCTTCTCTCAACAAAACACTTATTGGTGATTTTCAATTTTAGAATTTCAGATTTTTAGCCAAAGAATTATTTTAATATAGACGTAACAATTTTCAATTATAATCGCCGCACCTGCTAACAATTGGAAAGTCAGAGAATATGTTTTTTCCCCAAGTAAACTCAAATTTCAAACAACAAAAAGTTCTTACACACGAGTCGATGGTGAATCTGCACTTTATTACAGAAACATATCTGATTTCAGTACCAGCAGAAAACAACTCGAGTTATATGTATATGGTTTCGAGTAAAATAAATACGTCCGTTAGCAGCTTATGAAAAATAAGAAAAACAAAAAAAAAAGGAAAATAATAAAATTCGTTGTATTTCGTTGTAACGAAGCATTACGTTATATGAAACCCGTGTGGTTTCTGTCCTTTCGGAATATTGCATTCTCATACAATGATTTTTGTACTTGGTGATTATTTAATAATTCGAAGCGAATTATGGGTCAATTGACAATTAATGAAAATTACTGTTAAAAAATAGCAACACACTTGAAGCGATTTAATAACAAACAGTGTGATAGGACTACAGTAGTTGGAATGAAATACACAACTGTTTGACATATCAGCGAGAAGCCTAATTTTTATCCAGATAGACGAATGCAGTTAGATAAAGCATAAATATACAGCGGAGAATATATACGAGTACATCCGAGGTTATCCCACACGACCGAGCAATCCTATGAATTACCGCAGGTGTTGGCCGATATCCTACATTAATGCTAATGCGTGGGTGTTACCGAATTGTTCAACAAGCACAGATTGAACGAGCCCCTGTTATATTGTATGGCCACGGACTGTTGCTGCATTATTCAGGCGGAATACAGCCCGTTTTGTTGTCCTCCACGTTGTCCTAACTTGCCCTAAACTCTACCGAATTTCCTCTATACTTTTCAAGAAGAAAACCAACATTTTCTCCTCCAATTTTAAGGAGCAATTTTTGAGCAAAATTCAAACAGAAAAGTCCTCTTAAAGAATCTTTTAAAAATAGGTAAAGAATGATTACTTTAGACAAACAAATACTTTAGGCATTGTTATCAACCGTAATTTTCTTACAGGTACACTGCCCGATTCAAGATAGAAGAGGAATGAAGATTCAGAATCTTTGCGAGAAACTTTCGAACACAAGTGCACACGAAGAAAATAGAAAAGTCTATTGAATCGAATCGAATCGAATCGAATATATATCGATGTTTGTGAAACTTTCAAAGTAGTAGAGAACGATGAATTTTTTTTGTCACTAATTAGTTTTGTAAATAAACTTTTGTCACTTCTATATTTGTCTTACATATGCAAAAAGTTTTTCAAAGGGACAAAATATCCACTTTCGAATTTAGAAAACTACAAAATAACAAATATTACAATTTGTTCGATATCCTTGGAAAAATTGTCAACTTGGGTAAAGATTTATTTAATATTCAACTTACAAGTGAAAATAAAAAAATTAATAATTGAAAAGACTATAATATTATTTCCCAGGAAAAATTATGTCAGTTCTTATGTTTTTAAATTTTTCCAGTCAAGTAGTTTGGGAAATTAAATTGATTGCTGTTCAACTGCATATAAATATTTATTTTCTCTTTTTTTATTAAAGGAGATGGAAGTCTAGAGCACCTTTTAATAGATTGCAAATTCACTACTAATGTAAATTCCATTTTCAAATTCTATCGCCAAGTCTGAGGTTTTGCAGAGAAATTCGCTCTAGACCAATGAGAATCACAATAAAAGGAGGGTTCAAAGGCAACCTTCAATTTTTGAAATTGAATATAGAAATTTATATGACTTCATAAGAATCTCAGGTTATGGAACTGACAGGTCTCGTTTGAATTTATCTTAGAAACATATTATTCATCGCAGGGCGTTTTGTAGACGTCAGTTAACAGATTTCTTTTGCATAACAATGTCTAAATTCACTTCCCTGTTATCGAATTGCCAAAAAAAAAATTACTAGCTGGTATAAAGAAAAACACATATGAATTCAAATCATTCTTTTCATTTTCAGTTTAGTTTTTAACTTTAAGAATATTTTTCTGTTTACTTTATTAAGGAATATACAGTTTCAGTTATGAAATCTTTCATGAATAGTGAAATGTTTCTTTCGTATGAAATATGGTTGGTTCTCAGTGAATTAGCTTTTTCCTGTTTCCAGACGCTCTCTCTCTCCTCTCTCTATATGAACCATCATAAAATGCAAATTGCTAACTGCTCGGTTGTTCCAGAAATTATTATGCCATGTGCATATGTGGACATCCAAATGCCACTGTTGCATGTTAATTTAATATTTTTAACGTATATTTTCATATCTCCTCAATTCTTTTATTGCACACATATTTAGAAACTGAGGTATACATTTTTTGAATATCTCAAACGCATGTATTCTTAACATGTAATGTGTTAAGTATTTTTTGAGAAAAGGATCTCTTCTAGTGGCGAAATCGTATGCTGGAGATGAGAAAGAAGAAAAGGCAATAATTTAATGAAAGGAAGAAAAGGCAAGTAGTATATAGAAAGGATTCACAGTCTTCCGGCAGAACATATTAATATCTCGAGTTTTGACATTTCCAGACGCTGAGGGGAGGGTGGTACAGTCGGCGGAGTAATCAGAGGGCTAGATTAATTGTTTCCATGGGAGTCTTGCCCTGAGATGCAGACTCACGCCAACAGGCAACATAATTCAAGTGTCGCAACTCGCAATACTAGGCCGTTAGTGCCAAGTGTCCTACTGAAAATCTATTAGATTTTCCCGTCTGTTGCATCAAAATCCGTCTCCTATTTACCGTCTCTCAAATAGAGCAAAACCACAGGGATTTGACTTTTATCCGATTTAAAGCAACGAAGGAAAACTTGCTCAGAAACGGAGAACCGTTAGAGCTGAGTGGACGAGAACTGGGGTTCAATCGTATAATACGCTGCGACCTTTTCAAGCTCCTCGATACTTATCGCGACATCCTCTTTCGACTTCTTCAGTTTCAATGATTGTACACTTAACACCACTTGTAAATGTCAGCACAATTTTTTCTTTTTCTTCTTTTTTTTCATTGCCCAACAAAAAATTATTTCTTCTATATATAAAGCACTGGATTTTGAAAATGAAAAATACATTATTGATCCGACTGATTGTGAGAGAAAAAATTGATACTGTAGAATAATGAATAATTCCTTTCGTGAATAACATTAACTTTCTATTTTCATTACGAATTTAAACAATCTTTACTCTGGATAAATGTCACTTCACATGTCATTAAACATTTCAAACTGAAAATATTCTGTTTATATTCGTAAAAGTATATCAAAAACAATACTTTTCTGGATAAATTTGATTTCATATGGCATTAAAAATTGAAGAATGTAAAAGTATTCTATTTATATTGGTAAAAGTGGAAAAATAATTCTCTTCAAATTACGTATAAATATTGGAAATTTATTTTCTTTCTGTATCCATATTCAAGTATAAAAATATAAATGCCAATATATAATTATAAATAGTTGTTCGATTTGACAGTAAATTATATTTTTTAAAATCAACGAAATTTGTTTTTCACTATAATTTTCACTAAAATCGAATCTACACGTAAAATTGTCTGTTTCCACTGGTACTGATTATAATAATTAATATTTATTTAAAAATTTCTAAGTTTAAAGGATCTTTCTGAAACTTCTAAGTTTCTTGTACTTCTTTTTCTATGAGTTTTCTTTTATTGTAGTCTTAAATTTTCTAACAGATGAATTTTTTTCTGTGATAAGTATAAATGTATATTTTCATATATAACAATTTTGGTATATTTTTAATTTGTTGCAAAATGCACTTTTTTGATTTAACAAATAAAAAATGGCTGAAATAATAATTACATGGTTGCCACACAACCTGGAAAACCTGGAAAACCTGGAATTAGCATGAAATTTGAAAAAGAGTATGGAAAACCTGGAAATAGCATGGAATTTGAAAAAACTTCTGGAATTTTTTTCGTTCATTAAAAAAATTTTTTTTCATTTTCTTGAAGGTCGAAGAAAAAAAAAATTTTTCATTTTCTGCTGATTTTCGGCTGTGGTTATTTTTAAAAAAAATGAATTAAATTAATTTTGACGACCCGGATATTAATTAAAATTGTTCTAGTAGTTGCTTAGTGACCAACAATCAATTCTTGAAGTTCGCAGAAAAAAATAATTTTTCATTTTCATTTTCTTGAAGGTCGCAGAAAAAAAAAATTTTTTCATTTTCTTGAAGGTCGAAGAAAAAATTTTTTTTCATTTTCTGCTGATTTTCGGCTGTGGTTATTTTTTAGAAAAAATGAATTAAATTAATTTCGACGACCCGGATATTAATTAAAATTGTTCTAGTAGTTGCTTAGTGACCAACAAACTATTCTTGAAGTTCGCAGAAAAAATTAATTTTTCATTTTCTGCTGATTTTCGGCTGTGGTTATTTTTTAGAAAAAATGAATTAAATTATTTTGACGACCCGGATATTAATTAAAATTGTTCTAATAATTGCTTAGTGACCAACAAACTATTCTTGAAGTTCGCAGAAAAAAATAATTTTTCATTTTCTGCTGACAGTTGATGCCCAGTCAGCAGAAAATGAAAAATAATTTTTTTTGCGATCTTTATTATGTTATCATTAACAATTGTTAATGATAATTATTTCTTGGTCTCTTAACTACTACTATAGCGATGTTAATTAATATCCTAATAAACAAAAAAATAATATAACTTTTTAATAATAAATACTGTTAACATTGTTTTATAAAATACTTGTTTTTTCATCACAAATAATTCATAAACCGTCAAACTAATTTTCCATTTTAACCTGGAATTTTTTATATTTTTGACCTGGAAAAAGCCTGGAATTTTGAAATCTAGATTTTGTGGCAACCATGAATTATCTTTTAGTCGAAATGTAAAACAATGTGAAATATTAAAATGATTAAATCAATTATTTGTGTAACATACTTTTTTAATGGATGTTTACTTTTAATCATCCATTAAATATGTAAAAGCATTCACTTTTAATATTTAATAGGTACAGAAAGGGAAAATGAAGAATAATATTAATTATTTAAAACACTTAGGGACTAAACGGCTATTTTAAAATATTTTAAAAAAAGAATTTTAAATTAATTTTTCGAATTATAAATTTTAGTATTAAAAAAAAATATAATAAATTTTGTTTGAATCTTGATTGGATAAAAAAGGACTTCTGAATATATTCTTTTACCTAATTTCCACATTATACTCGTTTCATATATAAGAATAAATAAATACTAAATAAAAGATAATAAGTAATAAAAACAAAATAAGTTTATGAAAGAAATGAAAGTTTATGAAGTTAATAAATAAAATGTTACACTCACCTACAACGTGTAAATAACCATATTGCGTTTTGGCAGTGACAGTGTTAATCTGGCACATGTATTTTCCCTTGTCGTCCTCTTGCACGTCGTTGATATGAAGATACCACGTCCTGTGCTTATCGTGTGACACGGCTATCCTTGGGTTCCTCGTAATAACGTGGTTGTGTACCGTCAAAATAGCACTCTGATCGAAGAGCATCCAAGCCACCTGAAAGGATGAGACAATCGATCGTTCATCTCTAAATGTCACCTGGTCAAATAAGATCTAATCTTCTGAGAACAATACACGAGAAGATAGTGTATAATATTCAAGTCATAATATTCAAATTCTCCATTATCTTTAACTTTATACAATACAGCTAACAACTAGTCTCACTTTTCGCCCGCTCCAAATTCAGTTTACAAACTTTCAAACCATTTTCGAGAAAATCTTTCGAATTAGAAACAAAACAACTTTTTATGTTGCTTCTAGATTCTAGACCCGAGAAAAGTTCAATTGTTTTATTTGAAAAGTTTTATTGTTTGGAACCCAAAATTTCAATATCTCTTGAAATTAAAATTTTTTTAAAACAAACACAAAGTCCATTTTTTCTTCCGTTGTTAAAGTTTATTAATCGATTATTATCAACACTATTTTATTAGTTGTGCAACGTTTCGGTGTCTAGGTTTGACACCACCATCAGGCCACTTAAAAGTATAAACAAATAAATGCAATAAATAAATAATAAATATACGTAAAGCTTAGTAATTTTTTCTCTTGGTAAAAAGTCAAGTTACGTGCAAAAAAGAATTCTTTCATTAATTCATGAAAAAACTTGTTGAATAAATAAAGTACGAAAATTGTGTCTTAAAAAATTCAGCACACAATTCTCAATTGTTTGAGGCAATATTTTATGCACTAATGCTTGGGCGAGATTAATTTTCACGAAATGAAAAAAGGAAATAAAATTTCTTCGTCTCTTGCACAAACGAAAAAGAGCCAATGTAGTGTAAAGAAATGTATTATCGGGTGTGCGATAAAATTGGAAAGAACTAGAAAAAGGACATGTGTATAGTTATATATATATAAAGAGACGAAAGTGAAAATCTCCGCGAGCGAGCGAGCGTGCGCGCACAAGCAGATAAATAGAGAGATGGCGAAAAGGCGAAAGGAGTAAATGGCAGAAAGATGGATAGGCAACTACAAAGAGAAGAAAAGAGATAATAAGATCAGTGGCGGAAGATAAGAAATAAAGAAGAAAAGAGGGAGTGAGAGCTATGGGGTGGAAATTCGTTACATCAAAAGTGCAATCGTACGTTTGACCCCTGGGGTATACTATTCCTCGAAACCTATGATCTACAACACCCTCGAAACATTATCCGATCAATGGAACTTTCAAAGTTATGGATATTCATTCCATAAATGAATCATTCGGGATTTTATATCTTTTACAAATTTTTTTATTATCGAAATACGAAATTCAATTTTTACCTACTAATGCTTTTTTATAGATAAACTAAGAAATAGTATTAAAATAAAAATATTGTAAATAAATCAAATTTTTTGATTATTTTCGAAATATATCAGAAATTATTATAAGTTGAATTTAATGTAAAGTGAAGCAATTGATTACTCATTTTTATCGCCAACCTATCGATACATTTATAGGAATACTTCCTGTTTTTTTAAATTAAATTTCGAAAATAAGCGAGTAAATTTTTATTCAAAAATTTGTTGCCTTTTTTAAATTATTCTATACTAAGCAATTTAGTTGTTCCACTTGTTTCTTGATACACTGTAAATGTTCTATTTTTAAAAGGTCAGTTTTTAAACGAATATGTAAAAAAATTATTAATTACATTTTAAAAATGTTGAATATATGTAACTCTGCATATTCAGAAAATAGATAAACCATTTTAATTAAAAAAATATTTAAACAAGAAAACATTCATTTTTTGTTCTTTGAATAAAATGTTAATATTTTTATAAAAACTATTACAAATGTTTCGTTATGTATTCTTTTGAACTAAATTTCTCGCCACTAATTGAAAACGTAAAACTAAAAATACAAAATATTACATTATTTTCAAGTTAATCTGCAACAAAAAGTGCAGAATAAATTACATTTTTTTTAATAAACAACTCTCATATTCTTGTCTGTTATTTTCGTTGCTTCTGAACAGTATTTGGACTGAAACTTTTGAAATGTCGCCAATGTACGTACATCGAATTGTACCAGTGGACTATGAAATATTTATGTTTTCCTGTTTCGCGAAACGAGAAAGAGAGTGAAAAGAGAAATTTTTGCGGTGAAGAAGGAAAAATGGTTAAGAACAGAATTTTTCTTGTAGTTTAAAGAAAGTCCTTGGAGAAATAGTAAGAAGATGTGTAGTTTTTATATCTTGTATTATCTGTATAGAACGCGGTCTTGAACAAGGTGTGTAGAAAGGATGGAAAATCAACTATAGACACACTTTTAGATATAAAAGAAATTATTAAAAATGAATCACTTCTCACTTTCATTCAATAAGAAACAATAATAATAATAATAAACAAAATATTTTCTTCTAAAATGAATTCTCAAAAAAGCTGATTATGTTAATCATTAAATTAAATTTTATATTTGCTATAAACAAATATTCAAATTAATTGAATTTCGAAAATGTTTTGAAAATAGTGAAATGTTTAATTTAATTTAAAGTAGAGCAAATTCTTAAAGTATAAAAAAGTACCTTTTAGTGTGACAAATCTAAGAAAATTTTGCAAATAGTAGTAAATCGTAAAACAGTTGTAAATAGTAGGTTGTAGTATGGCTTAAGTGCTTCTCAATAAATTGTCGATTGCTGATGGGGTTTGACTTCATGTTTCATTGTATTTTTCGTCACGTGTGTAAAGAATAAATATTCACGGACAAAAGGAAACTAAATGTAGAAGCAGTGAAATGGGCAGAACCGTCTGCATAATATGCGGGGTCTCGTTAGTCAAGAAATGAATTATATGAACAGTACACATTGTTTTGGTTACAATGCCGAAATTCTGAGTAACCAATTATTAATTTTACGTTATGCATAAATGTATCAACCACTTGTAAATTATACATACATTGTAAATGCATAATGAACTAAAACCTCGTCCATTGTACGTTGTATTAATTTTCAACTTTAATTAACGTGTCGCTTTATATGAAATCTGTGAGTGAAAAATTCTGTGTTTATCAAATTATTATATTACTCCAAAAGTATAGACTAACTAATTAAAATAAATTTTATCTTATTTCGCAAATCAAGATTCATTCTTATATCAAAACTCATCCTTAATTTTAATCCAACTTTAGATTGTAATTCAGTAATCAAATGAGGACATAAACTCCAAATCTGAATTATTAAAAACAAAAAGTAGTACACGAAGAAATAGAATTGTTACGTTGACAAAAAAGATTGTTAATATAGAACTAACAAATTTATTTTGTTGAACTAAAAATTCAAATTTTTTCTAATAACAATAAATCTGTTGAGGTAACAAAAAATGTTGTAACAACAACAACAAAAATTTGTTAGTTCTATATTAACAATTGTAATGTTTTTTTTTGTTTTAACGAGGTAAGTGGAAAATTTTTGATAAAATTTACCTCATATTTTTTTTATTTAAAGAAGAATTGTTATTAATACAGACGAAATTAAAATTTAAGACAATTTTTGTAGGGTAATTACTAAATCTCCATCACAAAGGGAAAATGTTAAAAGTTCCTTGTGACTATGCACATAAATGTTTCAAACATCTTAAATCCGTATACTTTTTTTTCTATTAATCAAGATAGAATAATAAATGCAAAAGAAAAATGTTGAGCTTAAAAAAATTAGCTGAAATAATTACGAAGAATAAAAAAAACTAGTCTAAGAGAGAAGAGAAAAGAGAATATATTTCTTGAAGATTTTCTTTTATAAATAATTCTTTCTTTTATTAATAATTTTGCGATTCCCTCTCATATGCGGAGCGGGAATTTTCGATATATATTTTTTCTCTTATATCAGCATGCACGGGACCAGAAATAAGATGAATTTTTGCTCGTTTCGAGGCAAAAGCATTGATTCCTCGGTGTGAGAGGAGAGAGAGTTACAGCTTTGTTTACAACGAGTGCGTTGAGCTCAGCGCCGTCCAGTCTGGACCAAGTTATATCTAGTCACCTCCTTCTTTACTCTTTTCCTACTTTTTTTTTCTTTTGTTTCCCACCCACCACAATACTTCTCTTTTCCTTCTTCTTTAACTCATTCGCTCTTTCATTTCCTCTCTTTTAAACTCTTCAAGATCCAATTTATGTAACACGTTAAAATCATCCCTTCAATCTTTAACTTTTATTTTCTCAACTCTTCACTTTGAGAAAAAAAGCTTCAATTTTCACATCTCACTTATCTGCTCCGTTTTGATTTCAGAGAATTTATAGTAGATTGTTATATTAATTTTTTCCAACTCCTCCTTGAGGAATCGATATTCTTTTTAAAGTTTAAATTTCAAAAACCAAGAGAAAAAAACGTTGAAAATAAATTGTTGAGATAATTAAGTTGTTTGGAAATATTAGTGACTAGATAGAATTTTATTGTTTAATTCAGTTTGGGAAATTTGAATACTTAAGTTTTGATTTGAGTAGCGTCTGCGGGTAGTATCAATTTTATTGCCGTGAGGAGTATCCCCCAAGGTGCTGTATGCTTCGGTAAAGCTACAGCATAAGCGAGCGAGTGAGCCTAGGCATGGAGGCAAGTCGTGGTGCTGTGCCAACAGGCGAGCTCTTCATGTGGGAAGTTGGAGCACATTCCGGTTAAATGTATTACAACCACTTAGCCCGCAAGCTGTCGAGTCCTCTAGCCTAGACTTCCTCTTAATTGGCATAGGATGCTTAGGTTCCTCCTAAGCGTTCATACTGTTAGTATGAAATACACTCGGTATTGGTGTGCTAACGCTAAAAGCACCCAGAAACTTGTGTGACGCAACTTTACCCATAGCTTCACCATTCTCCCACTCTCTAATTGATACTTTGTTTTCAATTCACTTTGCCTACCTGTCACTTCTCCTATACTTCTCCTATACTTTTGCTATTGATAAATTCATTTTTCAATTCACTTCAACTATATCTACTTCATGAGAATCTTTCATTAATAATAATTACAGACAAATTTTCAAAAATCATTCACTAAATTACGTACTACGTATAGAAAATAAGAAAATATTTTTAAATTATCATTTCAATGTATCAACTATGTATTTATAAATCCATTTTGGTTTAGAAAAACAATTCTTCTTTATATCTATCTATAGAAGAAGCGATTAAAGTATACACAATCATTCTACACTTTTCTTCAATTCGAAGATGCAGATAGCACCTGTCGCTTGTGAAATTTAATTAAAATCTGCTGGCAAAATTGAAATTCGTAAAAGAAAATGGGAACAATTTTTACATTTTTCTATTAAAGTCCCAGTGACAATAAATCAAACCGAGACAAGAAAGTCTGAATTTAATACATAAGCTCATTTCTATTAAAATTTCATTTATTTTTTCGCTCATCAACATCCTTCTGTTGAATTCAAAAAACCTTTCTTTTACAGAAATGGAAAAAGTAAATTTCAAAAATAATTCACTAAGCGCTGCGTTCAAATATATATATTTTCATTTCTTTTTTGACAATTTTTTTAAATTTCATATTCGATATCAAATTTAGAAATATAATAAAATTGCTTTTAGTATAATTCGAATACAAAGCAGTAAAATATTTAATTAGTTTCATATACAATGCATGTTGAAATTCAAATTTAAATTAAATTTATTTAATTTGATCAAGTTAAATAATAAACGTATTTAAAATATAATTAAATTTGAATTAATTAAAAAACTTAATTTAATTAATTAACTGTTAAATTAACTGTTCTTTTGCCTTTGTTGAAAATGGAGTTGAAAACAAATTTAATAGAATAATTTTGAATTTTATTGTTTCAATAGAATTTTCTAAAAAAATAAAAAAAATCAGGTCTCATTAAGATACGCAAGTTGTGGATTTAAACGTGGATGATCGTATTGACATTGGTTAATGTCGATTTACCCAAGTTCAAAGGAAAGAGCCGACTATCAAAAGGAAAGGTTGCAAACAGAATTCGTTGTATATAGACGACAACTTGAGAGTATAATTTTAAAAAAAATACCTTTAATGTATCACATTTCCTAAGCACTTTTCTGTAGATTTTTTAAAATTTTCACCATGTATTCTTATTATCATTCTTGAAATATTTGCAAAATTTTAAGACTATTTCCTATCAAAGTTTCGTTTTTTTACATGCTAATAGGGTGAGTAATGTATGAGGGAGAAGTGCATTTTTACAAATATAAACATAAATTGTAAAAATTAAAAAATTTAAGAATTATTTAATTCTTGCAAGAAATTTTATTGAAGATTGTAATTTTCTAATATGTTAAATTAAAACCATTTGAAATTCTTCTATTGATAAAAATTGTGAAAGTAACTATATTTTAAAATTTAAATAATTTTGAAATATTTAACTATAAAATTATTCGTTAAATAATCAATAAGTAATGATTTTACTATAGTTATTCAAGAATTAAGTTATTTGAAAATAAATCATGGTCAGAAATAGAAAATTTTTTTCTGTTTGTTCCCTGACCAATGGCAACACTCGTTTAAATTCCAATTTCCTATTTTTATTAATTATTTTACATTACTCTTTATAAAAAAAAAATACCAAAACTTTAAGACTCAAACTTAACTAACTTTTAGAGTTGTTTTTAAACTCTGGAAGTTTTCCTCCGACCTGTGATGTTGGTTATAAATTTTAACATTGTCGTGAGAGTGTGTGGAATTTTCGTTCGTTAAAATCGTTAAAATCGTTAAAATTGAAGGAAAGAAAAATTGTTGTCGCAGTGTTTGATAAAAATAAATATTTTGCAAGGATGACGTGTATGTGAAGAAATCTAGACGAATTTCTGAGAGGCACACACGTGACATGTGCCAGTGTTGAAGTAGTGGATGTGTTATGTGAAGCTTCCGTTGTTTAGTTTAGTTCCACATGGCATCTGGCAGAGCGAGGAACGTGGGCCAAAGTCATGGAGCGGGATCAAAATGAGGAAGGAGAGACTCGATGAGAAGTCGTGGATTCTGGAGGATAAAACGGAGATCGGAGAGAGAGAGAGAGAGAGAGAGAGAGAGAGAGAGTGCCTCGAGGGTTGTGGTGTACGTTTCTCTAGTCAGGGCACGCGCGACGTAATTGTGAAGGTGGGGGTGGTGCACCTTCACAAGTGGGCGAAGGAAAATTCAGAAAGGGATGCAAGACTACGCTGGCAGACAGCGTTCGATGCGATGGAGGTTGGGCAACTCATTAAACAGCTCCGACTACCCACATGGCATACGGGAGAGGCAATAAAATCATGCCACGATCATCGGAGCAATAAAAGCAACACCCACACTCTTCCAATTGAAAATTAAACACATCTTAGAAACTAAAACTTTATTTTCATCTCGCTAGTTGTTTTTCCTGCACGGAAAATCCATTTTTAAGTATTTACTTCGATACCAGAAATTTTATTACAAACAATGCATAATTGATGAGCTGCACGACTCGAGGAGAAGCCCTTCAATTTTATTCAAATGAGCTGGTTACGTTCATTGATGTAGAATCTTAAAGGTGAACAGCCAAGAATAGAGGGAACTTTACTCCCGACCGGGGAAGAAATTACAGCTTTAGGAGGGTAAGAAACTCATCCTCAACTACACGCTGCACCAGCTTGGCAATTAAATCATCCAGCCATTCATCAAAGTGGCAAAAAGTAGATGAAAAACAAAGGCAAAAAATTTTTCCCATCAACGAATCTTCAACTGTATGAAGCGACTGCTAATTCTGCAATTTTTTCTTTTAAAAATTCAAGCGCACTCCAATTTATAGTCAATATTTTCAAATATTTAATAGACTTTTAACAAGAGAGTGATGAAATGACTGAATTCTAATAAAATGCTTTTCATTCAGCTTTCCATTCATTATAATTGATTATTTACATAATTTGCAATACAGAGAGTCTAACGCGAAGCAAAATATGGAAATAGCAACCGCAACTGACGGTGCTCCCGGAGTTACACTTGCCTACAAACAAGTTTAATTAAAAGCCCGCGCGCCACATGCTAGGTTCAAGTTGAGACATTACAACCTTAGACAGTTTACTCAGTATACCTGCGTCATAAATATATAAAGATCTGTCTAGCTTCTCACTTCCGCATGTAAGAAATTCCAACTCTTTAAGGGGATCCCACATACCGACAATGCAGATCTGAAATGGTGAAAAATCTGCAACGACCGTTTCTTGGAAAATATAAGATATTATGACCTATAAATTTGACAAACTCACTTTTTAACATAAATACACAGGATGAGTATTTTATTTGTTGTAATTATTGAAAAAAAATTATTCATAAGAAATTAAATATGAACAGTTTTCATGTAAAAGGTCTTTTGACAACAGCTCAAACTGCAACGACCATTTCTCGAAAACAACGAAACAAAATAATTTTTCCATTTGGGAAATTTAATTTAGTAGGAAAATACACAGGATGAGACTCATTTGCCATTCAGAAATAAATAAAAACTTTATTCTTCCCAAAGTGTATAAGTGACAGCTGTTCGGTAGCACATGATATTTAATTTACTAACATTAGTTTTTCTTTAACAATTTGAACAAAATATATTTCTCCCATTGTGTATCTTTTATTACCAATGAATTTTCACTCGAAAAGAAGACATTATGTCTCATTGTTGTTAATTTAAAGTTAAAAATAATGAAAATTTGTCAATATTGGTACCTTTGGCGCCATCTCTTGGTTCTATGTATCACTAAACATCTGTCAGATGTGTTCTTCTTGTTGCAAATTACTATACAAAATAGTTTACATAAATTAAAGTTTTATATTCTTGTTTTCATATAGAATGAATCTTATTATGTGTATTTTTTATTGAAATTAAGTTTGTCAAATGAAAAAGTTATTTTGATTTTGTTGTTTTCAAGAAAAGGTCGTTGCAGTTTAGGCTGTTGGAAACTGCTCATATTTAACTTTTTATGAATAATTTTTTTTCAATAACTTCAACAAATAAAATACTCATCCTGTGTATTTATGTTAAAAAGTGAGTTTGTCAAATTTATAGGTCATAATATCTTATATTTTCCAAGAAACGGTCGTTGCAGATTTTTCACCATTTTAGATCTGCATTGTCGGTATGTGGGATCCCCTTAAACTTTCCATAGCCTGGCAACTTTCATTTTTCTAAACACAACAACTTCTTTTCAACAGGGTAACTTAATTCAAGTAAAAGAAATCATTTCTAAGTAATAATTTTATGAAAACTCTTCAAGAATTAAATTTTCTAATTGGTGATAATTTCATGGTTTACGAGGCAAACAAAGAAGACACGAAAATTCAGAATTTTCTTATGAATTCTACAAATTTAATATGTCCAGTACTTTTAATAAAGATCCCTGACTTTATTGACCTATTAAAACAAAGACTTAGTTTGCGCAACTAAACGCAATAGAACTTAAACACAGAAAAACGAATATATAATTCGAAATTGAGATCCTCTTATTTCCCTTTATATAGAGGAAAATATCACTATGCAGAAATCGGATCAATCTTGGCTTTAGTTTAAGAGGGATGATGTTACTTTTCTTTGTGAACGACAGAAGGATGCAGATAAGGATCTCGAAGGAACAATGAGAGGGTGGAAATAAGATCGTTGAGAGAAAAGTCATGCCAGAAATGCAGAAGGAATAATTCAGTCTTTCATGTATGATGTTTTTTCTTTTGAGAGAGAGAGAGAAAGAGAGAAAGAGAGAGAAAAGTGAAGAAACTACAAGATCTTTTTCATATGCAGAAACAAACGCAAGACGCGACAGGTCTCGACTTACAAGAATACTGTGGCACGACAATACGCGAGTGCCGCCGACAACGACGACAACTACGACAACTACGACAACTACGACGACGACGACGGCGATGCTTTACAGAAGAGAAGAAACGTTGAGGTATTTATATTGGCTTTACTCTGCGTGACAGGCGTGATGTACTGGGAATTTCACCCTCCATCGTCCCTCGTTTCGCCTCAACCCTACACACAATCCTTCAACCCCAGCCCCACGACTTTTCGTCGAACTAATAAAAATGGACTTTATCCGACTTCAAGCATTAGGACAATTACCAATTTTCACTTGGAAAACTCCTCATTCCATCGAAAAGTAATCTTCAAGACATAAACTTCTAAATTCACTGTATTGGGTACATTATTCTGACACGTACTAATTTCGTCTAATTCATGTCTTATGCCTCTTTATTTCATTATTTTACTTTATCTTTATATTATATAAATATCTCTATCTCTAACTCTCTCTCTCTCTCGGTGTACTTTGCAGAAAATAAATATTTACATAGCAAGTGATAAATGATTTATTAGCTCATATTTCCGTCAAATTTGTATCAGATCACACAAAAACAGCAAATGCTATTTCTGCTCACATTTTATTGTAAAATTGAATTGCACCAAATTCCAGTGCACTTCAAATACTACACACCATAAGAGTTCACTCTTTTACAAAAATCTACACGACATCCATAAAAATTTAAACAACTATCCGCAAAAATACAAAGTTACTTTATTAAAAAGTAAAAGAAGAATCAATGTACAACAAAATGTGAGCATAAAACTTTTATCTATCTCTCTGTGTCCAAAACTTTCAACTTTTCAACTTCTCACTTCTGATTTGAATATTTTTTGAAAACAAAATATTTTCATCTCTAAAGGAATGTATATGTATGTACTAGGACAATAACTCATATATTGCGAGAGTTTTCTAGAAGAACCCATCGTGGAATGACTTATAGCTGATAAGCATACATAAGAAAAAGTGGAAAATGGTCAAAACTGAATCACAGAGGGATGACATTTATCACAACATGATTGTGATTGTATCGGCCGGGCCTGTCACGGATGCACTTTGGAGCATCAAAACAATTTTCTATTCACATCTGTTTAAGAATTTTTTGAATTGGAAAATTATTTGGAAACATTAATAAATTCTTTTTTAATTAAATATTATGAAAATCTACTATTCTAATAACATTTCTCGTCAGAATTCAATTATTTAAAAAAAACATTAAATTAAATTTGTGTAAAAATTGAAATATATAATTTTTTTCTAAATTCTAAACTTTTAATTTTTTCCAGTGCTTTAATGAAGATCCCTGATTTTCCTGACCTATGGCAGGAAAATGATCGAAGTTATACGGCAAGTGGAAAATGTCTCTCAACATCATAGGTTGAAAGGGGGGAAGAAGGAGCTTAAACTAAACGCTACAGGATGTCGCGTTCAACTTTACCAATAACCAACAAGAACATACGAAAACCTTAAAATGTAACTAGCATCATATGCATGTAACACCTGAATCTCTAATCATGATGAAACCCAAGCTAAAAATACCCTCTGCAAAATTCATTCCTTTTCCCTGTTTTCGTTAATTCCAATTCGATGTATTGATTTTTAATTATATTCTCCACACAGGTCATCTATAAATGATAATATGTGAAGAAAAATTTGCGCGAGAGACTAAAAACATGTTTGATGCAGTAAATAATTTCCAACACTCGAGAACAATGAGAGAGCGTGTGATGTTTGGCACGTTTCAGGATCGTGTGATAAACGCAAAATATATTGTTGCAGAAAAGCCGAGAAAAGCATTGTTTCCCCAGCTAGCGCACAGAAAGGAAAAGATCTAGAGCGAGAATGTGGAATCTCGAAGTCGAAGCATGCCCGACAAATAGTTGCCATGGGATGAGGGCTTTGTTGACCCAAGCCTGGTGTTTACCCACATTCTATATACACTGGTTTATGATTAAAGTGCACCAATATGTTTGTCATAATTGTAGCTTTGCGACAGGCCATAAAGAGACTTGTACACTTTCCTAACGACGTTTTCCACTTTAGTTAAACTCTTCCTGCGTTTAATGAAATCACATGTTAACACATTCAACTACCGAACTCTCAAAATCATCTATTTATAATATTATTATAACTACCGTGTTCTGAAAACAGTGGATAATTATACAAACCACAAACAAAGCTAAAATATTTAGGTATGAAATTTGCAAATCTTTTTCTCTATTTAGAAGAGTGAAATTTCGCCACAGTTTTCATCAAAATTTTATTTTTTCCCTAACTTTTCCCTAATCTCCAGATTTCATTTTCTCCTTGACCGTAGACAATTTTCTAATTCGCTCTAAAAATTATTAGATTCTCAATAAAAAACTTTCTTAATACATTTATTTGCGGACTTCTTTAATTGCAGAATTATTCGAAAGATTTAAATATTTAATTATTATTACTTAGCAGTAAGAATTAAGATTTTCAAAAAAGGCACGAAAATTTCCAACTTTCTAATAAATACTAAGAATTTAATTTTTAACAGTATTTTTAATAAAATCGTCCCACATTTTCCTGACCTGTGGCGACGCTGTTCTCTCTTCCAAATAGAACAGGATTTTAATAAAATAATATTTTATTTCTC
The DNA here is from genome assembly GCA_032872475.1 of Leptopilina myrica (nomen nudum). Taxonomy (NCBI): domain Eukaryota; kingdom Metazoa; phylum Arthropoda; class Insecta; order Hymenoptera; family Figitidae; genus Leptopilina; species Leptopilina myrica (nomen nudum). Next base: position 340,858 of record CM065459.1, on the reverse strand, counting down.
TCTTAAATGGAGAATGATAAAATTTGTAAACAAAATTGAAGAATAGATCTCATTATACGTTCGACAAGAATGGACCGATATTCAATTTTTACTACCGCAATACTGCGGTATATTTGGTAGTTTTTGTTGGAAATTTGTTCACTCAAAGAACGGACTGACCAAGTGGATTGGAACACACCACAGAGAGAATGAGAATCACAAGAACTTCCGTTAGCTACTTGAAAACGCAGGGGTTATACACTTTGAGTAGTGCAACTTTGAAAGCTCTGCTCTCAATGCTATTGGGTGGATGGGTGGGGGGAGGGGAGGGGAGTTTATACATATACAGAAACATATACCAAAGTGTTGTCCAACGAAAGCGAAACGAGAAAAATCGTATCCTCCATTGTAGTTTACAAAAGGGGAAAACACGATTTCACAATAAATATACTCAACGTTTTATTGAATAAAAAAGAAAAGAAGAAAAAGTTCTGTTGAAAAAATGTACGAAACGATAATTTCACACTTCTTAAAATCACAGCTCGAATGAAACAATTTCTTGAAATTAAAAATTAAACATTTCCTTCAAATTAATGTATTTTTCTACCAATCAACATGATAAACATAAAATTGTTTCACTAATATTAAAAACTAGTTTCTGAAGAATTATTTTCAATCTGATTTTATTAACTTTTGTAATTTGAAATTTTTTAAATTACCCTCCTGTGAGAAATAAATACACCAAATATATCTCCGTAATGTAGTTTTCAAACTTTCCTAAAGAACTTTCAGAAAATAAAAACGTACCTATATGCCTAAAACGTATATATAGCAAGAAATTCAATTACTTTTCCAAGATGAAAAATTTATAAAAAGAAGATCACAATTTTTGTGCTTAGTTTCACAATACAAGCAATGTCCTGCACCCTGAAAAACGTTATATTTGACTCAGAGTCTACTAAATTATTTATTAGTTTCAAATAAATATTTTATATATGGTTAAAGAAAAATTGTATTTGTGTCAAATAAAATTTTTCTTTAGCTAAAAGTCAGTGATTATTTTAAATTATGAAACATTTTTAAAAAATCAATTAGTTTTTTTAAAGAAATTTTCCTAAAATTAAAATCTCTCGCAGATGCATTTTAAGAAGATTTTTAACACATAATAAATCGTCTTTGATTTTAAAAATAACTAGGTTAAATTAAAGTCATTCTGTTATAGGTTTTATGATTAACATTTTACGTGACCTATACTTGAAAATCATTGCTTTTAGTGTAAATTAAGAAGATATTTTTCTAATTAAAAACTGCTTTACTTTGTTCTATTTGTAACCAAATTGTAACATATTTAACAAAACGGTGTTGTTTCAAAATAAAAAGTACAATTTTCGTTTAATTCAAACATATTTTTTTGATTGACTACTTATTTTTGAATTAAAAAAAATTTTCAGTGGACCTTCGCTAGGAAAGTGAAGGGATTGAAATAAAAGACTCTGGAGACAAAGAGAGCTCTTTGGATTTTAAGAGTCGCGCAGAACGAAAGAAACGGAGGACACAGGGAGACAGGGAGAGCTAAAAGCGTATAGCGACGTATTTAGGATCGATGTAGAGTTGGTCACAGTAATTTATCGCCCCCCCCCCTTCTCCCCTTACCTCCTTGGATTTCGATTACTTTGGAGTGTCCGCTTCGCTAAACTCTTGACCATTCGTGTACCAAAAGCTAAATCGAGATCACTCTGTGTCCCTCCTTCTGTCTGTTCTCGCGTAAAACACACACTCGGGATCTCAAACTGCAATATCTGTCACTACTCTGTGTGTGCACGTCTATTCTGAAGACCCATTTCCTCACTCTCACTAAATTCAACTCTGTTGCATCAACATCATCGACCAACAATCAGGACTCACAATTGATTTCGCCAGAATCCATATACTGTTGCGAACCGAATTGCTAAGATGGCTGCTGTATAGAGGCAAAACAATGCCCGCTGGGAAGTCCAGCAAGGCTTCTTCGACTGAATCAACTTTGATTCATGAATACGGCACACGATGAAACCGTACAGTACACATAGAAACAGATTTCTTCAATTCAGAATTCTTGTCCAATGAAAATCGAAGCATACTTTATTTTCCGAATTTAATTCTCAATTTCTATTTTCTTATGAATTATTTCCTATTTTGTAGAGACAATTGTAGGCATTCTTTAAATTTACATTGTTTTTTAATGTTTAACGCATTCTTCTCTGTAGAAATTCAAAATAATTTTCGTCCAACTTGTATTTCTAGCACAAATGCGAATTTATTAATGTGTATAAAGCACACATTTTACTAATTTATATAGTTAATAGCTATTCTTATTTATAAAATACCTTCTCCTGCAATGGGAATGTAAAAATTTTAATTTAACATGTTTCAAAACTTATTTTAACACTTTGAAATAATTAATCTGTTACAATTCTAGACATCCATTTTGTAATGAAAAATGTAACAATTGGCCTGAATAAAGTTTAAAATTAATACAAAATGCTTAATGGAAGAATAAGAAAAATGTACATAACTTCACTAAGTGGGTCATTTTTCCGAAATCCTCAAAAATATTAAATTTTAATTTAAAATAATCTCGATCTGTGACTGAATTTTTAGAAACTATACTTTAATAACACCACTACCCACTATTAATATAATTTAAAATTCATTGAAATTGGTTTTTAAAAAACGAGCAAACATACTCAATATGCAATATCCGGAAAATGCACTTTATTATAAATATTTTATAAAGCATTTTTCACAGCTTTGAAAATATGTAATAGAGAAATTTTAGGCCGATTACTTCTTGTCAACCGGATGTATAACATCCGCTCTTTTGAACTTGAACCATTTTATCAGATAACCAGTAAAAGTTTTTTTTATTTTTTTTTACAACGAATTTTCGTAGGCGTCAGAAATATTTTCACAAAAAATGATACACAATGACGTGTACTATGGACTAAAGATTGAAAGCTTTTTAATAACCAAGGGGAAAAAATGGAAAATTTCTGTCAGAAAATTGTATTCATTCGTCCGTTCTATGACAGACACATGAATAAATAAATTTTAAACAAAAAATTACTCATTGTACATATATTTTTGTTTTTTATATTTAACCAAAACATTCTTTTTTTCGCCTCGTTTTCACATTTCCATTTTTACCGCGATACTGTTTCAGAGAGAGATAATTGCCATTCTTTCGAGAACAAGCAACTCTGACACTATTAGCTCGATACAATTCGATACAATTCGATACAATTCGATACGAATTGTAAGACTGTATAATTTTGTTTCTAAAACGACAAGAACGGAAAAATAAGAGAAAGAAAATCAACTATTTTAAAAGTCAATAAACGAAAAGAAGAGATAGAAGAGAAAATGCAGGAACAAAGCGACAAAAAAGAGAAAATTGAAAACAAGAAAAAGAGAGAGAGAAAGAGGGGAGGGCGACTGTGTTATATTCACAATGTATACTTTGCTAAAGTGCTGAAAAGTGTTTCAATGTGTTCAGATTTTCCAACTAATCGGAGCGTTAAAGCCTCAATCGTTTCCACTGAAAGTAGTCGAATATATTTCGATTTATTGAAAGTGTTCCAATTTCTATTTAAATTGATTATACAATGTTCAGTGTGCCGTGCTTCAAATAAATTTTTGTGCAATTTTTAGTGTACTGTGAATAAACTAATATTTAATCACTGTTAAAGCGAACATAAAATTTGTTATAATAAAGCTTTCATCAAACCAATAGGCAATGAAATATTTAAATTGATCACACGATTTGTTATTTCGACGTAGTAATTAAAAAAATTGATGAATTCATTTTTACTAAACACAATAAAAAATTTATTCGACACTCGTATTCCTGTATTCAAATTTAAAAATGAATGTTTAAAAAAACTTATATTTTTAACACAAAGACAAAACAAAAAAATAATTCAATTACATTTATACGTTCGTCAATAGCAGTCGTCGCAGTTAAAAAAAAGTACATTTTTAAAAATTGCAAATAAAAAAGACTCGGAAACAATTTACAAATATTTTTTTTCTCCCTTTTTTTATAACTGTGATTTAAAAAGGCCTTGGGTGCTAATACAGACTGTCTCGACATTCGGGTCCCGAGGAATGCGAGGAAAAAAATGTTGAAAAAGCACGATTTGTGCATACATACATGGCGCCAAAGTGCCAAAGAGTGTTTCTTCGTGTTCGGAACTAATCGATGCGTTAATCCCCCGACCCCACCCTTTTAAATCGACCCTGGTGACCAGCCAGCATCCGTTATTCAACATTTTCCCGCAAAAGTCGAACTTTCGAGACGATATTATTCAAAGAGTACTGACTTACGAGTATATCCAACCAATTGGTACATGCAATTCAATTCAACCTTCAATTTTACCCCACTTATATTATTTCATGGACAAAATTATTTATAAACTCTTTTTAGTTTTCCGCAAAACAATTTTTTTTATTTTTCCTTGTAATATTTACTTTAAATTTAAATTAAAATGCTTCTTTTCTCTTCTTTTCTTTAAAAAAAGATGATTTCTCTATGAATATAAAAGAGTTAGGTAAAATTATTTTGATACATATATACGTTCAAAACTTTCTTGAATTTGAATACAAAAATTCCTTATGTTTGTATAGAGTAGATGAGTTTAATTTTGATATTTTTAATTACATAGATGCAAAATTTTATGACAAATGAATTGCATGTTAAATAATGTTCAATAGTTTTACGTCAAATAAATTTTCGACAGCAAACACGCGTACCTATATTTATTTTCTAAATACATAAATACTAATTGCAGTAATTACAAAAAATATATGTTAATAGAAAGACGATTCACAATGTACAAGAGAAGGAATAAAAGAAGCTAATAAGTAACTGTATATGCTAAAATTCTCTTCTTCACTGCAGCTTACTTTCATTGCGTCTGTACATTTTCATTCATTTGTTTAGAGTTACAATAAAGTCCCCTTTAAAGTGAAAAGAGAATGGAGAATTTATTCCGTAAAAATAAGCTCACAATTTGCGCCTTCTTGTTTTCTTGATGCTTTTCCTCGAAATGTATTTAGATGCATACGAACCATTAAAGTAAAATACTTGATGCAATTCCCTCAAAGAAATATTTTGCAATCAACTTTTTCTCCTCAAAAAACAAATGTCAATTGTTTTAAAATCATTAAATAAGTTTTCTCAATTTACTTCTTTTCTTTGTCTCATTTTTATTGAAACTTTTTCAACTAATGATCCATTAAAAGTTGAATAAAAATTTTTCATTACAGAAAATTTAAGTTTTAATACCGAAAAGTCTTCTTTTTTTATAAAAAGAAAAAACACATATTATATATTTTAGAAGTAAAATTATTATTCGTGGTGAAAAATGGTCCTTTTGAGATTTTGTGGTAAAACTTTTTGGCTGAAAGAATCTCCATTGAAATTTAACCGATGATCCGCGGATGATGAGAGTTTAAAAAAAAGTGGTATTTGCAGGGCAAGTTGTACGACAAGATGGTACAAAGTTTGTGCTGTTAAAAGTAGGGGCGTACTGGCACTTACCATCACAAACATTATTTTATCATTCTAGGGAGAGGGGGGGGGGAGAAACCGGAAAGCAGAAAGGGGCATAACTCGACTCCTCCAAGTCTGCGGTTCACCTCCCCAACCCTTACAATTGACCCTCGCCGCCTTATATAAGATTACGCTTGTTACTATAGTCTCCGGTTGACGACGATGTCGTCGCTTCATCCGCCCGCTCACCATCGCTCAGCATCGCTCAGCACGGCAGTGTTGACTTCGTTAGTGAGGACGCTTTAATTCACTACCTTCTGCTATATTCCTCCCCTCAATTTCCTGCTCCGTTTTCACTCCTCACTCCCTCTCTTCTAGATTCATCCTCGTTTCTGTCAGTGCGGTTTCTGTATGCCATCATTTTTTCATATCTATTTTACCAGCACCAGCACCAGCACCAGCAGCAGCAGCATCATCATCTCTTTAACCATGTTCTTTACGTCTGACCGTCTTCCCTTTTTTACTTTTCCGTTTACTTTCCATTTGTCCAAACTTCCTGCTATGTAAAAAGAGGTTCCTTTTCTCATAGTATAACTCACACTCCATCCAGAAAAGTTTTCTCTTTCCCTTACCCTTATTGGACAAAGATATCCATCATCCTTCACAAAGGATTTTTATTAAAAGTTCGCCGTTAGTCAATTTTTAATATTAGTTAGACACGCTGTGATTAGCCACGCTTGACTGATTATTATTGTTATTTGTCTGTTGCGCTTCCTGCATTATGGTTGTTACTGAATATGTCTTGTAATAAATGTAAATCACTTAATGGGTTGATCACAATTCACTTAGGATTGTGAATAAACGAGACGAAAAAAAAATCAAATGCAGTATGAGGTCTTGTCTGGAGTTTTAATTTCTTTGACGGGAAGCTAAAACACCACGCTAAGTTGCCTGCAGGCATAGTGTTAGCTTTGGTTTGAGGTTTGGCCGCAGCAAGCCGCATGTTTGCGGTATTGCTGTCGGTGCTCCGGAGTACATTCTACAATCCACCCTCTGCAAATCTATATTCACCCTCCTGTTCCGGAGGAGACTTCAAGCTCAGCCCGAACGCGAACAATAGGAGATAATCCCCACATCCGCAAACACTAGTCAATAAAGGACATCATCTTTACGATCGCTAATTAAATCATTTACTAACTCCCTGCCTTTCTTAAAATGGTAAACATCTCAAGAACCTCCATTAAAATCTCCATCTCTTTTTTAATTTCGATTGGAATTTTTTTTTTTATGTTAACCAGATTCGCTTGAAACTATGGCAATCAGTAGTGGCATAGTATGCTCTAACTAACTGAAAATTAATTTATTGAATCAGAATGAATCATGATTGTTAACAGCTCTGCTGCCAAATTAAAAGTAGGACCCGAAATTTCAAAAAAGAAACTGGGAGTAAAATTTCTGTGGAACACTAAACGAATGTGGAGGTTGCTTTCTTTGAATTTTGGTTTTATTGATTTTTATTGAACCACAGGGTCTAATTTTGTAGGTTTTTGGGGTTGGTAGGTGATTTTTGGTGAAGACCGGAATCTCAAATACGGTTGGCCAGTTGAAATTTTACATCCACAGAGAGTGCACGAAGATTGAATTGATGTTACTTGGCCTTTTGCCAGCTCTTACGTCGCACCACGATAAAAGTCTTCTCGACCCTCTTCTTCAATTTGAAATTGAAGAGGCAAGTCACTGGCGAGAGTTCCGCTTTCTGCAAAGTTTACATGACAAATCTTCCTTTCTTATCTAACTTGAATTATCGGTAATGAAACTCACTTTATGTCAATTTAATTATAGATTTAATTACAAAATTAGTGTAACTTTTTAACCAAATTAAAGTCGATATTTTACTTTCCCACTTGGTTTCGGTTTAAACTTTTAAATTTTATCTCTTACTTAGTGTAACGAATTTATTAACCAAAAATTGACGTGAGAAATACCAGTAAAAAGAAAGTCTTGCTTTACGCGTATAATTGAATGTCTTTAGAGAATTTTATTTCTTGAAGAACGTGATTGAAAAATTGAATCTAGCCAGAATAATACTCCACCTTAACTTGAAGAGGAAATAAAGAAAGTGAAAACAAAGAGAGGGACTTTAAATTACGTTAGTTACGCTTAAAAACATCCGCTAATTCAGCTAATGCAATTTCAGCTAACGAGGAGTTTATAATCAGTGCAAGTAGTTATCTTTTATTTTCCCATGCAACTGAAACAAAAGTTTAAAACGGGTTTTAAGAAAGTCCTGAACTACCTTTAGCAAAAAAATAACAAACATTACAAAAGTTTCTGATTGAAAGAAAAAAATCAAACAAATGTTTCACAAGAATGAGAGTAATCAAGTTATGTACTTTCGAGTAGTTTACGAGTCTTTTGAACTTGTAACACGAGTTAGAAATGCTATATAGATCTTTTTATTAAGAAGAAAAAAGATTTTTATTTCTCACTTTTTCGGGTAAAATTATTATTCTTAAATAAACGAAAAATTCTGATGCAATAAAAACCGGATAAGAATCTGACTTGAGAAAAAAATTTTCAATCAAAGATTTCCATTTGGTGTGAAAGTTTTATCGCGGTTAGTTTTAGTACGGGAGGAATTTTCTTTTATGCTACTCAAATGCTTTCAAACTAGTCCTTAGTACCCTTTAGAGTCCCATAGACAGGTCACTGGGGATCACTCCTATACTGAATCCGCTCTTATCTAACATCAAAGTTACTATTGTTACATCAAATATTCCTTCAAACTTTCTGCCACTTTCTTTATTCGTAATTTTTTCTTTTTAGAACTGTAATGAAGTAAGTGAAATTAAAAATTTATGGTCAAGAAAAAGTTTCTTCAAATATTAAAATTTGCAATCGATAGTTAAATCCTTTTACTGCTTTCTTAAAAATAACAGAAAGAAATATTTGTTTCCAAAAAGTGACAGACAATTTTATGTATGGATAGCAAGCGTCTTAATAATGCAACCACTGTGCAAACTGTACCCAAGTTTATCAGCATTACACATTCCTGTCTAGAGCAATATGGAATTAACGAACCCCTCGAGAATAAAGTCGCGACGTCTCTATAACAACCCTCAAGATCAGTTGAAATAACGTTTCAGCCTATTAATTGGAAGAATACTCCAACAATGGAAAAAATATCACTAAAGAAACATAGAAACTCGAAATATAATTTATGATTAAAATTTCATATCCTCGTATAACAAAGGATAGAAAAAAGACTGAAATATCGATTTTACTTTTTTGTCCAATTTCCCAAGAACTCTAGAAATTCTGTAATAAATTTCAATTATTCAAAAGATGCACTCAGCCGAAACTGTTTTAATTTCAATAAATGGAATATATTTAATTCAGTATAGTCTCACTTTCATATTTTCTTATTCAGATCCACTATCTTTTTCAAATTAAATGCACTTGACAAATTTTTGAATCTCTTTTCTTAAAAACTCAATTATATCCATTATCAAATCATTAAATAATAATTTCAATCCTTTATTACAAGGAATATTGTGTGAAATAAAATTTTTTTCCCAAGAAATTGATGATAATGAAAGCTATAGAGTAGAAAACTCTAAAAAAAAAGATGAAATTAGAGGAGTCGAAATAATGTGCTATAAAGTGAAAAAGGCAACATTATGGCATCCTTTTATCAAAAAACGAAATCGAGAATAGTTTTCAATGTGAATAAAAACAGTGGGAACTAAAATAATCCAATTCTTGAGCAAAGAATGAAATAATATATTTCCTTATCTAAAATCGTTTCCTCGTACTATTTCCTACGAATCCGTAGCAGAAAAGAAGCAATCTTCCGCGTTACCACTACACACATAGGAGACTTTATACCGGTATCACGGAATAATACCGGTAAATCGAGAAATCCTCTCTTAACTTCCACTGTATCGTTTAGTGTCGAACAAAGGACAATGCTCCGGGAAAATTTACATTTTCACTGCGGTTCGATTCGATGTTTCCTTTTACTGGGTCAAACTGGTTACCAAAATACGTTGCTCCAAGAATTTTTCCACCAAAATGGAACATCGTAAAAGTAATTTCAACTATTATAATGTAGACCGACAATATTTTGACGAATCTCAGGGCCAAGAATCAAAAAGTATTATACCTCTTTGGTATTCTTAGAAAAGAGTAAGAAATTTTAGAACGACAATTAAATTTTCAATTCAGTTGCACGTCTGTATTAAAATTATTTCTTTTTTTAAATTTTTTTAAATTTAATAACAAGTACATACGTTGAACTGATATATTTTGTGTTTTTGATCTTTTCAGCATAAATTCAGAAATATAGCGACACAGGCACTACACAACTGAAGGGTAAAGATAATCTTTGAAAGTTCGTTCACTTTTGTTTATTTTGATTTTAATGAGATCCTCCAATGAATCACCAGCTATTGAAACACGTTTCGCTTCACGAGAGGTGAAACTCAACTGTTCAGTGTAACATCTCTTACGAGATTTTCAAGTATGCATGTATATATGTATATAATTTTCATCATTCGGACTTTAGATCACTGAAAATCCAGTTTCAAACTGTATTCTAAACTTTCCGAGAACATTTTGTTTCAATGCTTCTAGTTTATATGCGAAGATTACTAGCGATTGCATCGCACTAAAATATAACTTTATAACGAAACTCCATTTGTAAGATGTAACATATATAACTTTTTTAGTGAGAAAAATATTTATTACGAAAAATTACTCACTTTGTATGTTCCCAAGTCCTTCACTGTACATCCCAACTTTACACTTCGTCCAGCTGGAACTGTTATGTTTCCGATCTCATCGACGAATTCTGGATCTGGAACGGTGGACACTGGAAAAAATAAAGACAATTTTTCATTATTTCTGTTTTATTTTCTATAATTTTCTACTAAAAAGAGATTTTAAATCTATTATTTTATGAAACATGGTGTGCTGCGAGTCGCAATATAGTTTCAAAGCAAATCAAAGTGGCTTCTTTGGAAAGGATAAGAGTACTAGAAAATTCTCTTTGCCAACACTACATCACTTATCACCCACCTTGTTTGAAAGCACTTGACGTGAAAACCTGTTAGTGTATGATAAGTGATTATCTAAACATACTCTTATTTCTTTTCGATTAACCCTAAACAAAACTGACACTACCATCATCTTTTGATATTACAAAATCAATACCTATTTTTTAACTTCTGACTCTTAATCTTTAATTACGTTCGCTAGAATATTTAAAAAAATCTACATAACAATAAAAGATAAAGAGTTATTGTCGATCTAAAATATTTATGAATAATTTCGAATGATTTACTTAGAGATAATGTACATCAGGATTTCCTTTCATATAATATCGAACTCCCTATAGTTTTCAGAAGGATACATTAAAATTCAAAACTAGAAAAATGAACAGAAAGTCATATGCTTTTCTTTCTAGTGTATAGAGTACTCACTGAAATTTATTATTGGCAAAGAGATAAAGTTACATTTGACATACGCATATCAAAAAAGCAATTTCTATTTTCCTGAAATTCACGAATATTATTTTTCTCATTTTCCAAAGACTCATTAAGATCATTTTTATAATATTCTCAGACAATTATTTATTTTTATTTTCCAAAAAATCTTTATCATTCAAGAATTTTTTTTTCAATTAATATTTATTACCCAAAAGTACATGTTTATTGCGATTGATGGAATTTAATCGCGGTTTAATGAGTGTAATAAAAGCGAAAAGTTTATCTACAACCCTCATTCTTGTTTTTCGTCATCTGTCTACCACCATGAGTAGCAGCGGCAATGATATCAAAGATATTGGCACTTTTTTCTCTTTCGCTGTTCCCGGAAGAGGAACAAGTGCCCCTTTTTGAAAAAGAGAGGCTGATAAAGTCAACTCATTGGCACTGGAATAGACAGACTGCTGTCATTTGTCAGCGCGTCTCTTATGCGACGACAAGACTGATTGTGAGAAGGAGAGAGGGAAACGTAATGGAGGGAAGCGGCGTTTAACTTAGCCATGCTTTTGATTCGATTCGGCAGGGGTGCTCGTATCAGCAGTTTCTGGCGGAGAAAATTCGCGAGAGAGGAAAATAGTTAAATGAAAATGCAACGCAAGCTTCTGGGCTCATGAATGCTAATTAAAAAGACACGCTATTGAGCAGACCATGTTCTTATAAAATATCATAATTTCTCAATTTTATTTGAAAAAAGATAAAGAATTTATCAGTTTTGTAGAAGAGATCTTGTTCTGAATTGTTTAACAATTCAACATACAAATGAAAAATCTTTAAATTGAAATGTAAAAATTTCTAATTGGATCTGAAGAAACGAGTATAAACGTCGTTTACTTTTTTCGCCAGGGAAGAATCTAATCTTTCTCGCACGTGAAAATTCACACGCTCGGAGAATGAGAGAGAATGAGAGAGAATGAGAGAGAATTCACTCTCGACGAAACAGAAGAACGTCGTCGACTCTTGAATCGAGATAAAATATATATGGGCATTGGCCTGCCTGCCTGCCTGCCTTATCTTGGATTTAGTTCGGACTGTTCTCTCTCACACACTCCTTTCGACAAACGGACATTCAGCTTTCAGAATGGTCGCGAACCCCATGCATTTCTGATGAACGTTTGCCCGAAAGATTTCTCTCCCCAGTGCCAGACTCGTGCTGCGATACTGATCTCGATTTTATGAAAACGCCGCGCCATGCCACCCCGAAACAATTCGGGCGCACTGCCATGTTTCCCATTTCACTTTCCAACGTTGGGCAAAAATCTCCACTCGATCCCACAAACGATACCAAAATACACGAGGTTTATTTCCCTTCTATTTTATTTTACCTATATTTTCTTTCTCCTTTTCTTATCCACCTTCACATGGGTGGAGGATATACATCCCCTCTGCGCTTTTTCGATGGCTTCTCATTCTCTGTGTGAGGATGAAAACTGCTCTTTGTGAACGAAATACCTTTTTACTTTGAATGTATATTTTCTTTTGTCATTCCCATTCCTAAAAAGATCCACTCGTTCGGGCTTTCATACACATAGCGAGGATTAAAATTTCATTATTAAATGAAAAGATTACATCTCAACTTTAATATTTCTCTAGCCTAGAAAGAACTAAATTAGTCGAGTATTGAAAAGCTCAATTAATATTCATAAACTATTATATTCATAGTCAGTACTTATTAATCTTTTTTTTATTTTCTCTTCTTTTTTCTAAGGACTTTTAGGTACCAAGTTTCAAGTTATTCCGAATGATTTTGAATTTAGAGATGTCAAAACCATCAAATGGCATAAAGTTGTTAAATATAATGAATTTGAATAAAAGAAAATTGCGACAAAATGGAAAATCGTTAATTTTTCAATAGAACACAGTTTTATCGAATAAATTTCACGAGCAGACGAACAGTTAATGAAAAGGCAAAGAGAATGAAATTTGACAGAGCTCAAGATACCATCAAAGGCGATAAGAGGATAAATTTCGAATTACCGGTCCTCATCTTTCTTTTTGTCTTAACTTTCATGTTTCATCTGCGAAGTCTTGCTCTTATTTTCTGGCTTATCGGCTTGAATCTCATAAATTTCGCGGAAAACGCGATTAAGCGAACCTCGACCCGTCCAATCTAAGTATTCAAATGAGAGAACCGACTTACGTCGTCGGCTCTATATAGCTTTTTACAATCGTCCCCTCTCTTTCTCTTTCTCTTTCTCTTTCTCTTTCTCTTTCTCACCCTCTCGCTATATATGTGAGAGCTTGTAACACGAAGAAAGTTGAGAGTTTTAAAAAATGGGTCTTGTGTGCGTATATTACCGGAAAAGCCTCCAGCTTATTCTCTCATTTATAACCCTCTCGTATCAAAAGTCGATCGAGAATGACGAATTCTAACTATATATGCGTGTCAAATTTATTCCGCCACATTTTTCACTGCATCACTTTGCGTGTCTCATTCTAATGTCATTAATAAAAAATCTACAAGTGTAAAGTTGTTTTAAAATTAGCAACTTCTCATGTATCTCTTTAAATCTCTGCCTAAGGAACATAAAAAGTAGTACATTTTTTTCCTAAATACTCTATAAAATACTTTTAAAAAATGTATATATTTCATCTCATTTATTAATTAATTAATTAATTAATTAATTAATATGAAAAATGCCCCCTGGCCTTTCGTAAAATTTAATTCATAATTTAATTATGTTTGAAAAAATTAATTAGTATAAAATGTAAGTGCGATTTTTGAGAAAGTATTTTTTCCGGTCAAAACAAAAGCAAATTTCTTTTTTCCCGTAATTAAAAGCCGTTAACATTATTTGATTAAAACAAGTTTTTATGATTGCACAAAAGAATTCAACTTAGTCTTCAAGTATTGTCTTTTCTTTAGTTCAAGGAAAGTTTACCTACGAATGAATGTAGAAGTAGAAGTAGAAGAAGAAGAAGAAGAGGAAAAGAAAAATGAACATGGAAAGAAATGCATCAGGTCTTTGTTTCGAGTACTGATAGAATCTTAAAGTACCTTCTTTTTAAAACTCCACTGGACCAATATCAGAAGAAGATAAGGATTTTATCTTAATGAACTGCCGAAGCGCTCAAAGCTAATATACGACACGAATGACATTAAATTTAAAGAGAAATCCATACTGAGAAATTTTAATTAATAATACATTTCGTTTATTTACTTTTTATTAACATTACTATTGTCCTTATTGCTTTTTTTACTTTTAATTATCATCATCATTATTTTGGTTAGTCAAACTAAATAATCTTTATTTGCAGAAAGAGAGCAGAAATGGAAAAAAAACATTAGGAAAATATGTAAATATTAACGAAATTGAAAAACTCTTTTGAAAATGAAATATTAGTGCAGGGTAAATGTTTAATGTTGCAAGGGCCTAGCAGACGTCGAAAAGCGCAGTCTAACAAGTTGAAATCAAGTTTTAAGAGGTAATACTGCGAGTGGGGCGCAAGTACTGTAATAGCTTTGTCAGCTTTGCTTCCTTATTCATAGCAACAAAGCTTTATATCATGCAAAGCATTGTTTCGCTGGGAATGCACCAGCTGCAATGCAGTTTCATATTAATTTATAATTCATAACACTAAATATTACATTATATTTATGTTTACCTGTTATTGTTTTAACAAATTATTATTATTATTACTTCAATTATCATACAATACAATATAATAATAATAATAATAATAATAATAATAATAATACATTCTTACAATATCGCAGTTTTTCCAAGGCGCTATCAAATTGAGACGAAGAAGAGCATAAAAATTTAATGTGAAAAAATTGAGAAAAACTGTGAAACAATTAAACTATTATTGTAATTAAATATAAAGTTTCTTTTAAGGAAAGTCAAAACAATCTAAAGGTAATTTTTGCGTAAACAAATTTTAACAATGTCTAGTGTGTGTCAGTTTCTAAAGTCAACGAGCAAGTACGAGAGACGTTTGCACATTGGTCCCGTTAATCGATTTTAATTTCCGGTTCGCCTTTATGGACGAATATGTTATTATTCCTTGGCTTTCAAGCGGCTTCGTAGATTTTAAAAACGAACATTTCATGCACTCGCGGAAGCGGTAAAACTACATGTTTTGCATGAGACGCACATGCATTTTACTAAAAAGAATTTTATTTTATTATTCAAACATCATTATTTTTTGTAGACGGAATAAAAGTTATTACTCTACACTTTATTAAAATTATGATAAAACACCATCGATGATAGTTATTTCTTTTGCTAAAAAATAACAAATGAGATTTTAGTATCATTAAAACTTTTTCCTTCTCGCTACATAATTAAAAGATATTGTAAAAACACATATGCAACATGATTATTATATACAGGAAATACAGAAAAATAAAAAAATATAGGAAAAATAAAAAAATGTATAATAATAAAAACAGTAAAAGTAACAACATACAAAACTTTTACACTCCAACATCTCATTTTGAGAAATAACCATCGATTTTACAGTAAAAATTGTCCATTTTTATGATCAGATTACGACCGCCAGTTGATGCCACTCACGCCACTTAAGAAAACTTAATACGACTATTTTAACATTAAACAAAAAAATTTATGCAAATATTTTGCAATATTCTTTTTACGCGCTCATATCAACATTAAAGTTGAAAATATCCTTTACATTTCGAAGAATAAAAAATACATTTTTTATATCGATATCAACAATGGTATAACAATGCTCATTTATTCACATAATAATATTTATTTACAGTGACATAAATTTTGCCACAAAGCAAAAAATACCATTATATTTATTCTAACAAACAAAATTTTGAAGCTAAAAAAAAATTTTTTATTCATTCTTTTGTATATTTCTTAATACAGTTTTTAAAACTGTATACGCTAAAAAATATATGAAAAAATTTTTGCTTTAAAAACTTATTGAATAAAATATATTCAATTTATATTTAAAGAGCTCTGAATGCTTGAAAAAGAGGACTTTAAAGAAGATTTTAAAGAATCTTTAAAATAAAGACTGACCATATCTCAGCAGCAAAAACTGCTTGGCAAAAGCAGTGCTATCAATCAGTGGTGTTCACCAAGGACACTAAGTCCCTGGTCCAGACATTATCTAATAAATTACAGAGAAAAAATGTCGGAAATTTTGATCCCCTGAAAATCTGTCATCACTCAAGACACCACACGACCAGAATATCAGTCTTAAAGAGGATATTAAACAATGTATGTATTGAACATTTCTACAAAATTCAACAACAATCATTTTTTTGGTACTCAAAACGACTCTATAATTAATTTACATTTCATTAACAGCTATACAGTATAACTTTTGATACAATTTTAATTAAATTACACTTCCCTTTCCAGTTCCATACAATTTTTTGTCCGTTTTCTATTCAACTTTAGTAATTAAATTTATTTTTTCTTTGAGATTATTTTTTATTTTACTATAGAAATTTGAAAGTAAAACATTTTTAATATTTAAAGTGTTGTCAAGAAATTGATCAAAAATTTTAAAAAACTTGAATTCATGAGAAAAATTGGAAATAATTGAAATTTTCCATAGAATTTTATAAACATTTTTATTAATAATTAAATTTAGATATTTTCAAAAAATATATTGAATTGTAAATAATTGGATTGTTCCAATGAATTTTAAAATAATTGAAATTTTTTCACGGGAAGTTTATAAAAAAAATGTAATAATAATTAAATTCTTTTTATAGAAATTTTTATTAAAAAATGAATTTCTAATTTACTTCAATTAATTGAAGAAATTAGATGACTTTTCGCAGTTATTGAATAAAATTCAATATACACGAAACTCTTAAAGTTCCGACAAGCAATTTTCGAGCTTCTAGCTAGCAACGATCGAACGAACGTAGGTATAAAAATTCCATTGAAACGTACCACACCTCATAACTGCTAAGTACAACCAATCAAACTGTTTTGTCCCACGTCAGTTTCTATATATTCCAGGAAAAGTTTCCGAACCATTAATTTCAAAAACTTGCTCACGACTGCGGGGGGAAAGAGAAGATGAAGAGAACTAAAGAAGAATGACATGAAAGGGATGAACTTGCTCTTTATTTTCCGGTCACATATTTGTAAATTATGCCTTCGCTTCTATGTGACGTTAAAATTCTAGAGTCAACTTGACATGCCCTCTTATATATCACATGACACAGAAAATGAAACAGTAAAATTACATTTATAATCCGACATGCAATTGAAAGGAAAACGAAAGGATAATCTACATTCTACATAAGATATTCTCTATCACACAAAAAACCCAATCTCATTTTTGTTGCATCTCAAAATGAGACTATGTTAAACGCCATAGAACGTGGCGCCACCTAAGAGTCTCATTTTTGTTGCAACTCAAAATGAGTAGCGTATGATACTCATTTTGAGACTAGGTTTTTTCAGTGATTATATTCCCTATTCGTAAAATCAAAAACATGATCAAAAAAAATTGGAATGTAGGAATGTCAAAATTGTGCTTCATAATTTTTACATTCTTAACCCAATGAAAAAAAAAAATTTCTAAACAGTTGTCGATAAATGGGAATATCTTATTGGTTAAAGAATAACAACGCGTATTTGATGTTATACAGCCACATGTGGTGATCGACAAGGCCAATTTGCGACAACTAATCTAAATTCAAATTGGCTCGAACAAAACTAATCTAGTGGTTGACCGTCCCTTCACGCGCCGTCCAGTCTACATAGTATCCAATCGACAAAACTTTCTTTTCCTTGTAAAATTATTCCTATTTTTATCACATTCACAAAAATGGGATCACTAATTTTTCACGTCCCTAAAGTTTTCATAGTTTTGTCACTAATTTTAAATATCTTTTGTTTTTCTAATTTTTTTGACCGCATATAAAAGATTTTTTCCGCCACAAATGTTACATATTAAAAATTTAAAAGTTTTATTAATATCTACGTTCAATACATTGAATTGATAAATTACTCAGACAGAGTAAAAACACGACTTATTACTTAAAAATGTTATGAATAATTTCTTTCATTTTTATTTATAAACAATATTTTTTTTACTTAGTTTTTAAAAAAATTCTTTATTGATTCTTTTGGTTTTAATTTTTTTTTTAAATGATTCAGTCTCTAAATTGCAAGTAGTAATAATTTAGATAGCACTGTATTTATATAAAATTTATTTTTTATTTCATTTTTAAGAATTTAGTACTAAAAAAATTTATAATAAAAAAAGAAACTATAGTAACTGAATAATTATTTTTGTACGAAATTCGATCGTTTCTACCTTCAAGGGATCTTATTTTTAAGATCATCTTAGATATCAAAGAAAAGTTTGAAGCTCTTGTTATATCTAAATAATATGAGAAATCGTAAAACTTTGAAATTATTAAAAGCGCTTAGAAATATGTCAGAAACAGATATTTACCAGAGCTATATACACGATTAAATAAGTGTCTTATTTGAAGATGAGATATTAAATCAAGCTAAATATAGGACAATTTAATTGTATGAAATTAGCAAATTATGCTAAATTTACACACCGTTTTTTTTAAATTATACGTCTCTTAAATGAATAAAATTATACATTTTAATTGTACAAGATCTAAGTGTAGTACAAATTTTCCTTTAAGTTAAAACTGATCTTTTAATGTTAATTTATTTTTAGCTGCAGAAAATATTTTTAGTTTTACTGTTAAACGTTTAGAGTTTTTTTTTGTTTTTTTTTATTTCGACAATTGTCACAAGAAACTTGTGACTCTGAAGAAGTAATATTGGTACGTTAAAGGAACTTAAACGAGCCACAATTCATTTGAAAATCGATTCGTTTCCAATAGAGGTTGATTGAGGCTCTCCAAATATACTTCACCCCACCAATCCTCGATACTACGGTCACTTTAACTCGGGGAGAAATTTGCATTATTTTGCTAAAAGTACTTTTCCTTAACACAAAATTAAATAACGATTTTTAATTTACAAAAATAATTCAAATGAGAACATTTTTAAAATATATAGATTTTAGATAATATAGTTAAAAAATAAATTTATAGTTTTAAATTATTGTCAATTGAATTAATTAAATCATGAATAATTGAATCAGGAGTAATTATAGTAATATAAGATATTATATGATGATAAATATTTACATTACATACGTATTTTCTAATTTAAACCTCAGTAGTAATCGAATTATTAATTTACTCTTTACAGTCTTTACATATTAATATTTGAACTAGATTTCATGATTACCTATATATGATGTAATATAATTAGTAAATTTACATTACAAACTAATTTGAAAACTATCATAATTCAGTGTAATTATAGAATATTAATTTCAGTGAGATCGATAAATATTTGTTTAGAATTTTTAATTAAAAAAATAATATGAGAAGCAATATTTCTTTGATTCTTTTTTAGAGATCACGATTCAAGTGATATATCATCTTATCAACTCCGAGAAGATGGGTGCAAATTGTCATTGTCTCAACTCCATTGTTGTCGCGAGATAGTGTTTGAAAGACGAAGTGAAAGATTGTCGTGGCTGAGAAAGTAGTCCACTATTTGTGATATTAAACAGTTTAATCACCGGCCTATAGAAAAAGCACGTGTGCTACATAAACTCATTCTTTTTCGTGTCAGTGTACATTTACGTATTCCAACATACCCCGCATAGCTCGTAAATCACGTCCGTCCAACCCCGATACAACAGGACGTCGCGTCGACTCACGAGAGAAAGGAAGCGGGAGGTTCAAGAGAAACAACACAAAACTGTGTAACAATTGGCATCGGAGTTAAAGCCAGTTGACAAAAATGAAACACACAAAACGACACAAAGTGATCCCTTTGCAAAGTTAAAGCTTTGTTAAATTGTATTTCCTTTCTTGCACTACCACAACACTTGCTAGGCTGTTGTTCTTTGTCATTTTGCAAGCAATAACACTCATTATTTGCATTATTTGACGTAAACAACAGAATTAATCATGAATTTACAAACAAAAGTCTGCTATCCATTTTTTTTACATCTTAAAACTGAGAATTGTTTAAATTCAAAAAATAATAATTTAAATCAATCCCACATTAGGAATATATTAGACATGACGTGAAATTAATTGAATGTCGCTTAATTTAATTTTATTTTAGAGTTTATAATGTGTAACTATTAAATATTTGACTGCTCCAAATTTAACAAACGAACATAATGGTGCACATAGCGTTATTAATATTTCAGACAAGTCATAAATATTTAATTTTGAAAATTGAAAATTTATTCTGATATTCTGATTTTGTACAGTGTGTTTGAGTGTGTACATAAGCAGGAAATTTATGTGGACCAACCTCAGTCGGCCCAAGGGACAGCAATAATTAATAGACGGAAATGGGAGTAGGTGACGAAGATTCTAGATGTCATGGAATTAGTTATGGGATGGTCTACACACGAGACTCAATTGCTCGTATATCGAGAATTAAACGTCAGCATCCCTAATCACATACTAAAAGGGAAGAATATTATTATCAAACACGATTTTTCTCGCAATAAGAAATAATTTCGAAAAAAGCAAAAATACTAATTAATTGATTACACATAAATGTAAAGGGAAAATGTTAGAAAAGTATATATACAATTATTTTCATAAAAATATCGACGTTTATCGGATAGAAATTATTTGATATATAATTTTTTTGGCGACGCAACATGTTAATATTTGTTGAAAAAAAATTAAAATTCTCTTTGACTAGACTCGAAAAATATATTTGATATTTTTAAGTTCTAAAGATATTAATTCACAATTTTTTTTAGCAATGGAGGCAACGTAATCGATGTTGAAAGGAAAAAAATGGAACACGAGGTTGAGCATAAAACTTTGCATGAATGGATTTTGCAGGTTTACAATTTACAAATAACAGTCAGTATACGGTATTGCATTTCCTCTCGCATGGCATGTTTTTTTTACAATAGTAAACGTCATAATGTATCGAGCACAGAACGATACACCCTGCGGACAGAAACCTACCGATTGAAAGAATAACAACTGTAATGGGCCACCGAAACGTGCGTCAGACAATAAATAACATGAAAAATGGCATTCACGAATCCGGAAGCATAGATTTTATATGATTGTTCAAAACTTCTTTTTTCCTATTACTTGTCTAACTTTTCTTAAGAAATAGAATAATTTTGCTAAATTTTAATTCAAGTTAAATTATTCGTTCATTAATTTCTGAGTAGTAATTTTCTGACATTTTTTAAAGAATTAAATTATTGTCTCCATGGATATTTTACTTGAAATCTTAACTATCGAGCAACGACTGATACCAACTTACAAATATAATTTTTTTGCTTTCAACAGCAATTGCAAAAAATATTGCAATTTCAACTTTTATAATTAAAAAAAACTCTCCTACGAAAGAAAACAATTTTTACAAATACAACACGGTTTGTAATTTTAAAAAAATCGACAAACAAATAAGAGTTCTGATTGCCGCCCTTTGTACAGGAATATCAAAAATAAACGTCAAAAGAATCGATAATTTAATTATCGAATGTAAAAATGAAAATATTACTCGAACCTCGGAAACAGAAGTTTTCGTTCAGATACACAGCGTGTTGTAAATTCATTGGAGACATTTGTAACTTCTGGAATTGGGTTATTCTGTTTCTGATAAAATATATCGTCATCGAATTTAATTTTAACGAACTACTTACGAGCGCAAGATAAGCCCACTAACGACAGAAGAACGGCTCACTGCGGTAATAACGGAGACGTATAATAAAAGCAACTACTTTTCACGTTGCAATATACGAATTACTTCTTTTTTATGGAGATTCTGTGTTTCTCCTTGGAAAGAAATAAAAGCGTCACGTCTTTCTTATTAAATTATGATCCTTTTTTTAATTTATTTTTCAACTACTGGAAAATTAGCAAAACAAGAGCAAAGAAAGTTTTTCATTTACTTTCTAAAATAGCAAGGAAAATAATATAAATAATATTTATAAATTCAAATACTTAATAAAAAATCTCTTGTTTTCTTAAGAAAAAAAATGCTCTGATTGATCTCAGTTACAAGAAGAAAACTTTCTGGGGAAAAAATAAAGAAAACTTTCATGTATATAATGAAACTTTATAAATTCTTATTATTTCAGAAATTTTTTTATTTTTCTTCTTCATAGCAAAAGAGGTAAAGTTAAAGAAAAGTACAGAATGTACTTAAATAATGAAATTATTTCAATTCTTTCGAACAGCATAAGCTCCTAGTAGTACGAGTCGAGCTTTAGGTAGACAAAGGCAACTTTTCCTTTCTCCTCACCTAAGACCTTGCTACAGAGTGGCAGCGGCAAATTTTTTTTAAACTTTTTCTTTGTCTTCTCTAAAAAATTAGGAAAAAGTAATTCCTTTTTATAGACAGTGAAGAGTCGACTCTATATTTGCCAGTATGCAGGAAGCAAAATCTATGGATCTATTTTCCATTTACAAGTTTCACTATGGGTGAGGAAACATAGTTTACGGCTTAAAGTACTGAAAAAGTGTGCATCCGGATTTGAGAAAAGAGTAGTCCGCTATAAAGCCATCGGGGCAGATAACGTTTATGCAGAGAAGAGAAGAAGCGTCGCGAGTTGAAATATCTGTTTACCAGAAACTTCTTGAAGATCATTCAGAACGTGCTTCGAAAGGTCGATCGCGAGTGGTTGCTTATTTCACCCTTCTAAACCTCTCACTACCGACTTTTCCGAACGTGCTGTTGCCGTTACCGTTACCGTTACCGTTGCCGTTGCCGTTGCCGTTGCCGTTGCTATATAGTATTAAAGTGTGGCGCGTAGCACAAACAAAAAATCGGTTGGATCAGCGTCAGATTCAAACTTGATAATTTAGCATAAACTCTAAAAAGCACTTGTACTAGAAATCTCGAAATCTTATAAAAATATGCAAAAACTTTCTTTATCGATTAAATTCAAACCAAATAGTATGTCGAACAACTAATTTTCAACATGGGCTATTCTTCTGAAAGTCACATTCTTGTGTTCTCATTAACCATTCTAAAAGTCAAAATTTTATAAATTTGAAACAATATCAAAACATTCAATTAAACTTTTTTAAAAAAATTAATTTTTTCGATAAATTTTAATAAAATTTTCAAGAAATTTCATAAAAATTGTTTAAAAAATAATTTAAATACTGCGATCAATTTCAATAAATACAAAAATAATTTAAATGTTAAAATAAATTTTATTATTTATAAAACTAATTTTAATTTTTACAAAAAATGTAATAAAATTTTTTAAAATATTGACATTTTTCGAGGAATTTTATTAAAATTGTATGAGTTTTATTATTTTATAAAATTTTAAATTGAAACCTTTTGAAGTTAATTTATTTATAAAAGTTGTAAACGCAACTCGTTTAAACTACAAATAATAGACGTTGGTGAAGTTCACAACGTTTATAGTCAACGATTTTAGAAAAAAATATTTTTTTGAGGAAATTGTTATAAATTTTTGTAAAGAAAATTGTACATAATTAATTTTCTTTAATAATTATTTACAAAAGAAAATATTTGTAAAGAAAAAATATTATTTTTATTCGTAGGAAAATATTTTTTTTCTTTCAATCGTTGATCATAAACGTTGTAAACTTCACCGACGTAATAATAGTTTACAAGGCAAAAAAAGAGCCCAAAATTGAGAATTTTCTTATAAATTCTAAAAAAAGTCGAATTTCAGAAGAAAAATCACTTGGCGACGAAATTCTGAACAATTTTCATTGCGTGCTTTTGAAAACTGGGCTATGCCATTTACGATTTTACGTCATTTCAACGTATGAATATTCATGGCTAATTTGTAAGAAGCTCTACAAACAACGAAGACTCACATGAGCACATCGCTTTTCTCTCTTTCGCACCTTCTCTCCATTCCACTCATCCATCTCAACGCGAACTGTTTCTCTATATACTGTTTTGCATATTTAGAGTACATTTATTGAGTAGGTACGGTTTACCTTTAATTAGCGTCAAAATGAATAAAAGATTCTTCTCTCATCGCGTCGAGTGTCTTTTACTCTGAAAACACGTGCTTAACACTTTCGTCTTCCGTGTGTGAAATTGCGAAAACATTTTATAAACATTTTTCGCAACACCCTGTTTTACATATATGAGCTCCAGAAATAACTACTATTTTAGATTCGAATTAATATTCATTGACAACCATTTCTTTCACGTTTCTTTGAACAATAATTTTGAACTTCAAAATAATTATTATAACCGGTTCAAATTTTTTAAGGATATGAAATTGATACAAAAAACGCATAAAAATCGTAGTAAAATTATTACAACATCATTTGCTGGACGACAGTTAATTATTTTATTAGCAACTTGTATTATTAATTCAGATTTAGAGATAGAAAATCTTTATTTCAATCAGGAAGAAGAGGAACAAGGAGAAATTAAATTATCAGAAATGTTTCTCCATATATATTGCAGCGCTATTTTGGTAAAAGTTTCTATCCGAAATTGTGCGATATGGATCCATTGTATCTAAGCGACAAGAGTTTGCCTAAATTTTGTAAACACTTTAAATAAATTACCTTCTCCAAGTTGAAGGAACCTCCACATCTTGGAGGAGTAATCACACAACGTCCACAAGATTTATTTCTCATGTTTGCCTCCTAACAATCGTTCCCCTTTCGCTTCTTTCTGTTTATCATATTTCTCCCTAGCTTCCCCTTACATGTCCGACCAATCCTGCATTCATCGCAGCTCGACGCTCATAAAATGCAAATATTATTAGTAGCTCCCTTCGTATTCTTTCCCTGTGTACTATAGGTAACCACAAAACACACAATACTTGATATTCAAAACGGTGAGCTTTATGACGAACGTGGAGCAACTCGTTCTCGGTCTAGACCTGTCTCGTTGTGATAAAAACGACTTTAATGTCATAATTATTGTTTAGTGGCTTTGCGAACTTTCCTTGATTTTACGAGCAATCCTATGAACAATCCTACGAGCAATCCTACGAGCACTAAAGACGTCTTCATTTTTATTAAATTTTTCCTCCCGTCGCAATTGCAGTTATAAACGGTATTCGACGATAAAGAGCCTCAAAGTGCTGAAAAGTATAGCTGCAATGGCTAAAGAGTCCAACATCTCTCGAGAGTCTCGTTAGATTCAAAACGATTCAGAGGCACTCTCATATTGGTAGTTCTCTAATTTCAAATGTGCAACCGTAAAATATCATTAATTTTGTATTACTGCCTTGTAATTTATTTCCTTAATTATTTCAAAATTTCATTCCTCTCTCTCTCTCACTCTCACTCTCTTCCTTCTTTTCTTTCTCTAGCATTTTTTTTATTATCTTGCGATTATTTTTCTTTTCCAATTTCCAACAAAACTGAATTATATTTCAAAATTTCTACTTTCAATTAAAAATTTTTTATAAAACTATTAATTGAACCCATGCGCAGAGAAATTGTAGCCATTCTACAATTTTCAAATCTAGTCGTTATACTTTTAATCCCTAGTGAGCACTGCATTCATTATTTTTATCTGCGTACAGAGAATGAATGCAAAAATGCCAATATTGTGAAATCACACCAAACAAGTGGTTGAACTTTGTCTAACGATAAATTTTTTTACTGTTCATACAACCATATTCTGGCTATTTTTTTGCGAAAAAAAGCAGAAAAATTCAAACAAATGACAAAATCAGTGTTTAAAAACAAAGTTTTCTTCAAATATTACAACATCACTATTATAAATAGTGATGTTTGTATTTAATTCTATTAAATACATAAATTCTTTAATTAAATTATAGAATATATTTTATTTAATTAAATTGAATTGAATTTTGGAGAAGAATTTTGATATTTATAAAGGTAATTCAATTTTTGACGATAATTTTGTTAGGTTCTTGAACATAATTGAATTTAATTAAAATTTTATTAAAAATAATTGAAATTCCTAACAAGCAGTTTATTATTTATGTTTTATTATTTATTTATTATTATTTATTTTACCCAATTAAGGCTATAAACAATTTAAATACGTTCCCTTTATAATCATCTTAATAGTATGTTTAATTGAACACAGGTAAAATTTTTTTTTCAAAACTAGGTATAATTATTAAACAAATGTCTAATAATTAAGAAATCTAAAAACTTACGAACAGAGTAAAGAAGAAAATTCCCGTTAGAAACTCACCTGTAACAGAAAAAGGAAAAACATTATTAATTATTCCATCATTATAGAAAAAAAACCATTTATTACTTTGAACAAGAAAAAATAACTTTTCATATTTAATAATTGGTTGCGACAAAAAAAATTGGTCTATAAAAATTTCAGAAACTCACTTGAAACTTTTTTTTTCATCAGGAAACTTATAATCTGGAGTAGAAATTTTTTTTCAAACTTGAGGTGTGTCGAACTAGCCGGTTATCTAGTTGGAAGGGCTAATTTCTGTACTATACAGGAAGACATAGGCGAGAAAAATGAAACAAGGAAACTTTCATTTTAACCTCCGCAGTACCTACACTATACAAAGTTGCGGAAACAACGAACTAACGATGCATACTTCTGGAAACTATGTTATTTTCTCTTTTATACTTTTCCTCAAGCTTTCCCTCGATATCTCTTTTTTTCTTTGTCTTTAACATTTTCTCACCCCTTCAACTTTCAGTATTATAGTCTATCATAGTCACCGGATATTCTCGGTTAATAATCTTGTTACTAACGCGTGACCCAACACGAACATTTTCTCAACTATACGTGTATTCTCCCGCAATAATAGGCTACTTTGTCATTTCTGAGCTTTACTTTCGTGCAGGAGAGAGGTATAATTTTATTATTGTAACGCTATAAAAGAGAAAAGAATAAGTCATTTGGCTAATCAAAAGTTTTACATTTTGTTTGTCTTAAAAGATTTTGCTCTTAAAGTATACAACTTTATTTCTACTTTAAAATAAAAATTCCACTTATTTGTGAATAATTATTTGATAGTGGACAAGATGAGAGAAAAACTTGTAAATCTTTATTTGAATATTACAGCATCGTTGAAAATGTTAAACAGACAGGCAATCGATTTCGAGCAAATTTATAATTATAATAGTCATTAAACATTCCCGAGTTTCTGTCCGTTTATTGAAAAGTTGTATCACTTTTATCAATATTAATTACTGCCGTCTCCTCACAGCAGAATGTAAAATGTATGCACGGAAAAATGGTCTACTAATTTCAAGTCATCCCTATCACTGTCAGTTTACTTCATAATTAAAATATAATTAACGAAAAGTAATAAAATCAGTGAGACGAATTCTCTTTTTTTAATTAAGTAATTCTGTGTAATAAAAGGATAAAAAATTTCATTTCCAACAAATTTGTATTTCTCAATTTGATATCCTTAGAAAAAAAGTAATTTTATGATTTCATGAACAATTTTGAAATCAACAAGAAAATTTGTTGTAAAATCCCTTGAAAATCCAGGGGACGTTTTTCTCAACGAAAATCCCAAAGGGAGAAAAGAAATAAAAAGTAATCTACAAAATGTGACCTCCAAATCAAGTTACGTATACATATGCATAAAAATGTCAAAAAATGTTAAAGCGAGGAATATTGTCATTGTGAGATGTATTACATTTTTACCGGTTGGTAACGATAGATCAGGTTATTATTATACAGGAGAGAATCAGATATTCTATATATATGTAGGTTAGATGACCAAGCAATAGGTTACTGGAATGGCTGTTCAGTATGCATTGCGGTCTTCTGGCAAGTGGTAATTCCTAGGCTCAGGTATATACGTACACGTATGATATGAGGCTCCTCGCACACACACACACACACACACACACGCACACACCAAACGCGAAATTGACATACACAGTGTGTATGCGTTTCTGTCATCATTGGCCCAATAATCTTAGTTTTATAAGCCATTTATAATTAAAGCAGACCCAATGTCAATATATACATACATATATGCAACAAGATTTAAGAATATCAAGCATAAACAGATTTATCGCGTATTAAACTGTTTCGCACCACCGGTTACAATGTTTGGCAATAAACTCTTGATTACTTTATAAATACACCGAAATGAAACTAATTAAAAATTTATGTACTATTTCAATCCACTTTAATATTGAAAAAAGGAAATTAACAAATTACGCATTAAATGACTAAAAAACATTTCTTAATCTCCGCTCAAATTACAGTAATTTTAAGTACATTCAAATTAATAAATATTTTTACTAATTCAAATGAAGAGAGTGGCAAAAAATGTCATTCATTTCAGAGTTCAGAACTTATGGATCATTAATTACATTGCAAAGTGATGATATAAAAATAATCGCATCTTTTGTTATAAATCAGTTATTGCAGTAACAAGGGCATTAATTAGAAGTGAATAATTAAAACTCGTCTCATAAATATCGACAGAAAGTTTAATTAGTTCGACAAACATTTTTTTTATTGTCCATGCGCAAACTTTCATCACTTTTGTAATTCTAATTAAAATTTTATTAATTCCCTTTTTTAAACTAACAATTTCTTTATTTCATTTTACTAACTCTTCGAGTGTCTCATTTGTTTAAATGTCTTTTTTAATATCATTAATTATTCTTCTATTAGAATAATTTTTCTTAAACTAAATTTTCATTATATGCAATACAAATGACAAATAGTCGTAGTATTATAGTGTCGTATTATACCATTTTGTTATAATATATGTTGCGTTTGATAAAAGCAATATGAACTCAAAACGAAATACAAATGACACGTCTCTTTAATGTAGAGAATAAAGTTTCGTCTCCCCTGAGTATATTGTGCAAAGTTCATTTTAAATACATTAACTGAAGGAAAACAGTAACAAAGATGGTTTCAACGTATAACGTAACTCAATGTCGTAACTTCCATGGGATACAATTACTTATTATGTAAAATTTTCGGATTGTATGTACTAAAAGCTTATGAAGACAAACAATATGTAACAATATATTAAAGCATAAAATAAAAGATTGATGCAATTTAAAAGCCAAAAAACAAGAGAAATCTGATGAAAAATATAAATGAATAATCGAAAGCATTTAGTTGTGAGAAGAGATGTGAGTGAATTCTATTTAATTTAGAGTTGAAGAGTTTTGGAGTCGTTAAAAATTTTTCAAGTCCTTATGTGCTAACGAAGTCGCAGCAATGAAATAAAGAAAAGTCGTTGCTGAGATAACGAGCTACAGGCACTAATCACAAAAGGTCTAATACGAAGGACAGTTCACTGCGTCGCAAATAAATTGTTAGCGTCGAGTGGATACAGACTTGGGGGAGGCAGGTGGCAGGGTGGTCATAGCAGTACGTACGTGACTGGACTCTAAAATACACTGGTCCCTGTGAGACGTGTGGTCGACTTTAGTGAAAACTGATGCAACCTATACCAACATTATGTGCTATCATGAAATTATACCTTCACAAAGATATATCTTCCCTTATTTCTCCTTCATTTATCACTCACATTCATCTTTTCAATACAAAAAATACTATTTTATAAAATTAATCATTTATTTTATCTCTAAAATAGAGAACAACATTTTTAATCATCTCCATATAATGTCAAAAAATGTAAATCGAAATTTATAATAAAAGTTTATTTTTATTCTATTTTTTCAAAAGGAAATTTTACGCTTCATGTGGAAGTGTTCTGATATTGAAAAAACTACGCTTGGGAAAAATTTATAAGACTTTGAAACTAACATTTTTTTATAAACACTTTAGGAATCTAAAATTATTTCTAGGATTTTAGGTTTAGAAAATCTATTAAGTCCTCCGTAGAACTCTCCTAAGGGAAGAGGGTTTGTGCAAAGTATTACTACAGTTCTTATAGCTCTCAAAACTTGAGAAATTGAAATGACTTGTAAACTTTAAGGGGTTCATTTTTTTTAGTCTTAAATTTTCAAAAAAAATTGTCAATTCCTATTCGACAACTGTAAATTCCCTTTCTGTTAAAACTATTTTTTATAATAAAAAGGTTTAATTACGCCTACAACTAAATGAAGGCCTTTTTATTATTTGAAGTAAATGTTTTTTAAAATTTAAGTTACTTTCAAAAACCAAACTCCAAGAATAAAAAAATCATACATTTACTTTGTTTTAAGAGAAAGAAAAAACTATAAAATAGTGACTAAAGGTCTTAAAATATATTTTGTCACATTGGAAAAGCTTTCGAATATTGAAAAAAAGTAACGAGGTCTATTATGAATTAATCGGTTTCAGTCTACCTAAAGTATTATTAAACTAACCTTAATAAAAAATTTATTTTTCGAACCCAATTTTTATTTCAACTGTATTGATTTTCATGACCTTCGTCACTACATTTTTTACTCATCTTTTTTGATATTTTTCAGTTAAATAATAATTTTCCAATAAAATATTATATACCTGT
Organism: Leptopilina myrica (nomen nudum); assembly: GCA_032872475.1. Classification (NCBI taxonomy): domain Eukaryota; kingdom Metazoa; phylum Arthropoda; class Insecta; order Hymenoptera; family Figitidae; genus Leptopilina; species Leptopilina myrica (nomen nudum). The sequence continues at coordinate 310,408 of CM065459.1, read as the reverse complement.
CGTGTTTAGCCGTAGTTTTCAGTTCAAGTTATTTTTAATAAATAAACACTCTCCTTTTTCACACTAATTTTTTTCCAACTCCATATTCTCAATTGTGATTTGATAGAATTCCACCTCTATAGTAATTTTCCTCAACACTTTATATTAGAAAACAGTCGAGTAAACAACGAAACGATTGTGAGATAAGGTATAAATTCTGTTGAAAGAAAAAATACTTTATTCCACTAGGTTCAGATTAAACGCAAAAGATTAATGAGAGTATATTTCTATGTCAGGCAGCAGTTCATTTTTGCTAACTGTGAAAAGTTCACATTTTTCTTCACAATTCATGATCATTTAAATGCTACTGCAATTCTATATTTATACATGCACTGGAAATTTTTATTATTAAAAAAAGCGTTGTTTTGAATAACAAAGGCACACATTTTTCTATTCTATTTATGTCAATTTCATTATAAACAAAAAAACAAAAAACGCAAATGAAATGTAATTGATATTTTTCAAAATAATTTCAATATAAAAATGTTGTTTACCGAATATTATTGTTGAGTTTTATTATACTCCATTTTTTAACAATAGACTACCTATTTGCTCATTTTTTTTTGTTTCTTTTTAATATCAATTTGTTTTCGATTATTTCTTTCGTCGAAAAATATAAATTATATCCATTGTATACGATGGCTTATACAATAGCTCGAAAAATATAAAACTTTTCATTTAATGAAAAATTATATTTCTAAAACTAGCTATTGTTTATTCAAAATTATTTTCATAATTTTATGAAATTAATAAAATAAAAGACCTACAGATGTATTTGAATTCTTTTACTTGTTATATTCTCCTCTTTTACTAAACTCTTTCATATAATTCATATTTTAAATAAAAATTATTAAATTCCATCTTCTAAATACTCATTTCGAAGAAGATTACTTTACGTCTACATTTAAATGAAAAGCATTAAAGAATTTTTATTTTTTAAAGAAAAAATTGTTCAATTCGTACCCATTTCAATTTATGGGTTCCTGACCTTATTTAATTCCTTTTGAAAAAAAATTTCTTGAGGAGAATATTCGATATGAAATGTTTATAGCTGTACGTACAAAAAACCCACTATTCATGCACATTTTTCAGTTATTCACAATTTGATCTCTAGCAAATCTTTAGTATAACTGAAGGTAGTTGGTTTTTTTCTCTCATTTTTGTGGGAAAATAAGTATTGAAAACGAATAGAAGAATTTCATTCCATTTCAAAAGAAAATTTTCCACTTCAGATTTAGTCTCTACCTTTTGATTTCTTAACATTGAATTTTGCATGGAAATCATAAAAACATTTTTTTTTCATAAATTTATTTATTTTAAATATATTTCAACTAAGTTCTTTTATAAATTAAAAAAAAAATTTCTAAATTTTATAATAATTTTGTTACGTAAAATTAGTCTATAATAATTAATAAAAGTCTCTTCACATCTGTTATTTTATCGTTAATTGTAATGCGTTTTATTTGAATTTACTAGTTAATTTTTTTTTATAATTTTAATTGGAACTGTTTTAAATAATATATTAAAAGTAAATGAAATTGGAAAATTTAATGAATTCGAGGATGGTTAAAATGTTAAAAAACGGTTGACAAATAAATGTGAGGTATTTTAATTGTTTTTTTTATGAAATAAACTATTGTTTGGACGTTACGAACGTGACATAGCGGACTATTCTCTTTAAGGAGAGAAGACAATTTAACTCGATAAATTGGTACAATTATAGTGGTAAAATTTCAGGCTTGAAGCCATGTGTAGGAGAAGCTTTTCATTGAATTATCGATTTACATTTTGTCCCTTAGGGATGTAGTGTGAATTTGAATTCCACGTGTACGCTCATTGTCACAGCTTTGGCTTCTGCATTTAGCCAAATTCTGACTGTAATATGCGCGTTATTCGCGCTTCCGCCACTTGAATCGCGACATCAATTTATTGCCATCTGTATATACACAACGATGTGAAGACGTTTTGGAATGGGGTTGAGAATTCCTGACACGATTTTATTAATTAGAAATGAGCGTTTGTCACTACTTTCTATGTTTTATTAGATATAAGTGTTTCTTCAAGCTTTTTAATTCTTCGTACAACTTATCATCCTTACTTTCATAATTAAGCAGAAACATATTTCATTTATAAAAATAATTGTTTTAAAACTTGTATAAAGAATTTGCGGGAGCTCCTATTTCTGACAATGAGTCTGATCGGTTCTGCCGATTTCGAGAAATCTTGCTCACCGACTTTAAAAACATAGTCATTTTTTATGACAAAGGAATGCACTTTTTTCCTTTTTCGATAACATGAATGCATCAACTACAACAAACCCAAACCTCGGAATGTAATTTAGCAATAAAAGAGTTAAATGCAGAAGCGCGGAGATGAAAACATGATATCTCACTTAAAATGGATATGAACAGTGCGTATAGTGAAAATATATGTGTTTTACATAAATCATGGGAGATAATTGAGACTTATATATGTGTGTGTGTGTGTGGAGGATGTGGAAAAGGTTTTGAGAGAGAGAGAGAGAGAGTAGGCGCACAGGAATGCATCGAGTGGACCAGGTCGAACTTCCATTACCGGTGGTGACAATTAATAATTACCCCATATCGCTGATGATATCCCAGAATCCATTTTGCCGTGTAGTTAGAGCCAGCCAGGCTCCGTGTTTCGCAGGAAGCGAGATCTTGCACTCTCTGGTCAAGTCCGCCTCTGACCCTTCGACCCCTAAACCAACATTTCCCACAGAATTGACCATTTTGTCCTATAACTAGGAGGTGCATTAATGCAACCTACCGAGAAGATAACGCGCTACTCGATCCCATCGACCAATTCGCAAAGTTAATAATAATCAAGTGTCGACATTCATTTCTCTTTCGTCTGTATTTTTTTCTATCCATCAATTTCAATTATAAAGAATGAAAAATTAATAACACCAACAGTTGACAGATGTTAAAATAAAATCAGTCGAAAAATATTTTACACGAAAAATTCAGAATACACTACTCGACAAATTCAGCCTTTTTTTTCCTTCCATTCTGCAATGTTTCGGTATTTATTGTTTTAATTTACACCCGTGCTCGTGTTTAATTATAGAAGGTTAATTTCATCAGACATTATAGTGACTCGCCGCGAACCTTGTTATCCAGTTCCGGCGGACAGTTTTGTTTGCGCTTAATGACTATCTTCTATAAAGAATGTTATGTCATTTATAAAAAAAACACTTTCATAAATAATAATTGTAAATTGTCGTTAGAAAAACTTCCATTTTTAGTCTTGATTTTAAGTACACAAACTAATTTTAAAACTCAAGTACTAATTCAAGATGAAATTTAACTACTAATAGCTTTCCTCCAACAAGAGTTGCAAAAAAAAACTATAACTTTTGATAGTTGAAACTCAAAATTTTACAACGAACATTCGACTCTACGAAATCCATTAATACCACGTGTTTCAACGGAAGAAACCAAAACGACACAGAAAAAGAAGAAAAAGAAGAAAAAGAAGAAAAAGACGCACAAAAAGGGGTAAATTGAAATGAAAGCAAAGTGAGGATCGCCGAAGAATTGCACAGCTGTGCACCAGAGGAACAAAAATATCCCAAACATTCCGTTAGCTTCACCACTATTTCGAGGAGTAGAGGCAAAGAGCCGGAAAAAGAGAGAATAGGCAGACGCATAATAACATTTCACATTTTTGACATTGTCATCTTGATCAAACTTTAATTATACTTCATACATGGAAGATGACTTTCCAATTTTCAGTTTTCTACACATATACCAAAATAAACCACAAATATTAATCTCTTCAAAAATTGTATTTTTGCAAAATTTTTTTTTTAATTTGTAAATAATTGAATTCCTGTGAAATTAAATGTTTGTGTGTATACAAGTTTTAGGTACCTAATTTTTAAACAAATTTTATTGAAACTAAATAATTACAACTATATTACATTTATTTTTTAAAAGAAATACTTTTTCATCATCAAGTGCAGTGATAAGGAAGATAGGGAACAAGAAATAAGTCACGTACGTTCGCTTTCCACTAGTTTTAAAATTAAGATCAGTTATGAAATTTCCAAAAGAAAAAACAGAAAATTGATGAATTAACACCTTTTTTATGGCGTAATCCTTTTACCTTTCAATGAACCGTTATTAAATTTACAACTATTATATAAAGAATAGAAAAATAACTGCGCGAGAAAGAAATTGAAAAAACAAACGAGAGGCGGGCAAAAAATATTTTGCAATTTAAAACAGTGATGCGTGCCAGGGAGAATGGGAATGGTGGTCAGCAATCGAAGGATGGAGTTGGTGTCGGAGGCGAAAGTGCTGGCGCGAGGACCAGTAACAATGGACACATCCGTGTATGTGTTTCCGGTCGGTGAGAACCTTCCGGTAGAGAATTACGCGGGTGAATAAATATAGTCGAGACCGCGCGCATAGCCACAAGAGAATATTACACTTTGGAAGGGTGAAAGCCGAGAGCTAATGAAATTGAAATGAACGGGAGAGGAAGGATTAGTCTTAAATGCGAGTGTAACGAACGATCTTATCTATAACGCGTGTGTCTAGAATTTATCTGTAATAAGAATACACATATGAATTCGTTTGTTTGTGAAAATAATAAAGTATATACAGTTCTATGTCGAATCTACTGCGAATTGCACAGATTCGCATAAAATGCTTCCGTTATTGTTCACGCATTACACTAAAGCTCAAAATGAAATTGACGTATTTCCCAAAAAAATTTTACACATTTTCCATTTTTTAATTGATAATTTGCGAATGCGGCATTTATAGCAACACTGGTCATTCAAGTCCATTCTCATGAATTTTTATGATGAAATTCAATTGTTCATGGTTTTAAAGCCTTTTATGATTTAATTGATTTAAGCTAACGCAATTCTAACGGAAATAATACAATTTTGTCAAGTGTTAAAAAAATTAAAATATGCACTCCTCGGATATTTTGAAACGTAAATAAACGTGAAACGTTTTTTTGCACACTTAGCAGATTGCAATTTTCCATTTTTTTACCCTTATGAATCCTATTTGTAAAATAAATTTTAAAAAAATTCTATTTAGAATTTAAATTTAAATGCCATTATATAGATAACAATTATTTTTAATTAACAGTCTTCTTTTGTTACACAGTTAAAATCACCTACAGCTGTTATAAAGGTAATTAAAAAAATTTCTATAAGATATAATAGCAATTAAATGTCAATATAGTTATGACGAAATAATTCGTGCTTGACTTTGATTAAATTGCACCAAAACTTACTCTCTAAATCTGAATTAGCATTTTTCTACTAATGAAATAGTGCGGAAAGTACAGTGTATTTTAGTTATGGGTCATTCTACGTGAAATTCGTAATGGAAATTTGTAATCTTTTAAAATTTTTCTTTAATACTTCTAAAATCCATTTTTATTTAAGTCACTAATTAATAATTAACATAAAGAAAAATTATTGCTCCATTTAGCAAAAATAGAGTATTTAATTCAAACATAATTCTTCCCTTCGCAAAGGTTTAAGCTCTAAATATTTTAATAATTTGAATGCAATTTCAGAGAAATGCATACAGCAATAATTAACAAGTCAGTTAAACTTAAGTAAGTCGATTTATATAATTTTAACTTAAGCTCTGTTTGTAACTACTAAATTTATAAAGACAAACTTAATTTTACCATAAACCAATTAAAACCGAAAATAATTGTTTTAAACAGATATATATAAATTCACTTCTAAATTGAAACGCACTCTTCTTCACAAATAATCTATATAAACTAAAATGTTTTTTTCATCAAATTTAATTCTGTGTAGAATTGACTGTAAATAATTGGACAAAATAGTATAAAATTTGTTTGGTTGAGTAAAAAAATTAATAAATATATTATGCAAAAGAGAGAGAATACATTAACGGTCTTTTTCAACGCGAGAGAATAGCAAATTTACACTGGTAAAATGGAGCATTGACCAAGAGCAGATGTTTCACAAGCTGTCGAATTAAAATATCGTATGCTAGCGATTTGCCGCTCTGGCACACTATGGCAAGGAAATGGTGACAAAAAGAATCTATCGGAGATTCGAATAAACCTTTTCTACTGCATATATATATATATATATATGTATATATAAGTCGACTACAGTAATCGACTGGCGAAAATCCGCTCTAGGACCAACTTGATTGCTCCTCGAATATCAAATGGGAAAACGACGACCTCTTCTTTCAAAGATTCTTTCCTTTCATTCTAAATCGTCGCGACAGCGTGCTCTTTATTCTTGTTAGAAGGAGAGAACGTTTTTTACGCCAATCGCTATGTTCAGAAAACTCGATACTATCGTTCTATTGACTTTCCTCCAATATCGTCAAAGATAAAATGAAATCTGGTATAAAAAAATGTCCTACGAACTTTATGATTGAAAAAATTTCTCCTATACAATTTTAACTTTTGCAACTAATTACAAAGAGAGTGTGAAACACTCCAGTTGCATGTAGAAGGGAAACTTCTTCATGAAGCTTGACAAAAAAAATTCAGAGTTGACACAAAAATTTAATTTCCTTTTTCCCTGACTATTTCTGACTGATTTTGACTTTTTCCCTAACCCTAAAGAATATTGATTCACTCTAAAAATTATTAATAATAAATTATTAGTAGGTATTTATTTTGTGATAGTTCTTCAAGAAATAAGCTACTTAAAAAGAAATTATTCTCTCAAGAATAGAAAAAATTCAATTTTATAGTTTCTGAGGCAAATAAAGTGACAAAAAAGTTTATAATTTTCTTATAAATGTTAAACATTTAATTTTTCCAGAACTTATAATATAATAAAAATCCCTTTTTTTTCTTGACGTGTGGCAATCCCTGTATTTATTTCACACATTTCATAGTTTTTGCTTTACATCACATTTTTTTACGAACCATATATTTACAATTTATGAAAATAGAAATGTGTATATCGTTCATTAAAAAAGCGCCCACATTTTAATAAAAACACTGACAAAAAATAAAGCTTAAATGTAGAAATAAACAAGCAGTTTTAATGATTAGAGTCGGTTAGAGAAAAAGAAAAACGTCACGTAAAAATGCCTTGAAAGGTTTTAGGAAATTTCAAAGTAATCTTGGTGGTCACGTCGCTCTGGCTCGCAGAACTTTTCCAGGATGAGGCGAACGCGATAAGAATGAAAATGTAAAAAACGTCAAAGTGCGGGAAAAAAACGCTACACGCTAAGACAGTGGAAAATTGATGAGAAGCCAAAAATTTCATAAATAAAGTTTGAGTAAATAAATGTTTAAAAGTGGATGTTCAAAAACGTAATTGTAAATAATTTTTAAAAAATTGACCATGCAGAATTTTGACTTTCAGTTTTTACGAAATAATAATAATTCCTGACTTTTGCATGTCTCTATGAATAGAGATAAAAGGTGACTTGTATTATTGCAACTTTTTCCATTCAGACACAATTTTTTCGAGTTTTCATACAATGAAACGTATAAAATGTCCCTCCTCTTATTATTGAAAGTTGTAGACACAAGATAGCAGACTCGTGAATTTTTCAATTGAATTCAACGCGAAAATGTTATTATCGTCGTTATGGAGTTAGTAAAATCAAGGGAGAAGAGAGTCTGTGGTTCTTTTATGTCTCGAATGTTGGTAATCAACAGGGTAAACTCATTCCACTTGTAGGACCCTCGAACATGGCCAAAGTGGAGGGCGATAGTCGCCCTTCCAACCAATGTCTATAAACTTCTATCGGAGCATATAGGTAGACATAACAATATAAGGGTACATATAGATTAATCAAAAGATAATTTTTGCTAATAAATAAAAAAGGGACGTCAATTTATTGCATACATCAAGCAACATTCCTGAATTACGAAACCTTGCTTATTTTTATAGCGAACCAAGTTTATATAACATGTTCACAACATTTATAATCAACGAGTGAAAAAAAATTTAATTTTTCAAAAGGAAAATAATACAATTTTTGCTTAAACATTGTTTCAACTAAATTTGAATTGTTCAAAACTTGAAAAAAAATTTTATAATGTTTTCAATTACAATAATTGAATAATTTATTATATTTTTCAAAAATTATTTAATGTTTTCAAACAATTAATTTTAACAATTTTTTAAAAATCAATTATTTTTAATAATATCTGTTATGCATATTTTCAATTATTAATCTTACAAATTTTTTTTAAGACAATGTGAATGTGTACAGTTATACAATTAGAATAAAAAATATGTTTAAATTTGTTTCTAACTGAATAAAAGAATTCTTGAAAAACTTTCGGAAAGATATTAAAAATGATATATTTTGAGACGAAGTTTAGTTTAAAAAAATTCTAGAAAATAATAAAATTTTGAACAAGTCCAACTACTTACGAAAAAGTTTATTCAGTCATTGTTGAAAATCACTTACCTGAAACAAAAAAAATAATTTTTAATACAGAAATTGCAGAAATTTTTCTACTTTGCTATATTTTGAATGAGTTACTAACAAGGTCCTTCTCAAAATCTAAAAACTTGGTAGAAAAAAAACATATTTCAATTATAACTAATGTTATAATTAAATACTTATATATACCTACTTTTAGAAAAAATTTAATTTTTAGAATTCATAAGAACTTTAATAAAATTTTTGATAAAATATTTCAAAAAAATGTTCCATAATTAAATGTTTTTTAATATCAACTATTTATATAAATTTATCTAAAAGAATTCAATTATTTAAAAAATTCTAATAAAGTTATACGAAAGTATTTAAATATTTTCATGAATAAAATGTTTTACAGGGTTACAATTATTTTCATAAATAGTAAGACTCATTTGATTTATGGATGAGAAATTTTAGTTAAATGTTTTTTTCACTTTGTCAAAACATGGATATGTTTTGTAATAAATATTCTCATGAGTCGTTTTGAAATTTTCAAAAATGTTTATTTCTATGGAAAAATAATGTCTGGCAATCAGGAAAAGAGAGGGAAAAGAGAGGGAAAAAGAAAATTGATTGTTAAATGAATATGTTGCGAAACATCAAGTCACAATTTATTTGACAATTGCACAAGCAAGCAATAGGTGAATATCAAGTCACATACTGCTTTAGAGCTGTGTAAAAAAATTTCTAACGTAAAGCAGTTAGTGAGTTGCGAGAACGATGATTGAATTTAGCAGTTTTCACGTGAAAGATGTCACCCCTTGAAATGGAAAGAGAAGTAAGCTTTCAAATATAGCAGTAGTAAGTGAAGGGCCGTTGCTTCAACTGATTCTGGAAGAGGACCAAGCTTCAACTTCCTAACCGAATTGTTAACTCGAGGTTGATGGCAGTAGAGGCAAACTTGCCGGTTAACTTCTTGGCGACGATGTCACCAGAGATACGGCAAGAGACTTCAGGTGGATCAGGGGAACTAATGGATGCGATGGAATGGGAGTAGTCTAACTAAAAAGATGGAAGCTCCGACTGCGCTGATTTAGTAAACATAATCTGAATATCTGATTGGATCTCTTGTAAGTTCCGTGTCGTTTACAGAACAACTGCCATCAGTGAATTTCTCCTTTTTTCCACACATTTATATTCTCCTCTCATTCCGCTTGATTAAATCAAATTCATTAACTGACATTTGGAATTCCAAAATAATTTCCACCTTTCATTCATCGTTTTTTCTCTCAATTTATACAAATATACATATGTATATCCTTAGGAAAACTCTGTTTAACAGCAATTTTAAATATCATTTTTGTTTCTATTTTTACTCTTACTCTTATCTTAAAAACGACTTTCTCTTTCTTTCATAAGCAAGTTCGACGCTCGGGAAGTTGGAATTATTTAGATTTTATAACACAATAGCCAAGTTTATGAGTGGAGTCTGAGGTACTCCAATATTTTCATAAGAATTTAATAATACCGCAACTCGGAGCGCAATTAATATACTTTTTTTTCTCATTGCCCGAAGAAAATGCAAAAGGTTAGTGTTTCAAAAGGAGATGCTGTTTCAACTCGAATTACTGAAATCATTCCATCCACAAAGCAATACATAAATTTAAACATTCTTCAAACTTGGTTAATCAAATTTAAAAAATTCTAAGAATCCTTTAAACAAAATTTACCATAATTTATTTACGTTTATTTTATTATTTATTTTTATATTATTTTATTATTTTATCATATCATTTTAATGATATGATTAAAATTTTAAAAACATTTTTAACAAGTTTCGTTCATTTAAACAGTCAGAACTGGTGGATAATATTCTATTATAGAAAAAAAATTTATTTATCATAGATTTTATATTAAGCAATTTGTTTGAAGGTAATAGAGGAGGGATTTATCTTTCTGTATTTCATTACTCTATTAGAATTACTCTTTTATGTTAAGCGAAGAATGAAAGTACATATTATATGTCCGTATGTATATACCCAAATCCTCATTGGGGTAACTGCCTTGCAATATAAGGGGAGATTCCCATCGGGAATTTAATCTGCAGGGGAAGAAAAATCGGAAAATCAACGTAAAGTGACCTTACGAGAATAAATTGTGTAATATATTTTTTGCTATTTGCAAAATTTAGAAAAAATGTAAAAAAATGTGTTTGTTAATGAAACACTGCCTGTTCTCTGTTTCATCAGAGATCTTTAATTTAATAGAGTTATTTACAGATTGTAAAAGCAGTATCCGCGCAAGAATTGGAAGATTAGTTTTATATTGGTTTTTTTAGTGGTTGATTTCTTGCGATATTGTCTAAATCGTAGTCTTCAATGGGCAATACAGATCTAAAATAATATGTTCATTGTCTTGATATCAGATCGAGTCAAGAAATTTAGTTGGTTTTTCATCTACCATGTTTTTCCCCTCTTTTAAGAATCTTTCTTCTCTTTTCCTCTCTTGTTCTTTGATTGCTTCTTTCTTTGGTTGTTTTTTCCCTCTTCGAAAAAGCATTATTTCGTTACCCTATAGAATACGAGTAGCGAGTAAAAACGTTTTCGTTATCTCGCAGTATCAGTGAATTATTAAAGAAGTTCGTCGATAGTTGCAGCAGTTTCGCGACATTTGAGCGCATATTTATCTGTACTATGAACCCTCTTCATGGGGACATTATCTGCTGTAGCCTGAGGGGTGCCATCTGTTTCATCCGCGTAACCCTCTAATTACGTATAGTATAGCGACAGTAGTAAGCGTCGTGTTAAATCTAATGTCGAATGTTCTATGTGTCCCTCTAGGGGTGCCATGCCGCTTCAACCGTGACGAAAAGTCCACTTTTTTTCCAAAGTATGGGAATTTCTGATAAATTTCAACAAATTAATCAAGATCCTTTAAAAAGGATTTTTTTTAACACAGTAAATAAAGAGACTGAGACAAAAAAGAAATTGTTTTTAAATTAAAAGGATGATTTTTAAGTCGCCTGATTTTAAATAATTGTTATTTTTCAAGATAGTGATATACCACATATATATATATATAAATATACACATAAGGATTTTGCTGCGGTCGAGCAACTTATTGTGAAATGTACTTTGACAGGAATTCTTTTCACTGCTATGCAGGAAAGCAGTATCGGGAGACTTTTGAAGTCGAAAGCTCCTCTCCCTCTCTCTCTCTCTCTCTCTCTCTCTCTCTCTCTGGTAAAAATAGAAAAGTACTTTCACGTACAAGTTTATTGAGTTACTGTGAGGAATGTCAATTTTCTTTGTTCGTATTTGTTACACTGCAAATGACAAAAGTCAAGTACAAATTCATTTGTTGTAATTAAATTGAAAATAATTTAAATTGCCTCATTCAAAGCATAGTAAAAACAAACTCAAAGTAGTAAATTACAGAATACACAACTAATTTTAGTCACGGCTTTCTTTCTTTTTTTCTTTCTTTCTTTTGTTTTATGGGAAAAAAATGTTCCAACATGTATGAAATTGAATATATAAGAATTCGATAAGCCTAAGAGTCGGAAAGAAAGTCTCTTAGAAGTGTGAAACATATTTAAAAGTTGAAAGCTGTCGACGGAAAAAGAGGAAAATCACCCTTTCTCACGAGAGTAGAGGGCTTTTCGTTCATTAAACTTATCGAATTGTCGAGTTCGTACAGAGTATAAGATAAAGGGAATCTCCCAAGAGGCACACATGTACAAAAAGCCAAGTCATGTGCGGGTGAAACTCGGGTGTGTATATAGAGCGGAAGCTCTGTGCAAAGAAAGAAAAAAAAATAAAGATGAGCCGCGTATCCAATGACCAGACGATGATCAAAGATAATTTTTGATCAAAGATTAAAGAGGGTCTCTCTCCCAGACCCACAGTCACTATATATAAGAATCAAAGTCGAACGAAATATAAAATGCATGAAGTGAAAATCCCTCGAGTGTGGTGCTCCGTTTTCTCACACCCTTTTAAGAATTATATACGAAATCTATCTTCCAAAAGCACATTCGCTCTGCATATGTATACTGGCATTTTTCAATGTCTTTCTTAATCTAACTTATTCATTTCTTTAATTGCAGGCTTCGTTCTTAGACTCGATAATTAATTTTTAAAAAATAGCTAAACTAAAAAGTATGCGAATGATATTATAAATAACACAATTATCAACGTGTTGTAAGGAACAATTAGACACATAATAAAATCATAATAAAAAAGCATTTCAACCAGCGACTGAAAACTAAAGTAAAAAAAGCTACCGGAATTAAATCTCCCAATTAAAAGTTTTCTCCTTTCCCTCACAAATCACGATACAAATCTTAAAATTTCTAACTTGCTGAACAAGTTTTCTCTAGAATTTCAAGTTTATTCTTTCCTCTTATCCTTAAAGAAATGAATATTCACCAAAGAACGCGGAGCTATTATCCTTGGTTTATCGACGTCGGAAGTAAACGCCAACTTAAAAGTGTCAAGTCACGCCTTCAACCCTCGACGAAAAATATTTTTTAACCACGTTATCCCTGATACATCCAAAGTAGCAGCTTCCACCTTGTATTAAAGACAATTCATTTACATACATTTTTATATATATATATATATATATATATACCTAAAAATAAACCCTTGTTGATCGACAAGACTCGAGTGTGACGCTTCACTTCATGAATTATGTATAAGAATCACAAGCACAAGAAGAAGAAGAAGAAGAAGAAGAAGAAGAAGAAAAAGAAGGAGAAGGAGGAGAGAAGATGGACTACTCAATTTTTACAATGCATTTTTACGCATAGAAAAAAAGAAAAAAATACACAAACTCCTTGATAGTGATTTAAAGTTGCAATATATATATCCAAAGGTTTTAAAGTCCGGACATTCATTGAAATAAAAAATGCAAGCAAGCTGCACTACCTTTGTTAACGAAGTAAATAAGAGGCGCACAATTCCCTCGCGACGCGCCTTGAAACGTCATTTTGTGGAGCTAATAATGCCACTTGAATGTAAATTGAATAACTATGTGTACCTGAATTAAATCATTTAAATTCTTCTGTTGTCGAACACAAATAAATATTTCACAAACTGTACGAAACTTTATCTGTAAACTTTAGAAAAATTTATTTACTTCTTCTTTAAATTATTTTTTTTAAACTGCAAAAAAAGTTCTGGTTTGAATTATCAGAAATCCTGGTTGTATAACTAGAATTTCGTGTTAAATATGCCTTAACTAAATTTTTTCTAGTTAAGTTTACCAGAATTCTGATTGTCTTAACTGGAATATTGTGTTAAATATACCCTAACCAAAACTATCTTTTCAGTGAAACAACTTTGCAACATTATGATTAAAATATAAACATTTGCATCAGTTTAATAAATGTTGCCTTCGAAGAACAAAGTTTAGTCATCCGAAGCAAATTTTTAGTTGAACGAAATAAACACGTTAAAAGCGTAAAACAAGAATTTAAAAACATCCAAAATTAATTAAGCTAATTGCCTTAAAATCAAAGAAAAATGTTGAATTTTAAGAAATTTCGAATTTCAGCACAATTGCTGTGGTTGAATTGTACAACTATAGGGTTGAAGAGCCAAATAAAATTAAGACAAATTCCTTAAAAAGAATGCTAAAAATGTTAATTTTAAAAAGCAGTAATTTCTACATAAAAATTCTAAAACTCTAGATCAAATAATAGCGCTCATATATGAAACATGCTTTATTAAACATGTAATTGTTCGAAATAGCCATTCTGGTTTATCGAAAAGCTATTACAACCATTATTACCACATTAACGTTACCTTAACTAGTAATTGATCTAATGATGCAAAACGTAATAACTTCCCTAGTTCACTACAAACAGAAGTGTATGAATTATTATTAAATTTAACCAAAAAAATAGCATTTACCTTTCCTGTGTACAAAAAGTGGTTCTTATCAGTTATAACAAATCGTGGTTTATAAAACAAGACATACTTTAATGAATTACAAAAATCAGATTAGAATTTCTGAATGATCCGATAATCGGCCAGTGTTAAACTAACTGTGAAAGGTTGTCGTTGAAAGGGAGAAACTCATTTGCATATCAATTAATCGCGAGATTTTAAAGTGGCACGTGACCGCGTGAACAAGCGGATGGTTGAAAATATAGACAGGCAGGCGCAGCATGAAAATCGCTTTATAATGACAATTTTTTTTTTCATTGGAATTTCAAAAGAGATGAGAGGTTTAAAATTTTTTTAAATTTTACTAAAAAATTATACGACCGCAAATACGTGTTCAAAAGTTTACAGTCCATTTCCCGAATTATACCAATCTCACTCGACAGATGCTCAATCCTAAAGTTTATTACTATACCAATGGGATAAATTGTCCCCATATATTTCTCGGTGGTCGTTCACGTACACTAACAATAGCAATGCCGATTTAACGCGTGTGCGCTTTGGATCTTTACTGTTTTAATTACCATTGTACAATTAGAAACAAATGAGTTGTATACTAAAGGAATTTTTATACAATAAATATTTATGTTAATATTATTATGAAAGTTTATACTTTAATTTTATTTGCAAATGTTTAATTAATTTTTCTTTCATTTTTCTTTTTTTTTAATTACATTTTAAACAATAAGAAAAAGAGAGAAATAATACAGAGAAGACAATTTAAAAATAATTTAAAGAAAAAGCAAGAGATGAAAGAGTAGATTATCGAGTAAAAGGAGAGAAAAGTAGAAGGGGAGTGGATTCCAAAATACACTGCTCGCATTCTGCAAAAACGGAAATAGCGCGCGTCACACACGATTCGCCAATTAACCGCTTAACTCTGCACAAATTATTTTAAAGCAATGATAAACGCACGTAGGAAGCGTTATTCTCTCAGTCTATTTATATACAAATTATTAGAGAATTATTAATGAGAAAATGGAAGTTTAAAGTCCTTTGTTTCAAATTTCAAATAATTTAAATTACAGTCAATAATATTCTCTTGTTCGAACATATATTCGCACATAATGAACAATATCAATTCTAGAAAAAATAAATCTGACTTTAATGCAATGTATATATTAAAAGAAAGCTTATCGAATTATTACGTTTATAAAGGGACAATTGTTTACGCTTCCAATGCAGAGCAAGAATGGAGCAGAAGAAGAATATTTAAAAAAATCATCAACTTTTTAGGTACTTTAAACACTTATTTTCTTATACCAATTTACTTATAAATACAACGTTTACGGACGTCATTTTCTATGTCGCTATTCGATGTTTAGAAATATAATAAAATAATAGTAAAAAATTGTCAAATTTTTAATATTTTTATTTAGAAAAGAGATTTTTAATTTTTATAATTAGGATCACTCAAACAATTTTAATACGTTTGAAAATGCGATTTTGAATAAGTAGATCATCTATTATTTTAAAAAAAAACCTAGTATTGTATTCTGAAAAGCTTTAATTTTTTTAACGGTAAAACTAAAACTGAAATATTCATAAAAATATAAAATTTATACGAATAGCCAGTGAATGAACACTTTGTGCGAGTAGAAAGATAAAAATTTATTTTTATATTTCTTTTATAAATTTAACACAAAAAAATACCGTTTAATTAAAAAATATTAATTTTCCATTTTGTGCAAAAAGAATTGTTATTTTTAATTATAATACGTTTTTTATCAACTACTGATTTACTGGTACAGTATGACCCTATTGTTTTAAAAATTATTCATTAAAATATAATTATTAAATTTTCAATAGAAAATATATTATAAAAATATTGTATTATTTAAACATTTTCATTCAAAAACTACAATTGTATAATTTTTATTTAAATTTTTATTGAGATTTTTTCTTCTCAATTATTCAAATATAAATATCATTCTGTCAAAATTCGCAATGCAACTTTTAATTGTTTAAGATTTAATCCATTATGTTTCCATTAAATCCAATTGAAAATTTATTAATCTATCTTCTCATTGAAAATTCGAAATCATGACATTGGACTATAACTTTTGTTATATGAAACTGAAGTTATCAGTAGGTTAATTTTAATACATTTTGCTAATCTAAAGTAAATTTACAGTTGAATCAAACAATTGTTTGGTTTATTCCACCAAAGTTGGATTGTTTCAAACTTATTTTTGGGCAATATGACTTAAAAAAAAATAATGAGAAAAGTGCGGCCTTCTATCATTTGATGTAACTTGGGAAGAATAGAAAAATTTTTATACCTCGAATATGTCTGATATAATTTGAAGATGTTACCGGTCTCTAATATGAAATGGTATTATTCTGATCAGTATGATAACACAGTAATGGCAGATGGTGTCTCTGATATTATAGCGATAAAATTGAGGTTATAGGTTTGCGTGGGTCCTCAACTACGATTTAGTGAAAACGACCAAAGTGTGACCTGACTTCATATACCGTATATTTTCCTTTCTTTCAAAGAAAAAAAAATTGAACATATACATCGAAAACGTGTTCTCTCCTCTCCTTGTTTCCAACTTTTATAACATATATATAGAGGAATTTTAAAGAAAATAGTGTACTCTGACTTTAGCTTTTGTCAGCTAAAGGAAAAAAATTGAAAACAAAACCTTTAAAAAGATCCGATATAAACTCCGCGATTAGTCGCAAAAATAAAAATGTTGTTTTTAACTTTTTTAAAATTTCCCTAAAATCAAGCTGCTTATAATATAAGGAGTAAGTCCAGAGACGGAGAAAGCATTTTCAAAATTTATATACATATATGTAGGTGAGACGAATATTTACCAGTTGTGAAAGCAGCTGATGTTGACCTAGCACCCTGTAGCAATATCCACATGGCAAAAATGACAGTAGACATTCTTGATAGATTTTTGTTCATAATCCTTCCTCTCATCCTCCTTGGAAGACAAGACTTTATTTGAACATTTGTACATTCACACGCGATTTTTACATCAGTCACACACTTGGAATTAATTTCCCCCGAATCAAAAACCATCAAATTATCAAAATACTGCCTCTGAAGGAAGACAAAATTCCATTGTCTCTGCTCGGAAGAACTGTCAAACATTTCCTAAAACATTTCCAAGTAATATAACATTCGTCTCAATGTCCCACGTGACCTTGCTGGACCAGAATTTTGTAGAAAATTATGTCCATTCTGATCATCGTCCGATCGCAAAAATCAAACTTATTAAACCTTACATGGTTATATGTAGAGAAATTGAATTTTAGAAATACTTCCTTTCTTTGGTATCTTAGATTAACTTTGCTTTTGTTTATATAACTAATAATTAATTATTGATTATATTTGTGAATTGAAAACTATTCAAGTTGAATGGCTAATATTTTGATGAAATAGATAATAATATATTTTTGAAACGCCAAAATACTCGACGTTGCGTCGTAATCGTAAGTAACCGGTAGATGCAAAATTCAGCGGATGAGCAGCACTCGCAGCCGTTCAATGTAAACGCTCGGCGTCGACTGAATTCATCCCCCGAGAAAGTTGGACATCGTGCTCGGAGCGCGGCGCATCACCCCCGGCGGAAATCTCACCCTGTGGAGAACAGGCCAATCGCTATTTAGGAACGTACCGCCCATCATGTTGCGAGGGCGGTGCTTCCGAATTAAGATTTTCGACTTCTTCTTCTTCTTCTTCTTCTTCTTCTTCTTCTTCTTCTTCTTGGGCAAAGTCGGACTCTCCTCGCAGCATCCGAGGCTTCACCAAACGAGAGAGTGCGGCTAATTCCAATCTTGCCACTGTTTAACTTTCTTGTAGGGCAAAAAAGAGTCAAAAAAGAGTCAAAAAAGAGGCAAAAAAGAGGGCAGTGACGAGTTGCTAACCTGGGAACTTCTCTTTTGCTCCTTGGGGAACAACCGATCCCGATGCAATGTGGCATCGGCAGGTCCACCCTTCCTGTTCGAAATTCAGCCCCAGGCTCCCATTTCCGCTTCTTTTCGTTGGTGCGGCACGTCCTCCAGAGGATCCTTCCGAGTACTCGTGTGGAATTCAATTATCATCGCTAATTTGATAAATTTCTTATGTTCTCCAGCAGAGAACCAGATTTTTAGCGCAAATATGTTCACGCTGTCCGCTACAAGGAGAAGAAGAAAAAAGCACTTGGAATTTTAATAAAGATGTAGCAAAACAAGGTTCTAACTTTTATAAGTTGACCCTTTTTTTAATTTTACTAAAGACTTTATTCAATTAAGAGAAACCTTTTAAAAAGATAACCAAAAATGAAAGAAAGGCCAAAAAGAAATCTTGCCGTCTTTTAGTCTTTATAGGTAAGCATTCCTTTAAAAAAAAGAAAATCTTGATTTTCTCTGTTGATTCTAAATAGAAATCATTGTGAAACCGTGAATTAGTTTCAGGTCGTGAATGATCTGAATAAAAATCATACATTATGTATTTGCCTCTCGAGGAATGGGAAAAAACGCCCCAGAATAATACGTCTGCAGACATACCAAGAATACAATTAATCGATTCCATCGAAGGTCATTTCACCGAGCAAATATTAGCATTATCGTTATTCCTTTGTCAAAGACAAGATTATACGAAAATGAGGTTAATATTTATTGCCAATTGCCCAATTTTAAGAATCTTATAAATACAGAATTCGATTTTCTTTGTAGAAAAGTAAAAAAAGGAATTCGAGTTTTCCATTGGTGATAACAAGCGCATCATAATCATTTAAATAGCTATCAAGGTTAATATTAAATTAAATGGCTACTTTATTACGACTTACGAGTATACGTAAATCAATATAAGTGTCGATTATATTTAACCGCAGAATATCCAAATTGTCAGACTAAACTAAAGAAATATATACTTGTTTACAAAAACTTTTGGATAAAAATTAGTTCAACTGCTCTCGCTGGACTGCCAGTTTAGATAAGAATCTTCGATGGATCTCAGCGTGTAATGAAAACCTCAGATCCCGCCTTTGTGCAAAAAAAATGTTTTCTCTGACTTTCCAAATGAATTTCAAGTGAAACAAAAATAAAAAAGAAACTTTAGTGTATCCACTAACGGAAGTAAAACAAATTCTACTAATACCAAAACTACTATATCAAACAAATAATATTTGAAACAATTTCAAACTACTCAAATAATACCAACCATTTGAAAATATACAAATAATTTACATATTCTCAAAACTAGTTACTATAATAAATAATAAAAGCAATAAAAAATTGTTTTCGACTTCTCTTTATTGAAGTAAAACTATATATAAACGACAGAATCAGAAAGTCTGTGATCTATTAACAAGTCTCAGTTTATAGCAAACGGATTCAATTGCACGAGAAACTATTCATAGGATGAAACAATTGGAATGTAATTGCTTTCTCATTCAGTACAATTCATTTTGTGGTTCAATTCTCTGCTTCATTGTCTTCAAAAAATCTTGGCATTTCATTTTTCAAAAATTTTTAAAAGTTTAAAAGTTTCTTTCAAAATTAAAATTCAAAAGAAAGGAAATTTGTGCCGATTTCGGAAGAGGACTGCAATCAATAACTATAGAATAAAAAAAATTTATTCCTAACATAATATTGATGAAAAAATAATTCATTTTTAAGAAAAAACAATTGTTGTTAAACTGATTTAATATAGAATATTTAAAGTTAATAGCAAAAATATATCGCATAAATAATATGTAAAAGTTTGTTAAATTTTATGTTTTTTCTCCTTCGCCTTAAGCCATTCATTCACAAAAAGTTTCACAGCCGTAATTGTGGATTTACATTCAAGACATATTTCCCTTGTATGATTAACGAGAATCGCTCTCCCTCGAGAAGTAAAACTCCAAAAACTAAGATTATATAAAAGGAATTATTTAAATGCATTTAAACTCTTAAACGCATATTTATGTAATGAGATGCCCCCGGGGCTTTCAAAAATGGAAAAAGAAGCTCTAACTCCAACTTCTCAAATTAGATTCGAATCCCTGTAAAATATTTTTCTTTATTGATTCAGAATACATTAATTTTGAAAATAGACATCTGCCGTTTATTCAACTTTTCTGCATAATATTTCTAAACCAATGATTAAAAATGGAATATAGAGAAATATATTTACCCATATTTATGTAAATTCATCTAAATTATTGTCAACAATTTATTATTATTTTATTCCCTAATAATAGAGAAATGGAAAAAACAAAGGCACAATTCCTAGTTAAATAATGTTTTAATTAATAAGTATTTGAAACTTGATACTTGATATTGAAAAGTAGTAAATTGTTTGAGATGTTTTGAACAGCACGCGCGAGTAACAGGAAGGGCAATGGGCCAATTTAGCACAAGGGAAACTCTAGCAGTATAAAGACGTCAGATCACGATTCGGAGCACAACCAACAACGTTGCTGCCTTCGCTTGATTAATGAACGAAAACTTTCAATCGATTCGATTAAACCTATAGTCTATACACTAAACAAACGAGGGGTAACCGATGAATATGTGCTGGTGATAACAACTATGACCATCATTTCACACGGCAATTCATTAATCATATTAAAATACACCCCGTTCATATGTTCCTTTAATTTCTCCCCTACTTTCTATAGTTCGTCCTACGTGCAAAGATTAAAAAAATATATTTACTATTAAATTTTCTCTTATTATTAGTCAAATCTCATTTTTAGTCTTTCTCTCTGTTGTTTTCAAAAAGATGAAAAAAATTTATTTCAAAACTTTCACATATAAGTTTAAATGCAAATGTCTCTTATTAAAAAATATTTTAAACTGATATCATATGAAATTCCCATGTGTAAATACCTGGCGCATGCATTTTTCATGACATGATACTTTTTTTTAAAGAAGCGTATAGAAAATTTCACACACAAACTCAATCAGAACTTCTAACTTTATACATATATAGAAACTATATTATTAAAGTTTTGAGATTACATATACCTACTTTTTAAGTTTTTTGCAATAAAAGTTTTCATTTGTCTCTTGGAATTTTTGGTCAAGAAATAAAGCTGAAAATTTCGAGAAAAATTTAATGAAATTACTGACCTTTTCTTATTTTCAGAAAAGTTTTCAACCATTCCCCTTAATTTTTATAACTTCAATTTTCAGTTTTTGTAAAATTCAATTATTCTCAGAAAATGTTGTTAAATTCTCCTACATGTGAATTTGAATGTACAATTTTCTTCCCTTTTCTTTAATAAGGGGAAAACCCCGTTCATATGAAATAAATAAATATGTTTTGTTTCTGAGTTTTAAAAAATGTGATAAAGCACCAAAAAAGTGGTATTTTTTGTGAGCAACGTTTTGCAACGAGCAAGGGAAAAGTCGAAACACTCGAAACAGTCACATTTTTCGAAAATAGACAAAAAAATTAATTATCTGAGACCTGAAGCCACAGTGGAAACTTGAAAGTCGATTAAAGAAGGCCTAACCTCTGCGACGTTTCTGAAGATTCATCAGCGAGCAATTTTGATAAAAAATCGTCCGAGTCTTGTCGTAATAGACTTTAGTCGTTGGTTGCGAGGGGTTTGTCGGGGTGTTGGTTTCCTGGCCGGATATTAGCTGTCACCCGGCTCACTGGACAGGACGCCAGATATATATCGAACAGGAATAGTGTGAGGTCCAGGTATAGTAGGCATCCAACATTGGATGCTTGCCACTTTTATGTATAGGAATCGCGTTACGGAAACCTAGAATGGTGTGTCGGAATTTCATTGGTTTGACACCACGGAAGAAAAGTAATAAACCGAAACACAATTCAAACTGAGTTTCTTCAGTCTTATGTACCTATAGCTTCCTTCATTTTATGATAATTCACCAAAAACATTTCTTTGCCATAGATTTATGAGAAAATAATTAAAAAAAGAAAATAATCTATCAAAAATGGAGGCAAACATGGAGAGTTAAAAAAGATTTTTAAAATGACATCAAATAATTTCCTCCGAGACACGCATTCAAGTGTAGTCTGACCGAATCACATTTTTCTACTCAATTCATACATTTCATTAAGAAACACGAAATTTGAAATTGGCAATTTCGACAAGAATATCTGTGGAAATATTGCAAAAATTCGCATGAAATATTTTCAAAATTTCAAATTCAAACTTTTTGAAATTCGATAACTTATAAGAATAATGTTACTCTGTCACTTCTTCAAAAGTATTTTTATCATTTCAATTTCTATTATTATTTTCATTCAATATTCAAATTTTCCAAAAATCAATATAATAGACATTCTTGTGAAGAATTTAAAATAATTGAATTTCTGCCAAGAAAATTATCAAACATTTTGAACCTAATGAAATCCGTTTGAGAAATTTCATTAAAAATAATTTTAATTATACGAAAAATTCAAATAAATTTATAGAAACTTTTAAGAACTTTTGGAATGAGTTATTTTATAAAAATTTAATTCAACTTATGAAAAAGTGTGAAACTTGTCCAGAATAGAAATAAACGGGATTTTTTGACACAGCCTTTAAGAAATTAATGCGAATGGGAGAATTATTACGAGAATTGGAAGAGGGCACTGGTAATATGTTCTTGGTTGGCAATCAGTGATAGGAATCGCAATAGATCTGCATTTCTGGGCGGATTTAAGCGATATCCATAGCTGCGATGTAGCCTATATAGTCTGTTTACTCCATACGTGATGCAATGCCACTGAAGGCATCACTGGAATACCAAAGTACGTATTTATATCCTTCGCAAAAAAATAAAGTGTTACACATAAGGATACCTTGTTTTCAGTTGAATACCAAAACCATACGTTTCGATCTCTAGTTTGCTCACAAAATGAATATTTTTATTCATATAAAGAAGAATCCTTATTCATTCTTATATATAAGAAGCCTCGTTTGTTATATTGTAATTAAATGATAAAATATGACATGCAATTTTGAATATAATTATTTCATGAAAGAACTCACCAATAGCCAAGGTTCCTGCTTGCTAAGAGTTGTAGTTCATCGCAGTGTTCTGAATCCGAATGGAACCTAAAGCCAGACAAATTTTAAAATTATTTTATAACAAATAAAAAAGTATACAAAAAATATCATGTCCCTGAATGCAAATTCGTTTTACATTACAAACTGGGTAAAAATCGCGTTAGAGTATTATTGTTATTATTATCTAGAGAGTCAAATCTGCCTAATGGTAATAGCTTAATGAGAAACAGTGCCTCCATCGATTAGCTTAAGTTCTAATCGAGCGGTGGCAGATTCGCAAAACCGCAACTCATCGTCGTAACAACAGTATTATTAATGAAAACGGTGGTCGCTACAGAGCAGGAGAAATGAGAATTATGGCGAACATAACTGACATTACCATAAGATTTTCGAAAGGCTTACTCAAGCCCGAGGGACAACCTGACAGGATTTAAACGCTTATATCGCGACAAAGGCAGGATTGTATATTCTAATATGATCCACGTGCAACCCTCCCGCATATTATTTGTGCACCACAACATGAAATACTAGTTTCATAAATACAAACTTTTGATCATTATTTTTAATACTTAACTTTTTTCTCTAACTCATTATACCTATACGGGTGGAGGTGCTACTACTTAAGAATTAAAATCAAATGTTATGCTCTGAAAAAAATTTCTGGTTGGAATTACCGGAAATCCTGGTTGTAACTAGAATTTCGTGTTAAATATGCCCTAATTAGATTTGTTCTAGTTAAGTTGTCCAGAATTCTGGTTGTTTTAACTATAAAATATCGTGTTAAATATACCCAAACCAGAACTTTTTTCAGTGTATTCTTTAGGATTGCATAAGGCTCAGTCTCTACTAAACATTAGGTGATTTGCTGATGACAGAAAAATTAAAAGTTAGAAGAAATAAATTTTGTATTTTAAAACTTGAAATAAAGTATTTCATCCTTGACGATTATGTAAGATTATGTAAAGCATAGCCAAAGACCACGAATGTAAAATTGTTGTACTTCTTAATTTTTCTAAGCCTGACTAAAATTGACTTATACTACTGACACAGCATATTATTAACTTGGTTTTACTACTGATTTATCCTTGTATCATTAGACATTGAAAAAAAATGTATTTAATAATCAATTACTTGTTGTCCAATAATCGTCATTGTTTTACAGCTCCTCCTTTATTAAGGTTTTTTGAAAGAGCCATCGAATGATAGAAAAGGTAGTAGGATTAAGTTAAAAATTACAAAAAGCAATTTCTCTAAAGAAATCTTTTAAGAAAAAAGTGACAGGGGGTTTATGATTGTGCAAAGTCGGGTAGATTTTGACCAATGCTGACGATGTATGGTTTCAGAACACACCGCTGTTCGGTCAGAAGTTGAGGTGGATCCTAAATCCAAGGGTGGAAACTTAGACATATATATGTAGGTAAACTGTTACAACGAACTGATGGGATAAGGGATGGTAGTTGGGATGAGTCGGGTTGGACGTGATCTTTCATAGCAGCTTGATTGGAACGACGGCAAGAGAATATATTGTCAATTTTCACCTAGTCACTGAAACTTAATGTCGTGACAAAATATTTAAAGCCTCCCTAAACTGGCAACAATAAAAAGAGACACGTTGATGAAATCAAGATCGCGCAGGAAACTTGTGAATGCACCTATGTCCACACGTGCTGGAGAGGAAAAAAAAGAAAAATACCAATTCAGAAGTGTTCTGACTCTGAATATACAGTTATTTACCTGCGTCGTTCATAACAAGGGAAAGGACGAGAAAAAACCTATCATATAAGTAAACGAAATTTATTTAATAAGTAAAGCGAATTCTACCCGTCAATTCATTCTTTAAAAACGTATATCGATTTCTACGAAATGTTTCTTTTTTATTTTTATACAGTCCACATTGGAAAGGAAATTATTCTAGTTAATGAAGGAGTTCATTAACCTTTCAAAAATCACAGGTCAGGGGAACGAGGGAAGAGTTAAGGAATTTCATTAAAAGTAATGGAAAAAATTAAGTTTTTACAATTCACAAAGAAAACTCTTAATTTTTGTGTCTTTTTTGTTCGCTTCATAAACTGCTTCATAAACGTTAAATTACCACGAATTTAAATACAAAATCTTCCATTTTCCCATTTTTGACAATAAATTATTTTAAAATATTCAATTTTTTATTTAAGAATTATTATTTAGTATAAAATAATTACTTATAAATTATTTATTAAATAAGTTTACTTGAAAATTTAAAAAATAATTCAATTACATAAGAGTTACGTTTAAAATTTTCATAAACAAACAAATTTCAAAAGGTTTCAATTTTAATATTTTAGAAAATTTTAATTTTCAATCATTCTTCAAATAACAGCAATTTTTTGAAATAATTGAATTTTAAAGAGGTTTCAAACTCAAAAGTCAAATCTTTGAAAATTTTGATCTTCTTTAATACTTTTAATTCACAATTCCATAGGACTAATTTTCTTGGAAAATTTGAATTCCAATTCTGTTGAAATTATTGAAAATTTCTAAAAATGGAATTGTAAACGAAATGATTTTAAAAATTATCTTATTATTTGACATTTGACTTTTAAAAATGAACACATAACAACCTATTAAAATATTTACTAATTGAAAAGTGTTTCATTAAAATCAATATGGATTTATTAAGAGTAACAGTTTAATTAAAAGCGAGCGAAATTTTAAATTCGTTACGTTGCCACAGATTGGAAGCGTGTCAGATTGTTTTATAAAATGCGTATATATATTTATAATATATAGTGAAATGAAAAGGCTTTAGGCATTGCGAAGTTATGTCAGTTGCAAATATGTGTATATATTAGTTATTGCTTTCGACTATTTATTTTATAATTTATTTGCTAACAATTGAAAAAATATGAAATCGTTGTTAATTTCAATCTTTACACATCACGGTAATGGAATATAGTAAGGCACATTGTATATATACACGAGTTTGCCTCGAGAATCTAACGGTCCAACATTCCCCACTATTATAAACGTCCTATGTACATTTCAATCGAAAATTCAAACTTCCCTCTTCTTTTCTATTTTCCCAGTTGATTAAATTTACGTCTTTTTTTTGACATATCGTTTTATAACATTTTTTCTTTTCAAAATACCAAGTTTTTTTCAATTCAAAAGAACGCGGAAAATTTATTTGATTTTCTGATTCGTTGTCTTTTGGCTTTATTCCATTTATTTATTTCAACTTTTCATTATCAGATTGATTGACATTAAACTATGTTCATGTTGACTAAATTAATTTAATTTAATTTAATTTAATTTAAATTAATTATTATAAAAGTAAAAAATAATTGTTTTATTATGTATAATGCGGATCAAACGAAGAGTAAATTTTAAATTACGTGACTAATTGAAAGTTTGGATGAATTCTTCTAGCGGTATTTTTGGAAAATTAGGTCTTAATTCGTGAGAGCACGATTATGTGGAATTCTGCTTTGAAAACGATAAAAGAACATACATTTTCCATGAGCAATTTTTTGTTGAAAGGATTGTGGCACACTCTAAAGTGCGTGGGATTTTTCCGTTTTCTGTCTTCTAAAATCTGACAATAATTGTAGCTTTGATGCATTAAATATAATATAAATTGATATGACATGCTCTAATGAGTTTAAATTAAAAATTTAAAGAGAAAATTGTTTCTCCTTAATTTTAAAAATTCTAAATGTCAGTATCTGACTTATGATTGCAAAGGAAGGAACTTGTATTGATGATTCTTGTGGAGAGAGAGAGAGAGAGAGAGAGAGAGAGAGAGAGAGAGAGAGAGAGAGAGAGAGAGGCTGTAATAAATAGACAAATATAAAATGTAATGAAACACCTGCACTCTCGTCGAAATCCATTTGATGAATTCTCATAAAGAAGTTCTATACTAAGGCAATCTTCGCTGGTCGGCGCTATTACTTTTCTTTCGTGATGTCGAAATAAATCGAAAAGGAAAGCGGCGTGTTAAAGCTTTTTTCTTCAAGACTCTCGGAACAAATAAAAACGACACTGAAACTTGCCTTATGTTCTTTAACACAATTTGAAAACTTTCCATCCAAATAAAATCAATACTTGTACATTGAACATTACCATTTATATTATACAACTTTTCCTAATTGATTTCTTTTATTCGAAACGAAAATTATTCAAAAATAATTCAACACAATAGTATTCTATATTCTTGATCATATATTATTGCTTATTTTCTTCCACGTGGTTGCAGACTGAACGGTGAAATTTTCCGAGAGGGAGTGGGTGATGAATTGAATAGAGGATAAAAAGAAGAAGGAAAGATTCTAAAAGTAGGACGGTAGCCCGGAGGGCCTCTAAATTGGTTGAGAATCAATTAAATGCTGCGGAGTAATCAGTGTATTGGCTTCGTATTGGAACAAGTCCTGCGTCCTGCTATACAGGCAGAAGATTCACGCCCCAATCAACGGAAATACGACTATTTACGAGCGATGCCATGACTCCCCTCATTTCTCAAGGACTCTTTTTGAGCAATCCACGATCTCCGCAAATTCTTTATGCCCCACTGTATGTTGGGCACGAGAAAATGTTTCTTACCCCCTTCACGCTTGTTATTCCTTTCTAACATCATTCGCTACTTTATCCACTTTAAAGAAACATTTTTTTATATAAATCCAAAAAATTAACATTTTCTTTAAATACTTACAATTGTTGTTTTAAAAAAATCACATTATACAGTATTTTTATATTTCTGAAAATTTTATGAATATAATTTAATGAATTATTTTTAACGATAGTATAATAGAAAAAGATAGAATTATTTATTTTTAAATATGGTGAGTTTTAATAGCTATATAGAAAAATATTTAAATCTGCAGTTATACAGTCAAATGGGCAATGAGAAACAAACCCATTTTTTGAAAACAAATAGGGGAAGAAAGTGTAGAATCAAATAATGAAAAGGTTGCTGTACAAAACATAAATTATGATCCCAATCGTAGAGATTACAAGCCCTTCTTACCAAATTCTTTATTAGGATAGTTCAAATGGGATCAAACTATACTTTTGCCACTCCGTTTAACTTTCCTTATCTCCAGGTCTTTTTAAAAAAAAATATCTATTTGCAGATTTTTTTCAATCTATGTTCAAAAACACTTGTCTAGACACAGCCCATCGTAAGATTAAGTTTACAATCATAAAAGAATGGACATCACAAACGGTAAGAAAATAAAATTAAAATTAATAGTTTAATTTTCTACAAAACTGATTTTTTGAAAGAACAGTAAAAAATTAAAAAAGTAAAAAATTAACAAGTGTTCCAAGTATTAAACAATTGACATGAATATTTTGATTGAAGAAACGCGGAAATAATAAAAAGAAAAGTCAGAATAAGCAGAGGCGACGTTTTCGCTAGGGATGCCACAGAATGTAAATACCAATTCCGGTTAGGAAAACTGAAGGATCCAGAGAGTCTGGGTGAAAGCATTGAATGAAACAAGTTTGCTTTTGTCCTTCAATTACTCAGAAACAATGAGAGCACCCTCCAACAAGTCCCCTTAACCCCCAATCCTTTTCGTTCGGCAGAACCGAACGAATTAATATCAAACTTGAGAGAAAGAAAGAGCGAGCAACCATCGCACCAACTTTCTTTGTTGTAACAAAGATTTAGAGGACAAACCAAATAATCTCGAATCACTCTAATAAAATAATAATAATTTCCAATTTCAAATTATTAATTTTAAATTCAACAAATGTTTCAAGTAGTGCCAAAAAATAGTTTTTTCACCGTGGATAAGAAAATTGAAAAGAATGCGAAAAGTAGCACCTAAAGAAGAACATTTCTTTTTTGTTTGCTTCTGCCAAGAAAAATACAAACCAAAGATAAAGTCGTGGGATGAGCTGTAAGTCTTAAGCCAGAGGAAAACCTAGCTAGCTGTGTGACTGGCAGGTTTCTTCATCGAAGAAGCCACCGGAAATGATGCTTCGATCGAGGGAGTGGAAAATTATTGTCTCGGTCGCAACCGGTAAAAATTTTCTCAAACAAGTCAATATTTTAGCAATAACGGAAATATACTTTAAATATGAAACAGTCCAATGCAAGGCCGATCCTTATCGAGATGCCTCCTGACATCGACATCCATATACGATCCACTTCCTCCTTTGAAACTCTCAATGCAAACACCAAAAAAGCTTCAGTGTTTACCCTATTGAAAATATACATTCAATAAATATATCTAATAAGTTATTAATGTAGTACTAGAAACTAGAAATAGAAAAATAAAGGAAACACGTTTTTTCAAATTCAGTTAACATTTTATACATCAGGGTTGATGCATAAAACGGATGCAAATATTTATTTGCAAATATTTCTCTAAAAGCAAAATTCTTCAATAAAAGACAGGTTAATGTAAACGAATACTTAATATAATAATTCAAAATTTTACATTTTTAAATTTAATTTTAACAACTTATTACGAGAAATTTATCTTTTTTTTTTTTGCTAATTTACATTGAAAAATTAAATTTTCATGCTCGCGGTATTTTGAGTCTATACGTATAAACTATATATTCAGGTTTTGTATAAGAACTTTTCTAGATGTTGCAAAGATAGTATTTGAAAAGTACATTTCCTTCTATGAATATTGTAATGGAAAGAGAAACTCGAAACGAGGGATGGATATCATGTAACGTAACTAGTCGGGTATATAAGGAAACTATGACCGGTTCGTTATCAGAGACGAATGCCAATTATATTTTAGCCAAGGCGAATCCAATTTGTGTTCAAACTTTTCAAGTGAGGGCTTCAAGTTTGAACCATCAAGAGCCTTCTCTCCTCAATTCCAACACTTACATCGCAAATGGAAAATAACGAGAATCATCCATCGTTTGTCACATGTTTTTTCGAGTGGTCAATATAATGACTTGAAAACTCCAAGTGCAACAATAAAGCTAATATTTTAATAAAGAATCAAAAATATTTTCCACCCATTATTATTGTTGTTATTATTATTATTATTATTATTATTAACAACTTATTTATATATTTGCATTTTGTAAAACAAAAATGATTCTATAAAATGAAGCATAATATACACGCATGGATTTTAAAATCTGGTGTGTAAGCTTGGGTTTTTATTTGCGAAAAGTGAGTTGATGGAAATTTAGATTCGGATAGAGTAAGAGCGTACGGTGGATTTAGCCTGAAGCTGCTGGCAACCGCGTGGTCAGAGCCGATTAACGAGAGCAATTTATAAAAAAAAGTGTACTTTTAAGCTGAACCGATATTTTTACAATATGAATAATTCTTCCTTATTCTTCATTTTAATTCAACTGTTATAGTTATAAATTAATGAATTTTATTTTCCCTTTAAAAATACAATTGACAAATACAACAAATGGTTAAAAATATCGCTAATCTATGATTTTGATTCCAAGCATAAAATCAATTTTCATACGGAATTGAATGGAACGAAAGGAGAAAAGAAAAATAATGAAAAAGAGACTACTGTGTATGCATTATTCAAAATGAAAAAGTTTTTTCATTTGGCTATCTGTTGCAGAAGATTAGCGGAATGTTGAAAGCTTCTCGTTCTCGAAAAAGAAAAGAGGAGACTATAGGATGGTGCGATCTAATAAAATACATGAGAAAGCGACGTCAGATTTTAGTTCGCTCATCAAGGGTTACCGAGAAGATATTAAAAGTAAAGTACGATAGCGAACTTAACTCATTAGAACAGCTTGCCTTCTGGCTTTCGTTACAAGATATAATACCCTTGAACTCTCTTCTTTTGTATTGGTGCTTCTCTAGAACCGCACTCTCTTTTATTATCCACGCTAAAATAATAACAAAAATAACAATACAAACTCTACACTTTATTACACAAATATTTCATTTCCATTCATTTATATTCAAATCATCATTTCAATAACTCATTCTAAAACCTAATGGAAATGGATGGATTAAAAAAATCTCCAACACAAAAACAGTTAATATTTAATTATCTGTTTAAAAGTATAACAATGGGCTGAAATTTTAATCGTTATCTACTATTATAAAAAAAATCCTAGAGCGAAAAATAGTAAAGAATAAAAACGGAAATTGAATCGATTACGTTAACAAGATTTCAACGAGTGAACGGTTTTAAACTCGAACACCTACTACAAAACATGCGATACTTTCTACAAAGTGATGAAGGATTTAGAAAATCTTTCTTTTTTTCTGTCATCTGGCAAACTCGATGAGTGATTCAGAGAGACAAAAAGAGACGGAAATAGGAAAAGAGAATGAAATGAGTCGAGAGGTAAAAGCAACGTGATTTTAAGAGGATACCTCAAAGTCGATTAATCAAGAATGACTAAAAGAATTAAAAAGAACGTATTTCACAGGAGAATTCATTTCCTACTGAACAAATTGTTTGTTTATGACTTTAAAACCAGCAAATCTTTAATTCCACCTCGAATTTCACACTATTGTACAATGTTGCAAACAAGACTTTTTTTATCTCAATTAGGTACCTATATATGTATAATTATTATGAAAATCCAATAATAAAGGCATCCATCGTAATTTAGTAGAAATTGCAATAAGGGCGCAAGACGAAAACACGGTTAGTGCTAATAAATGGCTCATTGTCAGTAAACTGTTCCATATTGTTGCACGGACAAATTCGGATGTGGCTAACTGACGAAGGATAATTTAACCGGCCAAAACACTGACGCAAATATGCTCTCTAATCCACAACGGCGGATATTAAGTGTAATTTGTAATAAAGGCAATTCAAGTATAATTCATATCGCATTCCTGCTGACTTCCCGCATTTCAGTTTAGATGGCGTGGCGTCAACCTTTAACCATTTACAGTTATAGAAACCAGACGAATGCGCAATCGACGTGCAACTTGAAAAATAGACAAATTTGTCGCGTGTCACTTTAAGTTCACAATATACGAATGTATACAAGAAAACTCATTGTTCAATGTTCTGGAAGTTCTTCCCTTTTAACAATATAAAGGACATTCCGCCAAGAAACATTTAATTTTATTTTCTGCACGAAAACATATTTATTCCGTCATATTTCAATTTTTAATCAATGTATTTCACAACTCGTATAATTCATTCTATTTTGTTTTGATATTTTATTTTATAATGCTTAATGAAAAATTTGTTGATAAATTACGATTGCAATACAACGGTTAAAAACAAACAAAAATAAATTCTTTTCCGGTGAGAGAAAGTTATTTAATTTAAAGAAGAAATAAACTTTTGTTCAGAACTTTTGGAACATCTTCAATTACCAAATATGTAAGAAATGAATGACAACATGAAAAATACATATATTTTTTCTATCCTGATATCTCAAGCCACAGGAGATTGAAAATCTCATTGGTTTATTGACAATATTGTCATATTGTCAATAAACCAAGTGATGTGTTCTAAATTAAATTGTCAAATTTCATTAATCTACCTACTTATCAATAGATATCTTTGAGTGACAACTAGAATTACTGATAACGTTTTCCGTAATAACTTGCTCGCATCGTCATATTTCGGAGTATGAAACTTAACTCGATTGATATTTCCCTTCTATAATAATAATTTCTATATATATATATATATATATATATATATATATATAGATATATGGTAGAATTTAAAAAATATCAATACACCAAACTATGATGACATCTACATTTTAAAAATGACTACTGCTGCTAAATAGTGAAAAATAAAATTTTAATCCGTGGAAAAAGTTATTTATCTTTTAGCGATGAAAAACAAATTATTGAGTACTCATTAAAATATGTCAGCTGACCAGAATACTTGACTTGCTCGCGATGGAAAATGCAATATTCACATAAATGAAAATAAATTGGTAACCGTGACTCTACTCAGACCATCGATTGTCGCGAATTGAAAAACAATTAGTGAATTGTGGTTGGCACTAGTACCCACTACTGCAATGACCATTTTCTAGTAACGTTTGAAACTATACGCTATATATAATATACTTCCATATCCTCCCGAATGCCATTGGCGTTGCGTTTATTTGCACCCCATATGTCTACAAAGTTACATATTATGCTAAACTGAAAAGCTAAAACTGAAAATTTTTAATCTTATTTAGTATACATATTTACATTTCAATTAATATTCAAGTAAAAATGTAGACAAATACGAAAAATTTTCCAAATTTTATTCTAGATTCTTGAATTTTCTTTTATGTCTAATCATGTAATTATAGGTCCCCGAAGATAGCGTTCGCACTAAAATTCCGAATTATCTTACGAATTCTAAAAATTTAATTTTTTCCCAATATTTTTAATAAAATTCCCTGATTTCAGGAACATATGTAATTCAATTTTGTTAACAATGAATTCATCCTTGTGCAACTTGCCTCGGCCAATAAATATAATATCAACTTTGAAAGATGGAGAATAACTTCCTTTTCTAACAAAATTTTCTTTTTTTTCCTGACATTTTCAACCAATCGGTTCTCGATCTAGTCTTTCAACTAATCCAATCCGTCAAGATAAGTCTTTCAGACATGAAGATAATTCGTTTACGCCGACACCTCGTTCTATCTAACCTGATATATATAGTCATCTAACATCATTTCAAATATATCCTTTCCACTTTTTTTCTAAATAAAATAATTTGAAATTGTTTCAAATTTTCCCAGTGTAAGCAAACATATTTTTTATTTATTAGTAAGAAAAAAATTAATTGAATCAGTAAGTTCACAGCATAGAAAAAATGTTTTTAAAAATCCAAACTTTGTATGACGTTTATAAAGTGTAATAAGGGAGATGAGATATTTCCCCCATGACATATTCGTCACCCCAGTTTATAAAACATTCTCATTAATAATTTTCAATAAAATCTCACTATTTTCTTTTATAGTTTATTTCACCCCAAATACAATTACGTTATCCCAGAGATTTTTACAAATCAATAAGCAATCTATCTTTTTCATAAATAATTAATAGACAATTTACTTGACACTTTAATTGAAAAAATTATTTTTAACGCATTTATGGTAAAAATATATTGGAAACTTTTTAAGATAATACATTTATAATGCATAAATATTGAATGCATGTTTAAAATAATTAATAAATAATTAATTATTAGCGATTTTTTTCTATATGTATATATATACTTTTTTCGTGTACAGAAAAATTTGGATTTTGCCTGCGGTTGAGACCCTATTGGAAAAATCATAAGAGAAGCCACCTATGCTTATAAAATTTTCATTTATTTTTCGCATACTACAACCATATGCAGCTGGTGCAGCATTGTGTGTAAAAAGGCTAGACCAACGCAAACACAAATATTGAACCGATCATGGAAAATTCGAACCAACGAACAAAAGAAAAATTTCTGTACGTGGATACTATAGGTATATACTTTTATGGAAATTTTTCCTCTAATTTATATATAAAATAAATTTTTCATCAATAGTGATGTGTATTGTCTTTATAAATACAACAAACCAACTATTAAAACAATATTTGGTACATCAAATATTTTTATAACGAGTATATGTATACTTTAATAAAAACAAAAAACATATCAAGTTTCATCACGATTTTTATCAAAATTCTATTTTCTTATTTAAAGAAATTAAAAAAGGACAAAATAATACTTATAATTAACAATAATTCTAAATAAATAGTTATTTAATAATTTAGTAATCAAATAACGAAATTCTTGTTCCCTTTTCAAATATGTAATAATAAAACATGAGAGAATTAGAAGTTATCACTTGACCTCATTTAATTTAAATTATCTTCACTTATACCATCATTTTGCTTCTAATAAAAGTGGATATGAACTTTTGAAAATTTCTACAATATATTACTTCTTGTTCTATCTTGTTATTTTGCATTGCGATAACTATGTTCGTAATGATGTTCTGAAGAGCCTCTTAAGAATTGCACTTGTCACGACCAGTATACTTGAAAATATTTTGTACCTTTATGTCCATATAATTATTAAAACCATTTCATCATCTCTGGTTAGTACAATCTCTAAGGAATATTTATCTACATTATATGTCAAGACTTTAAATCCCCTTGTAATTATAATAATTAAAAAAATTAACTATTCAAAATTTATAAATTACTTTTTAAAACATTTAAAAGTAACTTTCGAACTGATAACTCAAGGAATTGACTTTTGAAGATTTAGTTGAAGCAACTATAAAATATAAAATTAAAGTAAAAGTTGCCTGAGGCAAAACTTCTATATGAGAAGAGTCTTATTTCTTCTTTCGTTGGCTAACGATTTTGGGGAAGATGTCGGAGTTAGCTAATTGGTTGACTGCCTCAGGCAATTGTTCTCTCTAAAAAAAAAACGTTTTTTATACTTGAACTTGAAAATAGATATCTAAACCTAAAGTTAAGTTTTTTCCTCCCAAAAAATAAAACTTTCCAAGGACGTTCAAGTATGCAACGTTTATCTTGCACGAAACTTTTTTTGTAACAAGGGGTCTTCCATAAACCACGTGGTACTTGAAAGAGAAGGGGGTGAAGCTATTGTTCATTATCAAAAAAATGGCGCTAATACATATAAAATTTCGAAGAAAAGTATATATTTACTCACATTTTGTAGAAATTGGAGTCCATTTTCCCGGTTAAATTTCAGTTTTGCCTTTAAAGTTGTCAACACGCACAATTACACTCACTTCACTATTCATTTTCGACTGGCTTTGAACAATAATATAGGCAATTAATATGTTTAATAATAAAAGATTTGTAAACCTAACCTCTAACTTTTACTGCTGTAATTCATTCGTATAAGTGATACCTTTTTGAAACTATTTTGACACATATCAAATGAATATTCCCATAACTCTCAAAGAAGTAGAATTTAAATAAAAAAGTTTTACCCAAATAAACATATTTGTATGTAAAATAATTAAAATAGAGGTGAAGAACATATGATAAAACAAGAGGGACACGAGAAAAAAGCAAAAAATTCACCGCGCAATGGCCATGCTTTTCTGGATATCGATATATAAACTTGATTTTTAATTACTACTTATTGTTAATGTATAATTTATTATTATCAACTTTCTCTTTTATTAATTTAATAATTAACTCAATTAGCTTAACTGAACAATGTCACACTATTGCGCACTTGCGCACTAATGTGTAAAGAGGCGGCCATTTTGTGAAAACTGTTCTCAATGTGACGCGATACGCGATCAAAATGCCGCGCATGGCGGGTAAATTTGAATCATTTGAATAAATTAAAGCAGTTGAGCAAAAATAAAAAAATGTTAATATTCTGAAAAATGTTCAGAATACATTTTATTATATTATAAATGAATATATTATATATTAAAGATTTGATTGTATAGTTTCAATTATTACATTTATCATTTTACAAACCGGCCGGTTTATCCACGATAATTAAAATTCTTTCCACTCAATTTCGCTAATGTGCAATAGAAAATTTAACACCAGATGTCACCAGTAAATACCGAAAGCGAACGGTTTGTGCTGAGTGCTGACTTCTACATTTGAAACTACCAACTATGGAGAAATAAATACATAAATTGTGCAACACTATAAGCAACAAATATCGTTTAAAATAATGTTTAATTTACAATTATCAGTGTGTAAATACGTTTGAGAACATGTTTTAAAAGAGTAGACGAAGTAAATCTTAAATGTTATAATAAATAAACTGAAGAAGAAATAAAATTTAATCTTAAAGTTCTGTGAATGTAAAAGGTAAACAAATACTAATGTACTTCTAGTGTTTTTTATATTCCTGTCAAATTATTTATAATGATATTTTTCTATAATTATTATTAACAAAAAATAACTTACTCTTCACAGGATTTTATTGAAAATCATGGATATGAAAACAGAATCAGAGAACAAGGAGGAAAAAGATGTTTTACACGAGCTTCAATGTAAACACAGTCGAAATTTAAAAGCCACTTCTAATCTGAAACATAAGTTGTTCCAGAAATCAAAACTCCTTGAATTTTCAAATAAAAAAGGAGTAAATTTAGAACGAAAATTAATGACTGCTAAATCTGAAATTGCTGGCATAAGTCGAATTTTAGGTAATATACGTATATGTATATATTAAAAAGATTTAGTTTTATTATAACAATAGAGTTATTGCGAGACAGTTTGTATACAATTTTGAGTCTCATAATCTTCATTTGAATATATAAACATTTATTTTTGTTTAATAAATTAATTATTTTCAACAGAATTGGAACGACAAGAGAGACAAGAATTAGAAAGTAGAACGCTGAATCTAATAAAGGGTGCAAAAAGAAAATGGGAAAACTCGGAAAAAAATAAAGTTCACGTACAAACTGTTGAGATTGCTCAATTACGGGATAAACTACAAAAAACAGAATCTGAATTAAATACATCAAATGCTGAATTGGAAAAATTGAAAATTTTACAGGTATTTGGAATTTAACTAGAAATTAATAAAGCTGGAAATAAAAATTATTTCTAAATAGTTTTGTTGTAATGTTTAATAAATGATATTATTTTCAGATTCAGTATAAGGAGTGTTTAAAAAAAATGAAGGAATGCAGTCGTCAAAGTGCTCAAGGGATAGGGGACAATTTAAAGAAAATGATAATTCGTTCTCATGATCAATTATCTGAAGTTCAGAAACAATTGGAATTGGAGAAATTAAAATACATAGATTTACGAGATCAGAACGAGTTAACTATTACCGAAAATAAGCAATTACAATATCAATCAAAAGTGAGAAAAATCTATTTTCATCCTTTATGTGCTTGCTAGAGCTAATATTTTTATTCTAATTTTAGATTTCTGAATCGATACTTAAAGATACACTCTTGAATCTTCAAAGTTTTAAGAAAGAAAAAGAAACTTTAGAACTTCAATTGAGTACCTCTTTAAATACAGAAGGTATAATTTTTCATTTATTAAATTTTATTTTATTTCTATTGAATTTTAATTTATATCCTTTTATGAATAAATTAGTTAATATTAGTAAAAATTTTCATGAATCCATAATATTAAAAAAACAAATTTTCCAGAAAATCAATTACAGCAGATTAATAAATTAGAAGAAGTATTAAAAAAATTACAAGAAAAAGAACTATCTGATGCCAATCTTGATAAACGTTTAGCAATTAAAACTGAAAAAGAAAAAATAAAGTTTATAGAAGAGGATAAACAAAAATTGATGGAGGAATTGAAGAAAAAAGAAGAGGATGAAGACAAATCCATTAAAGTATTGAAAGAAATAAAAATTGCTAAAATCTCATTGGCAGAGTTCACCAAAGAATCTGAAAATAACAAAATACGAGCAGATTCATTTTTAAATCTTTTCATTTATTAGTTTTATTAACACATACATTCTCTCTATTTTTAGTTTTTAATTGTTACCTAGTATTAATTTTATTTTAATTTTCTAAACTTTGTATTTTTAACTACATTTGCATTTAATTTACAAAAATGAGAAATATTAAAAAATTCGATCTTTTACTATTTTTACAGGCTTTGATAGACTCGAATAAAAGAATTGAAAAACTTGAGCATTCAAATGCTTTATTACGAAGAGAATTAGATGCATCTCTCCGGGAAATTCGAGAAAATCAACATCGAATAGACAGTCTTAATAAATATTTTGAATTAAAGATATCGAAACAAAATGAGATAAAAAGTGAATATGAAAATAAAATCGAGAAACTACAAAAAGAAATTAATAATTGTCATGTTAACGATACATTACTTAAAAAAGCCTGTTCTATGCTTGAAGAACAATTAAATGATTATGAAAAACTGACAAATGATTTCGAAAAACGGGAGAATAGTCTCCTCGAAGAAAAAAGTAAACTACAAAATGATTTACGAACTTTGAAAAGTAATATTCGAAAATGCAAAATAGTTGAAAACGAAGAGAATACGATGAGACAAATAGCGGAAAAAGCGATTGAAAAATTGGATTCTGAAATGAGTGACATTGAAAACGAGAGAGATAATTTAATTACGGAAAGAGATGAATACAAGCTATTAGTTTATAAACTAAATAAGCAAATTACTGAATTGTCATTAAAATGTAGTAATTTAGAATGCGATTTATCACAAATGAAGCAATTTGTCGATATGGCAAAAAAGGAAACGCAAATTATTAAAGAAGAAAATTCACAGCATTTGTCGAAAGTTTACGAATTAAAAGAATTGAATATAAATCTTATTTCAGATTTACAAAAAAATGCCAATCAATGTCAAGCACTTGAAATGAGAGTCACTGAACGAGAAGATGTTATGAATGAAATGAGACACTTTTATCAAGAGAGAGAAACCAAAGCAGAAAGTAATTACACTCAGCAACCCAACTTTAAAATCGACGACTACAGTAAAAAGAAAAAAGGCGTCTACAATAAAATATTCGGTCTTAAAAAGAAGGAAAATATTCCTTCAGTTGAAATTGGGACTGGCGTTAATTATCATGAATTAGAAAAACAATTGGAAATAGAGAGAACGAAAGTAAAGGTTTTAATGGAACAATTATTAAATACAAAAATAACAAGACTATCGTCACCGAAGAATGTACCTTCTCTGGAAAAGAAATACAATTTACTTCTAGGAAATGTAGAAGAAAAAAATATTGTCACTGTACCAACCGTAAACAGTATATCTAAAAATTTGGAGAACAGTTCAGAATGTTTTTCGAATTCCAGCAGTAGTGCGAAAACACTAACAATAAATGAGCCAGATCTGCCTGAAAGAGATGTTGGTTATTTGCAAATTGACCAGAGCACTTTTATTGATTGCCAAACAATACTAAAAGTGGAGAAGAATAAGGTATTCAATATTTTTCAATGATTTTTTTTTATATTATTTTACTTATTTGAATGTAAACATTTTTTTCAACCCTTTATTATTTATTATTTCAGCTAAATTTGAACTGTGTTTTGGAAATTGAAGAAGGAGTTTTATTAATAGGCGCAGAAGAAGGTTTGTACGTTTATCACTGTTTGCAGACTCAAATTCTGAAAGTAATTAGAGGAGTCAAAAATGTTCATCAATTGTCTCTGCACTACAATTTGGGATTGGCTTTAATGATTGCTGAGGAAGACAGACGATTACTTTCTTGTAGTGTTAAACAATTTAATTTTCTATTATTCAAACATTCACGACCTAAAATTAATACAGAACCTATTTTGGATGAATCGGAAAATAATTGCCATCTTTATCAAGTTGAAGGAGAGAAAATTTGTGCAGCAACTTCTTCTCATATTATGTAAGTAAATTCAAAATGTTAAAATTAATTTTAGTAAATTTAAAATGTTACATCTAATTCTAGCCTGCTAAGATGGACCTTAAATGGAGAATCTGGTGAATTTATTAAAATGCGTGAAATTAAAACACAAGAACCTTGCAGTTGTGTTTTGTTTATAAAAAATACTCTCATTATTGGTTGTGACAAATTCTTTCAAATAGACACGACGACATTTAAAATGAATGGTAAATTAAATTTTTTGTTAATTTTTGAAAGTAATTAAAGTATTTTTTTGTATTTATATTCATTTAATTTGGAATATTTTCCAGACTTTCCACAAATAGATGATTCTTCTGTGAGAACTGTCGAAATTACTGAATTGAAAGGACTCAAAATATTTCCTATTTGTGCCCTGGATGTTTCTATTGATTTACAAACTGTCGAAATTCTATTATGTTACAATGAATTTGGCATTTTTGTTAATGGATCTGGACAAAAGACTAGATGTGAAAATCTCAACTGGAGTCATCTTCCATTTGCGTTTGGTAAAAAATCTTCTATATTTAAAAAAATAAAATTCAATTTTCTTTAAATCAAATTTCTTATAATCTTTCTTTTTTCTCTTATTTTAAACACAAAAGAACTAAAAAAAATTTTCTGACAATATTTGAATTTTACAGAATATGAAATTAAACTTTTTTTAAATTATTGTTTCCAGCATTCAGTGCACCATATTTATTCGTGGTGCATTTTTCCTCCGTAGAAATCATAAAGATTCATCCAGATTCACTTAAAGTGCCTTCGATATTGCCAGAAAGAATAATTCTAGAATTAAATAATCCCCGTTATTTGGGCTTATCTGGTAAAAGTATTTACATATCCATTTCCAATTTTATACTTGAACTGCTAAAAATTGAAGGAAAATCATTGACACCCGGGTTAAGTGGCAGTCTGACTAGCGTAGATTCATTGTAAGTACATAAATATTATAATTTCAATATTCAAGAAGAACATTGTAATCGACTTGAAATTTTCCAACAACAATAATAATTTTCAGATCGAGAAATTGGAATTACACATCTGAATTTAGTGTCATGTCGAATTTAACAGAAGTTCTTGATGGCAGAGGAAGAAATAAATATTCTAATATTTTCAACGAGTCATAATTTAATATACACATCCAATATCAAAATAAAAATCACAATATCTTTTGGTAAGTTTAAAAAATTTGTTTAATTCTATATTTGATAAAAAACAAACTGAATATTCTAATTTCAGATGTAAACAAGTATTTCTGTATAATTTATGTTTCATGCATAAGTAAAGTAAAAGGAAAACAGACTCATTTAATTTTAAAATAAAAAACAATGTATTCACATTTTTTATTTTTGACTTGAAATTATTATTCATTTATAATAAATGTCAAGTACTGAATAATTAACATTTTCTTTAAATTTTCCAATTATTCAAAAAGTATCACATTTTCTTTTTACAATTAAAAGAAAAAACTTACGACTTTTGAAATAAATTAGATGCTAATAATGTTTCATTTTCAGGGAATAATTACTAACTATCAAATTATTTCTAATGGCCTAACAAATATAACTTGTAATAAATCTGATAAAGAGTACTACTAATTTATGGATATTCTATGCAGAATGATGCGACATCCGGGTAACCTTTGATACTGGATGTATTACCGCATAAAAACCAACGCATATTCATTGTGAGCCGCCTTATTGTTTTTTAAAGGATTTCTTTCGAGAGCGTTCTGAAAGCTATCAATGGAATTCAAGTTCAATGCCCTAGAAAAAGATAGTTGTCCTTATGTTTGTTTTTTACTCACTTTTATTATGTACTTCTATTACTTCTATTCAAGATTCAAAGAAGAATAATTTACAGATTTACGTAAAAACCTATATTTTTTAATTTAAAAAACAAAAAATATTCAGTTGTTATTTCTGTAATAAATATTTAAGACAAATATAAATTTCCATCATAAGATTTCTAAATTTGAAGAAATTTTTTATTTATTATTTTATTATTAGCAAAAATTTAACTTATTAAACTGAAGAAATCTTTTGAGATTGGAATAAAAAAGAATTGAGAATAATTTATTATATGAAAGAAGGAAAAAACGATTTTAACTTTTTCACATATGTATGTTGTTTTTTCGAAATTATTTTAAAAGAAAAAGTCAATTGCTTCCTGTAGTGCATTTCTAATTAACAGAGCAAGGCTACTCT
Organism: Leptopilina myrica (nomen nudum); assembly: GCA_032872475.1. Taxonomy (NCBI): domain Eukaryota; kingdom Metazoa; phylum Arthropoda; class Insecta; order Hymenoptera; family Figitidae; genus Leptopilina; species Leptopilina myrica (nomen nudum). The sequence goes on along the minus strand of CM065459.1, from coordinate 267,612 downwards.
GGGGTTAATGTCGATTCGTATTAAATTTCGATGCCTGCCAAGTTTGAAGGAGATTGGGGTTTGGAGTTTCACATTTGATTAAAAGTGGGGGTATCCGTTGTTATAAAAGACCGTTTAAAAATTTTCTCATTCCTACTCGGACTATTATATAATAGAGAAGTAAAATAAGGAAAATTTTTCTCCATTAAAAATTAATGTGGTGTGATTAGTGAGAATATAATAATTAGTGGTGCTCATTTGGCGGGTCTATAAATTTTGGATATTCAGCCTATTAAAGATGAGCGAAAATCAGACGACAACCAACATTTGCAATGGCAAACGACTCATTCCTGAAAGTCCTGATGAGGAAATTGTCATTTCCGGTATCGCCGGAAGATTTCCCGATTCCGATGATGTGAAACATTTTAAAGAAAATTTGTTCAATAAGGTAGATCTTATTTCGGACGACGATCGACGATGGAAATTAGGTCAGTTTTTTGTCAATGAATATTTAAATTTTTCTTTCTAATGAAATCAATTCATTGGTAATAATTTTGTAAAATTGTTTTGTATCGAATTTTTAAAAACACAAAAAATTTTTTAATAAAAATAAATATTGATCTTTTGAAATTAAAACTAATAAATTATTCAATTTAATAGTTCTAATTTTAATAGGTCAATAGTTAATTTCATTGAAACTTTTTTTTTGTTAAAATCGAAAAAATTAATTAAACTAATAAATTATTACTTTTATTAGTTCTAAATTCAATAGATCAACATTTATTTGTATGTTTTTCTGTTAAAACATTAATTTTTTAACATGTTTTAACATAAAGGCACGTTTTAATCGTTTTAATAAAATTAATTATTGATCTATTGAAATTCAGAACTAATAATCATTAAAATTAGTTCCAATTTCAATAGATCAATATTTATTTTTATTAAAACTAGTTTTTTTTCATAAAACCGTGTAAAATGTGTTAATTTCTGTATTTGACGAAATTAAAAAAAAGTATTAAAGGTCTTGACATTAAATCTATTTTAAATTAACGGCCTCAAACCTACTTTTGAAATTAAAATGAGCTAATTGTTTATTGATGTAAAGTTTGTCAATAAGTGACATCACGATTACATCAAAAGACGTAATATTAAAATTTCTTCTGGAAGTTTCTAGTAAATTTAATCAACAAATTTTTTAAAAAGAGTAAGTAGTTATACTTGATTTTGAATTTTTTTTACTTTTTTGTCTATATTTTAATGTTTGGGAATATGAATTATAAAAATGAAATTTCTTTTCCAGATCATCCGGAAATTCCCCAAAGAACTGGAAAAGTGAATAATGTTGGAAAATTTGATTCTGTCTTCTTTGGAGTTCACTTCAAGCAGGCACACACCATGGATCCAATGTGCCGAATGCTGTTGGAACACACATACGAGGCAGTCATTGATGCTGGAATTAATCCACGAAAATTGCGTGGCACCAGAACAGGTGTCTTCATCGGTGCATGTTTCTCCGAATCTGAGAAAACTTGGTTCTACGAAAAACTGCAGGTGAAAATAATTTTTCCCCTCCAAAAAAATTCCATTTTTTAAAGTTATTATTCATTTTAATTTAATTTTAGTTAATCATTTTAATTGAGTTTAATCAATCATTTTCATTAAATTTAGTTAATTATATTAATTCAGTTCAGTACATTTTTTCAATTCAGTTTAAATTATTAGTTTGCTCACGAGAGAATAGTGTTAAAGTTGAAATATTCTTTTAAAATCACACACATTGTTCCAAATTAATTATTCGTATAACTGTTTCAAATTTGAATTTATTTTACTTATTTTATTAATCTTATTTAAAATTAATGCAATGAGACATTTTTAATTTTATTTTTGTTAATGTGATTTAAATTTATGCGTTAAATAATTTGACTAGCCATTCGAACAACTGAACAACTCTGTGCGGCATAATACGTGTTTCCTGCTCGAATTTAAATAGCATTGACCTCTCGTGACTTATTCTCAACATTATCGACTTATTAAATCAAATAGGGATTTTTATTTGTTTATATTATCGTTTTTCAAAAGTGGAAAATTCTATTGACAATGAGAGAAATATAGAGGAATTGTAGAGTTTTAAGTAATATATGAAAATTTGTAATTTTCCAGGTAAATGGATTTGGTATCACAGGATGCAGTCGAGCTATGCTTGCAAACCGAATATCTTACTGGTTGGGAATCAATGGTCCCAGTTATACTGTCGACTCAGCTTGTAGCTCCAGTTTATTTGCGATGGAACATGCATACAGAGCGATTCGTGATGGTCTTTGTGATGCTGCAATTGTCGGCGGCTCCAATCTTTGTCTCCATCCCTACGTATCCCTTCAATTTTCGCGTCTTGGTATATAAAATAAAACTGTCCTTTTCAATATATTTTTCTTGGAAATTCAATTTTTTCTACTTAGAGAAAAACATAATTTTAAATATATGTTACATATTTAATACTGAAGACTATGATAATATTTTTGAAAAATTCTTTTTTTCGGTTTAATCGAATTTAATTCGAATCGGAAAATCAATTTTTTCACTTTGTTTTTTTTCTTTAGGTGTCTTATCACCTGACGGACGATGCAAATCATTTGACGTGGATGCGAATGGTTACACTCGTAGTGAAGCTATCAGCGTAGTTTTTCTACAAAAGGCCAAAGATGCAAAGAGAGTCTATGCAACTTATGTGTACGCTAAAACAAATTGCGATGGCTACAAGGAACAAGGAATCACATTCCCCTCAAGTGTTATGCAAAGTGTTCTTCTGCAGGAATTTTATCAAGATTGTGGAATCCCCCCAACAATGTTGAATTACGTAGAGGCCCATGGAACTGGAACCAAAGTTGGTGATCCTGAAGAAGTGAATGCTCTTGAAAAAGTTTTCTGTCCAGGTCGAACAACTCCGTTGAAGATTGGATCCATCAAATCCAATATGGGACACTCTGAACCAGCCAGTGGTCTCTGCTCGGTCGCTAAGGTTATTTATTGTTATTATTTATTGAATAATAAAATACTTGGAAAATTTAATTTAATGCTTTTACATTCGTTAGGTGATCATAGCGATGGAAACTGGTTTTATTCCTCCAAATTTGCATTACAATAAACCGAGGGAAGGTGTAAAGGCCTTGGAAGATGGACGCATCAAGGTTATTACCGAATTAACCCCCTGGGAATTGGGCTACGTGGGAATTAATTCCTTTGGTTTTGGTGGAGCAAACGCTCACGTTTTACTTAGATCGAATCAAAAAGAGAAGGTCAACAATGGTGCACCTCAGGACGATTTACCAAGGCTGGTTGTCGTTTCCGGACGAACCGAAGAAGCTGTTCACACATTACTGAATGATGTAAGTTCTTTACAATGCCCGAATTATTAATTTCGTAAATTTTATCTTTTCCTCTTAATAGGAGAGAGAGTGCATGAATTATTTGTGAATACAGTAAAATTTGATCATTTTCGTCCAAATCGCTAAAGATTCAGATACAAAATAGTGATAATCTTAAACTTATTATTTAAATTATATGATTAATATTGTATATTTTTAATTTTTTAAAGATTGAAAGCCGTCCAGTAGATGTCGAGCACGTAAGACTGCTTCATGATATTCATTCTGAAGACATTCCAAGTCATCTGTATAGAGGATATTCCATAATGGGAGGAAAAGATGTTGGAAGCAGCCCCATTAAAGAAATTCAACATTTCCCGGGCAATAAACGACCCGTTTGGTTCGTCTTCGCCGGAATGGGTTCCCAATGGCCTGGAATGGGTAAATCATCTTTCGTCTATCAAATAATTACGAGACTTGAAAAATTTCTACACATGTCTCATAAGTAAAAAATTTACATTTTTCTTCTGAATTTGAACCCAATTTTTTTTTTGTTTTTTTTGTTTTGAAATTACAGGAGAAGCACTTATGCGTTTCCCTATCTTCGCTGAAGCTGTACGCAAATGTGATGCTGTTCTAAAACCCCGTGGTGTTGATATTTACAATATTTTGACAAGCAAGGACAAGAAGATATTTGACAATATTCTCAATTCTTTTGTTGGAATTGCAACTGTCCAGGTAAAGATAAAGTCGTTTAGAAAATGTGCGATAATAAATCCTCGCTTGAGAGAAGAGTGAGGAGATTGTTTTTAACGATTAAACACAAAAAAACACAAAAAAAACACAAAAATTTTCAGATCGGTTTGGTTGATCTGCTGACATCGGTTGGTATTACACCGGACTACATAATCGGTCATTCGGTCGGAGAATTGGGTTGTGCTTACGCCGATAAATGCTTCACTGCCGAACAAATGGTACTTTGTGCTTATTCCCGAGGTCTCGCGTCTATTGAGACTGAAGTTGTGAGAGGATCAATGGCCGCCGTTGGATTGGGATACGAAGATTTGAAGGATTTGTGCCCTCCTGATATTGAAATTGCCTGTCATAATTCATCAGACAGTGCGACCATCAGTGGACCAGCGGAACCAATGAAAAACTTCGTTGCCCAATTACAGGTTTGTTTAAATTAATTTCGTTACTTCTCTTGGAACATTCATTAATCTAAAGGAAAAGAATTAAAACCATTAATTATTATTTTTGAGTAATTAACATCTAATTTTATATGTCCAGGCGAATCAAATCTTCGCCAAAGAAGTTCCCTGCAGCAATATTCCCTATCACAGTAAGTATATTGCTCCGATGGGTCCAAAATTGCTGGCCTACTTGAAAAAGGTGATTCCAAACCCAAAAGCACGTTCAAGCAAATGGCTCAGTTCGTCAGTACCAAGAAGTGAATGGAATTCGAGTCTCGCGCAATTATCGTCGGCAGAATACCACACCAATAATCTCTTGAGTGCAGTACTTTTCGAAGAAACCAGCGCCGCCATTTCCAAAGATGCAGTAACTATTGAGATTGCACCGCATGGTCTTTTGCAGGCAATTCTGCGAAGATCACTCGCTCCAAGTGTGGCTAATGTGGCTCTAACTAAACGTGGCTATAAAGATAATGCGGAAATGTTCCTTCAAGGTCTCGGAAAATTGTACAATATTGGTCTTCAACCACAGTTACACAATCTCTATCCTGCAGTTGAATATCCAGTTAGTCGTGGCACTCCTATGATTTCGCCGCTCATTCGTTGGGAACACTCCGACGATTGGTATGTAACTTCCTATCGAATGCAAGAGAAGATTGTATCGGGAGAGAGAATTGTTGAGGTGACTCTTTCCGATGAGGACTTTGAGTACATGTCTGGACATGTGATTGACGGAAGGAATCTTTTCCCGGCTACGGGATATTTGACACTTGCTTGGGAAACCGTTGGAATGATGAGAGGAGAATTGTACACTGAAGTTTCGGTGGTGTTCGAGGATGTTAAATTTTTGAGGGCGACGACTATTCCAAAGGAGGGCAGCATCGAATTAACGGTTATGATACAAAAAGGTAATTGATATTAGTTACTGAATAAATTGCAAATAAATAAATTTAATAATAAATTTCAGGTACTGGAAGATTTGAAGTAATCGAAGGCGGCGTAGCAGTCGTGACAGGATTTATCCGGGCTACACAAAATCCAGCTGATGAGAGAATTAATCCTGACCTAACGCCCAAACTAGAAATGGAGGAAGATATGCAGACTAGAGATGTATACAAGGAGTTGAGACTTCGCGGTTATCAATACTCTGGATTATTCCGCAGTATAAAAAGTGCTTCGATAAAAGGAGAGAAGGGTCACATTGCTTGGGCTAATAATTGGGTTGCCTTTATGGACAATATGCTGCAGATGCAAATCTTAGGCTCCGATACCAGAGGTCTCTTTGTTCCAACAGGAATCCAGAAACTTGTAATCGACACCAAAGTGCATTTGAATCAAATTCGAGCCATGGGTGAAGAGAAAGGTAACCAAAATTAAAAAGTCAAAATTACTCTCTCACTACAATTTGAACACAAAAAAATGACATTTTATTTTTCAGTATTTCCTGTCTTCGTCTACAGAGATTTCTCAGCATTAGTTTCCGGCGGAGTTGAAGTTAGAGGTTTAAAAGCGAGTGCCATCTCGCGAAGGAAGCCAGCCGGTGAGCCAGTGCTCGAAGAATACAAATTTATCGCTCATCGTGATCGAGGAGAAATTCCGTTCCAAACGGCTATTCGTATCGCAACACACATAGCGCTTGAATGTCACTTGGGAATTAAAGTAAAATCAGTGGAATTAGCAGACGATGAGAATATTTCCATCGATGATTTGGTATCACCAAAAATATTGGAAACCCTCGGTGACATGCCTCTTATTCAAGCAGACGTTAACATCGGCACTACGAAAACTTTCGAGGAAAATGAAGCACTCACCAACATTATTATCAACGATCCCAAGAAAGTAATAACAACCGAAGCAAATGCTTTGATCGCAATTGGTCACCAACTCTTGACGAAAAATAAGACCGAAGATTTAAAGAAATTGCTATTCGCCGTTAAAGATGGGGGTTTCGTAATCAGCTGTGAATCAAATGATGCAATTATTCCCGACTCTACGGAGAATAATGATGCAGACATCGTACTCGAGAAAAAGACCGAAAAAGGTGTTGTAGTTTTACTTCGTAAACGAGACAGACTCATTAAATATTCATCTGTAATAAAAATAAACAATAACGAGTTCTCTTGGGTTGAGGAAATGAAAAAGACACTAAAAGCCGAGGCTGAGAAGGATTTCAGTGGAAATTTGAGAGTTGTTGTTGTAGCAGAAGGAGATTTTGAATCGGGATTAGTTGGACTCGTTAATTGCTTGACCAAAGAGCCAGGCGGTGAAATTGTCAGAGGTGTATTAATACAAGATCCAAAAGCTCCACAATTCTCTATCAATAATCCGTTCTATTTGAAACAATTGAAAATGGACTTGTCGGTTAATGTTCTACGCCCTGACAGTTGTTGGGGTTCTTACAGGTAAGAAAATTAAGGGAAAAGTATTTTAAAAAATTTAGTGAAAAATTTCAATTATTTAAGATAAATTTAATAAAATTCTACATAAACATTTAATTACTATCATAAATAATAAAAATTATACAAGAATTTAATTATTCATAGAATGTCTGAAATACTGAATAATTTTTGTTTTTTCCAGACACTTGCAGTTACCGCCGGTAGAACCGAAACTCATCCGTCACTTGTGGATGAATCAGTTGGTGAGAGGAGATTTAAGTTCATTGTCATGGCTCGAAGGACCACATCCACCGGGTTTTAAACACGATGATCTTGTTAAAATCGTTTACGCTCCTTTAAATTTCCGAGATATTATGCTGGCCACTGGAAAACTAGCCGTAGAAGTTGTTGCAAAAACCAGGCAATTACAAGATTGCGTCATTGGATTTGAATACTCTGGCATTGATCCTAAAGGCCGACGAATTATGGGCATGTTGAACAGCAGGTGTCTCTCTAATATGCGTGTAATAGACAGAAATCTCTGTTGGGAAGTTCCCCACAATTGGAGTTTAGAAGATGCGGCGACAGTTCCTTGCGTTTATGGCACCTGCGTCTACGCGCTTTATTTGAGTGGAAAGATGAAGAAAGGCGATAAGGTCTTGATACACGCTGGTACCGGTGGTGTTGGCCAAGCGGCTATAAATCTCGCTCTCTATGAGGGTTGTGAAGTTTTCACCACTGTTGGCACACCGGAAAAGCGAAAATTCATTAGAGAACACTTCCCGCAAATTCCTGACGATCATATCGGCAATTCTCGTGACACAAGTTTTGAGTACATGATTTTCCAACAGACCGATGGTCGTGGTGTTGACATTGTTCTGAATTCGTTGGCTGAGGAGAAATTACTCGCTTCTGTTCGTTGCTTGGCTGAAAATGGTCGTTTCTTGGAGATTGGAAAGTTTGATCTTGTAGCGAATAATCCGCTGGGAATGGAAAATTTCTTAAAGGAGATCAGTTTTCAGGGTGTGATGTTGGATAATATGTTTGATTCTCCTGATGAAAGGAAAATTGAATTGAAACATCTTGTGGATAAATATTTACGTTCGGGTGCTATAAAACCATTGACGAGAACTGTGTTCCCAAAGGATCAAGTGGAAGCTGCTTTCAGGTACATGGCGGCGGGAAAACACATTGGCAAGGTAATTTCTTTAAATTAATTTATCTATTTGTTGCTGATACATTGCTATTTGTTTGTTTCATTTGAAATTTGTTGTAGGTGATGATAAAAGTATGCGAAGAGGAAGATCCAGTGGATTGTCTAGTTCCAGCTCTGCCCAGATATCATTGTTTGAAAGGTTGCAGTTATATTCTCCTTGGAGGTTTAGGTGGATTTGGATTAGAGTTAGCCGATTGGCTGGTTCTCCGAGGAGCGGAGAATTTGGTGTTGACGTCTCGAACGGGAATTAGAAACGGTTACCAACGTATGCGAGTAGAACTGTGGAGAAGTTATGGGGTGAAAGTTGTCGTTGTCCCAGGAAAAGACGCATCAAAGAGAGAAGATTGTCAATCGATTCTCAAAACTGCAGCTGAACTTGGACCAATTGATGCAATTTTCAACCTCGCGGTAGTTTTGAAAGACAGTCTTTGGGAGAACCAAACAGCCGAGACCTTTGAGGAGTCCTTCAGATCGAAGGCTTGGAGTACAAAACTACTAGATGAACTGTCGAGAAAAATGTGTCCGAAATTACGTCACTTTGTTGTGTTTTCATCAGTATCTTGCGGTCGTGGTAATGCCGGACAGTCGAACTATGGAATGTCCAACTCGGTCATGGAGAGGATTTGCGAGAGACGTCACGCCGAAGGTTTGCCTGCTCTGGCCGTCGAGTGGGGCGCAGTGGGAGATGTTGGTCTCGTAGCAGAAATGCAGGAGGACCACAAGGAATTAGTCATCGGTGGAACGCTGCAGCAGACCATAATATCTTGTCTGAAGGAACTTGATAGTTTTCTGCGACAAGACAAACCTATTGTCGCGAGTATGGTTGTCGCCGAGAAACGAGCAGGAGGTGCTGGAGCGACAAACATTGTCGACGCTGTCCTCAATATCATGGGTCTGAAGGACTTGAAAACCGTGAGTCAACAAACTTCCTTGGCCGAATTGGGCATGGATTCAATGATGGCTGTCGAGATCAAGCAAACACTAGAGAGAGAGTTCGAAGTCTTCCTCACAGCTCAAGATATTCGTAGTCTTAATTTCGCCAAACTCGTACAAATGGCGAGTCAAGATCAAGAAACAGAGAAGAAACTCGCAGCCGCCAAGGATAAAAATAAAAATACAGAATCAATCGCCGGAATGAGACTTTTAATCCGCGTTTTGGGTACCGGTGATCTCAATCAAGACGAAGCTTACGAATTACCATCAAGAAATGAACCAGGCAGACAGGAAGTTTACCTCATTCCCGGAATTGAAGGTTATGGAGCTGTATTCAAACCACTCACTGAAAAGATGAAATCGCGAGCTATTTGCCTGCAACTTGTCAAGAATATGAAAACGGAACTCTCGATCATTGAGATGGCTAAGCAACTATTACCAGTGAGTAAATTATGCATAAAAATTATCTACACAGTAACTTATTTTACTATTTCTAGATTGTACTCGAGAGATCGAAGAATCGTAGAGATTTTGTCCTGGTAGGCTACTCTTTCGGATGCGTTGTTACGATAGAGCTTGCCAGGTTATTAGAGAACGAAGGTTTCACCGGCAGAATAGTACTTATTGATGGTTCCCCGGAAATTATGAAAAAACTCGTCGAACAACAACTTCCTTCCACTCACAAAGGAGAACTGGAAACAAACTTCCTTTTAGGTTTAATGGACATAATGGCACCGAATTTAAGTGGCGAAGTAACTTGAATTTCTTTCTTGATATCCTCTAAAAATGTTTCATTTTCCGAATAATTAACTAATTCCCAATTTCAGTTTCTTGTCAAGTTGGAAAAATGTACAAATTGGTATCAAAAATTGGAGGTGTTGACCAATCAAGTGCCCAATAATCCAATAATGAATGTCGCACCTGAAGATCAAAGAAATATCTGCACAGCCGTTTACAATCGTCTATTAGCATTGCAAGCCTATAATTATGCAACATTAGCACCTATTAGGTCGCCAATTATTCTCCTCAAGCCATCGCAACCAACTCTTCGTGAAATTTCAGACGATTATGGTCTTCGAACGGTACGTATTTTATTTTATTTATTTTTTCATGTATAAAAAATTAATAGATCATTAATATTAATTTCTGGAAACTGGAAACATTTGCAGATAACACGAGACAAAGTAGAGATTTATACGCTGGAAGGAAATCATGTTACTATCTTAGAGCATGATAAAATAGCCTGTGCCATCAATGGTGAGCCTTTGGAGGATGCAGAAACATTTAAAGCAAGCATAATGGAAGACTCAAATACTGTAAGAACTTCGATAATGAGTGACAAACCTAGTAGAACCTGAGCAAACTTTTTGAGGGCTTTCTAAAACAATTGCGAGCTATTTCATTTTTAACAAAGAAAAAAATTAAATCAAACTTAAAATTTTATACTCATATTGTATTTTTTTAATTTGCGGGTTCAATTTAATGGTTTATATAAACAGCTTAAAATTGTTTTCATATTGTCAATTTTTTTTCTGGTAGAAAGAGAGAATTTAAAATTTGTTCTAGATTAAAATATTTTTTTAACTCTTAATAAAAATCTCATTCACCTGGCAAAATTGTATAGAATCTTTCTGTTTTCGACAATAAATAATTATTTATTAAAATCGACCATTAAAAGAATGTCTTTTATTTTTAAAAACATGAAATAAAATAGTTTATTTTTTGAAAAATTTTTTGCCGTAAAAGAAGAAATTTATGAAAATTACTCTAAGGGAAAATAATAATGCTATTAAATAATACCAGAAACATTATTAAGAAGATAATTCATACTTTATTGTACAATTTGCATACATACGTAATGAACAGTAATATGAATATATGTATTATGAAGCTAATGTACCATTTTTGTAAATTTATCATTACATATTCTTCCACAACTGTCATTATTATCATTTACATTCATATTTTATTTTATCACAAACGAAAACTTTCTTCATTCAATTTTTTTCCATTAAAAAAAACATATTTGTAATGGCAGTAAAGAAGCGTTAATAATTTCTACTTAATGTACGTAACACCGTCAATCTGCATTCACTTCTCTGCACGAAAATTTTTTTTCATCGCAATAAATATTATATAATTTATAATTTGAGTGAAATATATAATTGATTTGAAATATATAATTTGAGTAAAATAAAGAAAAACTAAAATACATTTCTAATAAAAATAATTAATAGAAAATACAAACTTTTTATAGAATATTTTAGAAATAAAAAAAATTAATTCATATTTTGATATATAACGAAGAATGTGGAAAATTATTTTTAAAAATTCTACCTTTTCAACGTTAACAAAAATGTTTACACTGTAAATTTTACACAAAATAAAATCTCAGTGTTTTGGTAAATTTTATAAATCCATGGGTTCATAAGTTGATGTAATATTATTTTCAAGTCTTACTTGGTTGAAATCGTGTACGGTTTCGTTATTATTATTATTATTCCCTTCTTCATCGGACATGGCATTGTTATTGTCATCAGACGAATTGGGAATTGAAATTGTTGGTGTGTTCCTTGGAGTGTGCATAATTCTTAAATGTTTATTTGGTGGTTCCCAGAGAACTAATGCCATGGAGGGCCTTTCCCTGAAAGAGAGAATCTACTCAGTTTTTGTTTCATTATTCAATGTAAATTCATAGGTTTATTACATTTTTTTTAAATATGAATATACTTACAGTTTTGATAAAATTGATGATGGAATAATAGGCTCTTCTTGCAATCTTTTTAGCTCTTCGGATAAAATTAACTTTGCCTGGGGTTTTTTCATTTTCTCAAAGTCTATTAGATTTGTACTGTCCATTTCTAAATCTTCCTGTGGATTAAATTGATTGCAGGTTTGTGTGGAATTGGGAGAAATGTGCAATTGTTGAAAATGAGCTGCCATTTTTTCTTCAGTTATAAGCTGCTTTGAAGGTCTACTAAAATAAATAAAAAATATTTTCTAATTAAAGAAATTGACATTTTTTTTATATTAAAATATTTGAAATAAAATTACGTGTTTAGAAAAAAAACCTAATATACTTACGTGTCAACTAGATCTGGCATTTCAAGTTTTCTCTTTTGATGCAAAATAAAACTTTTTGGCTGAGGACTTTCGCCGGTAAATCGAACCAAATCTGGTTGCTGAAGTGCTGGAATACTCCATGGCATTGATGGCTGAGGAATCTGTGGTACTTGTAACCATTGTTCTGGTTCTTGGGGTACATTTTGCTGTCCCATCATGTGTTGAAATACAGATTGTGGAGTGTGAAGATGAGCACCACCCATGTTATTAAAAAATTTTTGTAATAAATTTTCTTTTGGAGCAAATCCTGTATTTAAATTTTGTTGTCGTTAATAAATGTAATTTTTTTATTCTCTTTCCAATCGTAAACATTTTTTTTGGAAATTACGATTTTCCGATAGTATTATGAATGCGAAATTTTATAACTTAATAAAAATCGAGTAGATAATGCAAGTGTATTATACAAGAAGCTAATAAATAATTCTAGAAAAGTCTTTCTAGAATATACTTATGTATTTACTTACTGTTGAAGAAAAATACAGTTTTCCAACAAAAATCTGTGTGTTGTTTCTAATATTTTTTCTCTTTATTACTTGAATGTCAAATTATTTATTTAATTGTATTCAGTCTTTAAATAAATTGTAAAAAAAACTGTTTACAATACTGACTGACACTATGCAAACTGTTTCTTTCTTGAATTACTCATTTCATATAGACAGGAAATCGACAAATTTAGTTCCAAAAATATTCACTAGACTAATCTTGTATTCTTCTATTTATAATTAAAAATAAGCAATGATAGAAAAAAAAGTTCTATTCTGTAATGTTCTTTGTAATATTTTACGTTTGAACAATAAACAAATCTTTTTGAACAATAAACGAAGAGAAAAAGTTTGATTGTTTGAAATTTGAATTCATGTAACTCTAGCGGCATAATTCAAACCTATAAGCAACAAGCATGTGCATCTATTCAGTTCAAGATCAATGGTTATCAAAGGAATAAAACAAAAAAAAATAACGGAAAAAGTGAAAAGGAAGGAACAAAATATATTTAATTTAAGTTATTCGATTATTTCATATTATTTATTCTACTTTATGGTAAATATAATCAAATTACTAATTTATTTAACGTTAAATTTAATCATAAATATTTTCCATCAGATTTGTTTGTGCATTTCTAACCTTAAATTTGACATTATATTTTTGAGATTTTTGCACATTTTCGAAATTATTTAATATTTTATTAAATATAAATAAAAGATGACATTTTTATTAGTGCTAGTATGTAATAAGTTTAAGATAAAATTAACTAGTACTTTATTAGAAAATTTAAAAAATATCGATATTCTTGAGAAAACTGACAATTTTTTAAAACCCCCATTTGTAAGTTTTATTTTTGTAAACATTATGTTGAAAATCATTTATTTTATTTTTTTATATTAAATTTTCACAAATAGTGTATGTTTTAAACATTTTTCATTAAAATTAATTAAAGCAAGTGCAAACTTGTTAGATCTTGAAAAAAGTAACGAGAACGATTACAGTGTTGATATAATAGAAAGTAAAGAGAAATGTTCCAATGTTTTTAATGTTTTTAATTAAAGTTTATCAGAAAGAAACATTTAATAGAATTATAAATATATGTGTATTATTTCACCTAACGATCTTTAACCAGTAAACTTCATTTTTAAATTTAAATGTTTGACGTACATGTTCACATTTTTTTGTTGTGTTGTCTTATCAGATTAATCCATTTTTAGTTTTTTATATAGTAATATTTATTTCATTCATTTATTATTTAATAAAGTGTTGATTTAACATATTTTCCAATTGCAATTAATAGATTTTTAAATTAATTAAAACATGGTTTTGAAATGAGTATTTTATTATTGAATGCGGTCTCATTAACCAATATTGATCTTAACAGGTCAATGACTAACTTACGCACATATTATAGTTATTTTAATAGTTACTATCTTCTTATATTGACAAGTCAATATTTTTTAATAAAGCTTTTTCTGTTTATAATATTTAATCGTGTTGTAATAACTTGTTCAGTATTTAGAATTAATTTTCAATTTTTGAAATTATTGTAAATTATTACTAAAAGTAACTTTTGTTACTTTTTCTCTTTTTTATAGTTTTTTTTTTGTTTGAATATTTTCAAATAAGATTGAGAAAAATGATAGAAAAGAAAATCTTTACTTTGCTAAAAAATGTATTCATCAGAAGCAAATAATTGTGTATTGTTTTTTTAACATTACGTTTTTTATTGCATTAACATTGAATCGAATATGTATTGGAGTACATTTATAACGAATGTCTGATTAAAAAATAATTGTTTATAAAAAATACAGCCCTTTTTCATTCTTTAGCATATAACTGAGTTTAACAGTTTTCAATACCACGTAGATCATTTGTGATATTTATTTCTCTTTTCATAGTTCGAGATTAGAGAGGGGATGGCACAAGAGGACAAGGAAAAGAGAGAAAAAAGAAGGGAATTGATAGGAAGGGAGGTAGGACGGAGGAAGAACATGTGTACCGGATTCTGGGATGAATCGTCAGTAGTAAGTAGACAGTAGACAGAATCATTCTCGATTTGATTCATTTACTCAATTTATTTAACACTTTGTGACATTTTTCAATCCTATGTTTCTCTGTGATAACATTTTATTTTTATTCTAGACAAAAAAAATTTCTATTTTGAGTGATCCACATTGGAATCTGGACCGATGTTCTCGAAGAAGAAATAAAGTAGTAAGTTTAAAATTATTTCTATAAGTATTATTTTATCACTAGGTATAATACCTTTTAATTTTTCAATTCAAGAGAATAAATAATTATCAGCACTTGGAAATAAAAAATACAATTAAAAAAATAATTTCCTGAAAAAATAGTATTAAAGAAACTTTCTAATTCAAGGAGGGTCGTCAACATTTTTTTATCCAAGTGTTGTCATTCTCTTCATCCCTATGAACACGTTCTTGAATCATATCAAATTGCATTCATTTTTGCATTCAAGGTATAACTATGAAAAAATTATTGATATTTTCTGTTTTTGCAAAAGGAAAACAATTAACATTATTGCAGATTTTTTTAATGATCCAAATGCCATTGCATTGTAACGTATTATTATGAACTTTGTCCACATAAATTCACGCACTTTTCTGTTTTCCAATTTATCTGATGCACTAATGTAGGACAAACTTGAGAATTGGCTAACTGTATTTGTGATTTCATTGAAAAAAAGTAACTTTTATTTAAACAATAACACTCACTTTAGTCGATTGTTATTAACTTGGAAGAAAAATTACGTTGAAACTAATTTTCATAAACAAGTTATGAAAGTAAACAAAATTTTATGAAACTAAAATTTATATATATATATATATATATATATATATATATATAAAGGAACATTAATTTTTATTATACTATTAAATACAAATTATTTATTAAATAAAACTATTCAATTTATTCATTCTATAAATAATAATTATTCGATTATTATTCCGCACAAATAAGAAAAAAATTTCTAAGAATAAAATAAAATATGTGACACAATGAAAAATTGATTAAAATATTCACAAAATCGCCTATCTAATTATATGTAAATTTTATACATGTTAAAATAGAATGATTAAGCATGGACCGCAACGAAAATATTTATTCTTAAGTTTTTTTGTATTTTCATTATAAAATAAATTCCATTTCTTTTCATAAAATAAATTTAATAGGAAAAACAAAAATTAAAAATTTAAGAAACATTAAAAGAATATTTTTAAAAAGCTGCTACATTTAGTTCAATCGATTAATTAAAATTAATTCACGTTTTCTAATATAAACTATTATTAAGTTGTTAGAAATGTTTACAAGAAAATAAATTACCATTAAATTAATTAATTGTTAATTCTCAAATTTTTTTCACAACAAAACTACATTAAATTAATATTTATGAAAGTGTAATTGGCATAAATTACTCATATTCAATAAATAATAATTGAACTTTTATCTCAAGAACAAAATCGACATAAGAATTATAGTATATCAAAGCCATCAAAATAAATTAAAAATTCGATTTAATTAGAAAAATAAATTTCAAGTTTAATTTAATGAATTCATTGACTTCTTCATAGGGGTCAATTTTTCTTTTTTTTGTAAATTATCTTTTTTATCGATTAAGGGCTAGATTAGAAAAGATAAGATTTGTAATTGTTTTCTATTGTTTAACCACAATTGTCTATTATTTAAAAATATTTTCAATTAAAATGAATAATATTTAATTAATTAATTGTAAAATTAATTATAGTATGTTGTGACAGTTGATAAATGTTTAAAAATAATCATCAAGATAATAAAATTGTATGATGCGTTGTAGGAAACACAAAGGAGTTTCATCAGGACTATAATAATCATTTATTTCTTCTTATCGCTGCAAAGCAAAGTGACCATAATTTTTTCTTTTTCTTTGTAAACACGCTTACACGATATGAATGCATAGGGTGATAATATATATATATATATATATATATTCAAACTTGTAACAATACATATTATACTTAAATATGAATCATAATTTATTTGGACTTTGATCGTAACCACCATCCGTTATCGTTTGTTATCATTTTAAAATGCACGTGGTTCTAAAGTCTTCTTGGACAGGCACCAATTGTATTGCAGAATAATGTTATCAATTGCTTTTATTCACTAAAGTCGCGTGCAATTACCCCCCTCAATCATTAAATAAAAAGTGTGCCAATTTGTCTGATTGTTACACTTTACTGATTTTCAAGTGAAATCATTTATATACAGAAACTAGATTCTCCTAGAATTTCCACTCTCAATGTCAGATGTATTTTACAAAATAGATATCAGTAATTATTTAATTTCATCTCTTAACATAATTCAAAAATTATATTATGTAAAAAATAACAACGTTCTATAAGCAAATTTTACAATTTGGAAAAAATTATCTCTTTTTGATAGAAGAAGAAATATGACGAATTTTGGCAAAAAATAAATAAAAGAAAGAGTTGCGAGTAATTAATATAATCATGACAATGTAGGAAGCGGGAATAAAGAAAAATATCTCTTTGGCAACAGCAAATGAAATTTAAATATGCAAATATGATTAAAGATTCGTGAGAATAAACAAGACATTTACAATTCATAATGCATCTATGTGAAATAAATAGACATTTAAAGTGAAAAATGAAATGACTTTTTTAAACCAAGGCCGTCTTATACGCACAGACTCGCAAAAAATGATGCCAAGAGGATGTAATCTTAATCGGTGACTAAACTTGAATCTAGAGAATCCACATTTACCTGTTATAAAAGTGGACTTTAAATCCAAGTCCACTAACCCGAGACCTTCAATCTTGATTATTGACATTTATTCATTAAAGCTAGATTAAATAATTCTTATCGAAAATTTGGTAAAACAGTTACTTTACTGAATTTTATCAATTTTTTCAAAACGTTTTCCTTAATTCCTCAATTTTTGAAAATTAGAAAATACAGAACAGCAATAAAATAGTAAATTCTCTCAATAATAGCTTACCTCATTTGGTGAGATAATAAAAAAATATTACAAGTATCAAAGGTGTTAAATTAAAAAAACACATAAATTTCACGTTTGTCCTCTTCGGAAATAAGAAAAAAAACTTTATTAACAAATAAATTAAGAAAATATTCTAATGTATTGTCAACGTGATGAGCAAAAAGTGAAGATAATTAAAAAAATGACCGTAAAGAAAATTTAAATAAACATTTGTGTGATCAATACAGTTGATATACGTAATTTTTTCATCTCACAAAAAAAGAAAAATAAAGAAAAAAAATATTAAAGAAAAGAATTCGATGACAAAGATCTAGATTCCCCACTTTTCTTCCATGATTGCGACATTAAAGTAATCAGTAACAGCTAAACAATATTATTTCAATTGACAGAAGACAATTTTCATTTTTTTCCAGATTGGTTATCTTTCTCAAAGCGACAGTCGATTTCATCTAATCGGCAAAAATTCATATTTTTCTCTAGTGTGAAAAAAGTGAAAGAATAATGGAGGTTTTAATGCACGAGGCATCGAAGGGCCCGGACGAAAATGAAAATTCGACATGCACTACTTATTTGGAAGAAAGTAGGAAAAACGAAGAAATGGAAATAAAAGACAAAAGTCCTCAGATCACGTTGATTAAAAAAGAGGACTACATGGACATTACATTCGAGAATATAACGTACAATGTTTCCTTGGGTTTTCGAAAAGGTATTTATATTGTTTTTTCAATTTTTTCGAATTTTTATTTCACAAATTTTCAATTATTTCGAATATTTATTTATTTTATTCTTTTGAGTAATTATCAAACGAACTGTTTTTTTTAATTTTTTCTAATTCAAACGAAAAATGATTAAGTACTTTTATATATAGTAAATATCGACTCAATGAAAAACGAAGGCGATATTTTATATCACTGATAGAAAAAGTTTGACAAGATTTTTTTATGATTTTCTTCGTATTTAATGATGAATTTTGTGAATGACACTAAGAATAATTATTATGAGTGACTATTAATTTTTCAAACCTCTTTTTGCTCACCAATTCACATTAATTTAAAAAGACATGAAGTAAGAGAAAGAGAGGGTTTTTCATTAATTCTATGAGGAAAAATTTTAATCACGTTTGCTTAAAGTTGTAATTTGTAAAACAATTTTAAAAAATTGATTGTCTAACTTAGTCATCTTTTTCATATTTGATTGTGTATTTTCAATTTTCCATTCTATTTGTGGATTTTTCAAAAGTATTTTTTTTCTTATTTGATTTAAAATTGAATATAAAAGTTTTGTAGTAAAATATTTATAAAAATTGTTTAACGTTTGTTTATTTTGTAAAAATAGGAATGAAAGAAATTTTACATGGCATCAATGGGAGACTTCCGGGAAAGCAACTAATTGCTATAATGGGACCTTCTGGAGCCGGTAAATCCACATTACTCGATATTCTTTCCGGATATCGAATAACCGGTGTGCAAGGAACTGTTTACGTGAATGGTCGAATTCGAGATTTGAATTCTTTTAGAAGGTTTGTTTTTCTAATTGTATAATCATTATTCTAATATTCTTAAAGTTCTGAACGTTCAAATGAATGAAATTTATTTACTTCTTCTCTTGATTCGAATTTTATTGCAATAATTTTACGTCAAGTATTTAAAACAATTAATATATAAAGTCTCTAATTGTAGGATTACGATTTTTTAATTTTTATTATAATTTGAGGGAATATTTAAAAAATACTTGGTTCATTTGAACTTTCAAAATTTATGGATCATTTATTCTAAATATATGTGAACGATGATGAAGGAATAAAATTTAAATTTAATTAACTAAACAAAGGTACTTTTAGCACAAACTCGCAAAAAGTTGTATCTCACTAATGTTATTTATATTTTATTAAACATAATTTAGATTGTGAATAAAAACTTGATTACAGGTGCAGTGCGTATATAACACAGGACGACAGATTGCAGCCTTTACTAACTGTCACTGAGAATATGAGAGTGGCCGCAGATCTCAAATTGGGAACAGATACTCCACCAGAACAGAAAAAGAAAATAGTAAGTTGAAAAAAAATTTCATTATATTTTTAAATTTAATTTTTGAAAGAATTTTCAAATGTACACAAAATAGTACTTGTTTTAAAGCAATTTTCAGAATATTAATATTTATAATTTTATTTCTACAAGAAAAGTATTTTTAAAAGAAGCAAAAAGTGCAGAATAAATTATAATTTATTGTGCAATGAAAACTAAATAAATAAAAGAAGTGTGTGTACATATTTATTATTCAATTTGTCACAGATAGATGAAATCTTAACCACCCTAAGCTTAAATGGAAACTTAAAAACTAAAGCAGAAAGATTAAGTGGAGGTCAAAAGAAGCGATTGTCCATTGCGCTGGAACTGGTCAACAACCCCACTGTAATGTTTCTGGATGAACCAACAACGTAAGTTCAATGAAATTGTAACGAATGGATTTCGATAAAATTATGGTCGAACTTTCCACAAGGAAATTAGTTAATGTTTTTTTTTGTTTTGTTTTTTTGTTTTTTTCTTTTTTTTGTTCTTTTAAAAGAATCGATTAATCGTAATATTACGAATACACGCATGAAGATCATGACTTATCAATAAAAAAAATGTAGATGTTTAAAAATAGAAGAAAAATATTTTCCATTTACTGTTCTGATTAAATTATTTTAAGATAATGAAATTTTCTAAGTGCATAAATAATTCTCTAAATAATTTTCCACATTTTAGTCTTAGAAAATAATAATTAATTTTTTTTATTTTAGAGGTCTTGACAGTTCTTCTTGTATGCAAGTTGTGAATTTGTTGAAACTTCTTGCTTCTCAAGGAAAAACAATTGTGTGCACTATTCATCAGCCAAGTGCCTCTCTTTTTCAATTATTTGATCAGGTAAGTTTTACATGTGTTAATATTATTATTACATGATTGTTGCAGGTCAGGGAATTTAAGGGAATTTTTATTCAAAGTACTGGAAAAATATTAAATTTTTAGAATTGTTTTCTTTTTTTCTTTGAATAATTTAATTCTCAAAAATTATTCAAAAATTATTTATTTTATGGAATAATTTTAGTTGAAAAACATTTTAAAGGCAATTTTGATAAATATTTCACTGAATTTCAAAGCGTTTGAAATTAAAATTTTTTTTAAATCTTAATTTATGAAAAAATTATGATAATGATTAAAGATTTAATCTTAAAAATCTACTCTTGCTTCCGAATAGTTTTACAAAGATAAGTTAGATTAAAGATTCATTAAAGATATTGGCAAAATTTTTTTGTCTATCTAATCATTTTTAAAGTGTATCAGAATATTCTTTTAGGTCAGGGAAAAAATAAAAATTCCGTCTATAAATTAGAAAAGGAAAAAATGTAATTTTTCTGGCAACCCTGTATTAATTAAGATAGGTAATTTAATTTACAATGTAATTAGAAAAAACCTTTTTTTGCATTTAGCTTTAATTTTGTTTTTAGGTTTATGTCCTATCTGATGGAGAATGTTTATATCAAGGAGCAGTACATCAATTGGTCCCATATTTAGACAGTGTTAAACTTCCCTGTCCCATGTATCACAATCCAGCTGATTATGGTAAAGATATTAATCTAATTAACAATAAAATAGGTATTAGAAAATTTATAATAGAAGAATAAATTTCACATGTTACAAAATACATGTTTAGTAATTGAACTGGCTTGTAATGAATACGGAGAAGATAAAGTGGAATCTATGATTTGTGCAACACAAAATGGAAAAAGTTTACAGTGGTTCGACAAGTCGCTCAATTTACTAGATTTAAGGGCATTGAGAGGTAATTTTTCGGAATATTTTTAATTGTATTTATTTCTTTCATTGCGTTATTTTAAGTCATTTTCAAATTTAAAAAATTTCTTTACCTAATTTAGCCGCATTTCCGGAGAAAGAGGATCGTAAGAACGAAAAGAGTATTATAGCTTCGAGTCCGAAAAAAAATTCGGAAGAAAGTTTACAAGCAACATCTCAGTTACATCAATTGAAGGTTCTTCTTGGTAGAGGAATGATTAAAGTTAAAAGAGATCCGGTATGTAATTAATGAAACTACTTTAATTAAAAGTAACCTGTTTTTAAATTATTCTCGTCAAAGAATATTATTTTTGTCTAGAAACCATTTTTTTCTACTAAAAAAAATTTGAATAGAATATTAAAACACTTATTATTAAATTTATTTTCAGACCTTGACACATTTGAGAATAATTGTAAATATTTGCACGGGACTTATGCTCGGATCTCTCTTCATTAAAGCAGGAAATGATGGGAAACGTGTAATTGACAATTATAATCTTCTTTTTGGTATTCTTATGCATCACATGATGACCACAATGATGTTGACTATATTAACATGTAAATTAAATTTTTATTTTAACTTAACATTTTCGCACTATTCACAAATGTAGTATTCAAGGATGTAATATAATTTTTCAATTTATTTTCAGTTCCTACGGAAATGAGTATTTTGCAAAAGGAACATTTTAATCGGTGGTACAGTCTGAAGGCTTTCTACGTTTCCGTGAATATAATAGATATCCCAGTATCAGTACTGTGTTGTACGATATTTTCGTTTATTGTCTATTTCATGTCTGCTCAACCTCCTGACGTGACGAGATTTTCCATGTTTTTCACAATTAGTTTATTAGTTTCTTTCGTTGCCCAGAGTTTCGGTCTTATGATTGGAGCAGTGTTTAATGTAGTCGTAAGTCTGCTTGTCAATAAGTGATATTTTCCAATTTAAATAAATGTTGCATTTGCATTTTTAAAAATAGAATTTTAACGAAAATACGATTTTCAGAATGGAACTTTCTTGGGACCGACCATTTCCGTGCCAATGATGATGTTTGCTGGTTTTGGTGTTACTCTACGTGATATGCCCGGTTTTTTGAAATGGGGCACTTATGTCAGTTATCTGCGATATGGACTGGAAGGGTGAGTTAAATTATTTTTTCAAAATACATATTAGATTTTAATAAAAATCGCTAAATTGATGGTACATGAAAAAGTACAAAATGGCTTCTTTTTGATTAATATAGGACGTATAGTTATATAATTTAGGAATTTTATATTAAGTTAAAAATAATAAGAACGTTAATTTGATATCAGGTACATAAATGCAATTTATGGACTGAACCGAAAGACACTTGCCTGTAAAGACTACTGCCATTATAAATATCCAAGAAAATTTTTAAATGAAATTGCTATGAGAGACGATCAATTTTGGAATGATGTAATTGCTCTCATTGTGATACTCTTCATTACTCGTTTTCTAGCATACGTTCTCCTGCGATGGAAACTTATGGCAGCGAGATAAAAAAAAGAGCATCTTATTCCATTGGAAACAAAATACTCGAATAATTAAATTCGTTTAGTTGAAACTTATGTATTCGACAGTTTTCTACTATTATTTAATTTAGATCTCGTTTTTCTGTATTTCATATTGAAAATTTTGAGATCAACTTAAAAGACTTATTTCAGAATTATAATAATAGAAAAAAGTAAAAAAAAAATTTTTATAACTAAGTCTTTTAAAATCAAGTTATGTTATAATTTTAGAGTCAGCATATTTTTATGGTTATTTATTTTGCGTAAATATATTTTAGATTTTAAAAAAGGTTGGTAAAGAGATGTTTAAGTGATAAAGCAACTTTTTATACGTTTATGTATATATCAATGATAAAATGTTTCCTATTTAAGTAAACCTTAAGTAATCATTGAACCTTCTGTTTAAATATTTTTTCCTTTTCTTTTTTCATACATTTGATCAAATTCAACAAAAAATTTATCACTCATTCATGAATCGTGTAAAATACTTAAAAATGTTAAATAATTTTATTTATTTTAACAAAAATATTTAATTTCACGTAAAAAAATATATATTCTTCTGACTCGCATAAATATTGATTCGTATAAAAATTCTATTTGGCAGCGATATACAATTTCCATCTCAGTACAAAATAAATAGTAAAATGAAGAACAACGGTCCACGTAATTAAAGCTAAATTAGTAGTTAAATACGTTACAGAAGGCATATTTAATTGAGATAAAATTCTTCGGGGTGTAATGCACATTTCGACTGTGCAGTTAAAAATCCGACGATTTGATCCATAAATCGCTTGAAGTATTCCTTCGAAAGCATATCTGAAAATTTTTTAAACATTAAACTTCTATTCTTTATTTTAAGCGTAAAACATAAATATTTCATATTATTAATCAAGCAAATTTTTACCTGAAGTAACTCAATTCAGATATAAAACGAAAATAATATGGCATTTCACCAAATTTCAAGAAAAATCCAGAAAAAAGGAACATTGGAATATTCAATGCAGGAATTAAAAACATTCCAATCTGTATGGAGAAAATATTTATTAAATTATTGAAAGTTATGGAAATATTAAATAATATTAATATTATGAACGAATGAAATGTTGAAATGAAAAATACAAGTGTAATACATCAGTATTAAAAGCTGCTCCCGTAACAATTCCCATAGATTGTGCGAGAATAGTGAATAGGACGCAAATAATCCAACTTTGAACGAATCTTGTCACTTCACAGGGTTGTCCGGTTAAGTAATAAACAATTAATAAAAAACTAGTAGGACAAAGTATCTAAAATTAGAATTAAAATTAGATTTAATGATAATTAAAAATTACGTTGAAAAAAAAAGAAAAAAAAAGATAAATATTTTACCTGCAAAGGAAGATCTGAAACAACTTTAGAAATATAGTACACGTGCAGTGAATACCAGTTATTCGAGTTTTCCCTGACAAAAACTGCAGCCTCTGTAGGAACTTAATTTGCAAAAGAGAAATCAAAAAATAAATTTGGTATTTGGCGAATTTTTTTTCATTTGGAAAATTATGTAGTAGTTATGTAGTTTCTTTCTTACACATTTGAACAGCAGGCATCGAATTTGCAAAAAAGAGGAAAAGTAAGATGAAAAATATACAAGCAATATTGCTTTGTATTTTAGTAGACACTTCGCCAAATTTGTAAAATACTATTCCCAATAAGAGTGCTACAACCAAATGAGTAGTGTAACGCAATTTTGTCAACGTCTGAAAATATATTTCGTTTATTCAAGTAAAAGAATGTGGTCCTTAAGGAGCAATTATAAATTACTCACATTATCTCGTCGTATACAAATGAAGGAACGTCTTAATAATACTTTTAATTGGACCCAATTGGAAACTGCGTACCTCCTCGATTTCACATTAGAGTCTTTTTCATTTTCCAAATTTTTAAATATAAACAATTTTCTATGTTCATCTAATTATTAAATTAATAATAATAAATTAATAAAGAGTGTTTTCCTAAAATTAAAATATTTAAATACTGATATATTTTTAAACACAAAAAGTGTCTTACTATTTTTGTTGTTTTTTACAGTCTCATCGTAGAATTTATTTTCTCTTTCTTTATTCGTATGAATTTTTTCTAAAATTGACAAGTCACCGGCTCTTCTCTCTGTTATCACTTCCATGACTGAAAAAAATTTACTCGTGAAATTTTAATAAGAGATAAAAGTGTGAAAAATAAAAGTATATTGGAAAAATTATTTTACCAAATTCTGCGATATTGTAAAAATTAGGACAGATAAATCCAGCTTCATTAAAAGTGTCGACAATTTGATCCCGGGGACCACAATAGTAGCATTTTCCTTGACCAAGAATGAGAATATCGTCAAATAGCGAAAATAATTGACTACTCGGCTGATGAATAGAACAAATAATTGTACACCCAGTTTGTGCCAAGGAGTGTAACAATTCAATTACCTGCAATTAATAAGCAATGTTGGTATTACTAACTTCGTAATATGAAAAGTATTATATTATATTTTATTATTTTTTTTAATAATACATTTTTCCAAATTTTACTTATATCGGCGTATTCATTCCGTCATTCATTTATTTTATCTTTAAAAATTCAAAAAAATTATTTTTATGCTTTCTTTCTGTGAGGAATTCAAATGTCAATTTTTTTGAATTTTTAAATTATTTTAAAAAATTATAATAAATTTTTTCAAATTAAACATTTTGTTTCGATAAAATTTGACAAAATTTCTATGACTTGAAAATATTTCAATTAATTATTTTAGGAAATTCAATTCTCTTGAAATTTTGTATTACATTTGCGGACAAATCCAAGTGATCCAAGGTTTATTAATTGAATGTGCGCAATAAACTTGACATTCAATATTCATGATGAGGTTCATTAATGCTGATTATGTAGTTATTGCACAGCAAGTGTATTTTACATGCACTTAGAATTACTATTTTTACTTTTTACGTTTAAAAAAAAATTAATATATATTAATGGATTAATGTTTTTATATAATAATTATATACTATTAAAAATTGAAATATCAATGAAGAAATTAAAAATAAAAAAAATTTTTGTTCTTAATATATTACCAAATGTTCAATTTGGGAAACGCTCTTAAATTTAAGTGCACATACCTGTTTTGAAGAAACACTATCAAGACCACTCGTTGGTTCATCTAAAAGTAGTACTGAAGGACTTGTAATGACTTCAAGCCCAATAGATAAACGTTTTTTTTCTCCGCCACTTAGTCTTTGTACTATTGAATTCCAGCATTCATTCAAATTAAGTTTATTAACAATCTCGTTTACCTTAAATATTCAATATTCAATTTAGTTAAAAATATAATTGTTATTAATATTTTTATTATAAATTTATAGTATATATTGTTTATAGTATTTTTTATTTCAAGTATTAATTACAAATTACTGCAAAAATATTTTGCAATTCAAAAATCAGTTAGTTCTTCATCATAAAGTCATTTAAATTTCGTCCAATCTTGAAAAGGAAAAAAAATTTCCTTTTAAAGGAAAATTTGTCCTATATTCTCTCTAAATAATATTTAATAATTAATTAACTATATCTAATTATTATATTGTATGGATATTATAATTATAATATAATAATTAAGTAATATATAGATATACACAGTGAAATAAAAATTTGCATATACTAACTATCAATTCTCGAGCACGTGAATCGTATGTATTGTTTAACTTTAATTCCGCAGCGATTAAAAGAGTTTCTTTTACGGTGAGAAGCGGCATTAATGCGAATTCTTGAGGAATATAGCAACAATGTTTTTGCAAAGTTTGATATGATATTTTCATTCCATTCACAATTATGCAACCTTGAGATTCTATTTTTTTTCGTCCTGCTAAAATATTTAGCAAACTCGTTTTTCCTGCACCAGAGGGTCCTAAAATTGCCGTCAATCTTCCTGGTAGAAAACGACCCGAAACATCTCTGAGAATGTCCTTAAAATTTCCTGTAAAAACAATAAATTACTGAAAAATTTCGAATAATTTACGTCTTTGTAAATTGAATTTTTATTTTTGTATTTTCATTCATTTTATTTTATGAAAATGAATATTAGTTTCTGAACTTTTCTACATTATTTTTATTCTATATCTAATATTATTTTTCATACCATTTTATTCAACAAACCTTTTTTGCACTCGACACTGTATTTTAAATTAACAAATTCAATGCTAATTTGTTTATTTCCATCGGAATTTTCATTATTTTCAGTTAATAATTTTTGATAGGGAGCTAAATCAACTTCACATTGTTGCGTTTTTAATGCTTCATCTGAATTCTCAGGACTTTGATCCATATTGCAATTATCTCTTTAACTCAGCACTGTCTTCAATAATAATTAGGAGCAAAAAACAGTAGTTTCCAATTTTTTTTAATAAGTTGTTTTTTATTTTTAATATTCACTGCATTTTAGAAAAGAGAGAGAAAACACATTTTCATTTGATTTCACAAATTTAACTCTAGAAATTCAAAGTGAAAGTCTCACACTGTCTCTTTTATAATTCTATTGCAACGCAGGAATTGACTCGTCGAGAATCAACCGCTTACTGATAGATAGCATAATTTTATCTTAATATAAAATGGTGTAGAGAGAAATATATATATATATATATATATATATATATATATATATATATAAAAAAAAGATTATTAACATCATTGGTCACTCTCTTGAAAAGACTTGATATTACTTGATTTTTTTAAGCATTAAGAACTTTAAAGAAAAGAAAAAAAAATTTAACAGATTCATAAAAATGTCATTTCACAATTTATTATGGAAAAATTTTGTATCATTATTATAGTATTTTTATTTCTATTAATTGCATTATTTGATTAACGAGTTAATAAAAAAGACTGAATTAGCGTCAAAGAGAAAAAAGTGTTTAAGAAGAAAAATAGTACAATGAAATAAAAACAACTTTCTAAATTTGAATTAGTAAACATTTTTACTAATAGGAATTTGTGATTGAATTTTTGCTTTTAAATTAGTAGAAAATACTATTCATTATTTAAATTTTCAATAATTCATAGAAATTAGAAATAAATTATCAGAAGTGACTATTTATTAGTCGAATTTACTAATTTAATAGCAAAAACTAAGTCTCTAATTCGAATTAGAAAATATTTTTACCAATTCACATTTAGAGAGCACACATTTGAGTATAAAGAAGAATAAAATGTTTTATTAAGAAAAAGTTAGGTACAATGAATTGTGAACCTCTCCGTAGGCAAAAATGTCTTTTATGCAGAAAATACAAAAAATTCGTCAAAATCTTCTTGTTATAAACTTTACAATGTTATTTAATAAATAACATTTTATAATTATGTAATTTTAAACATATTATATTATGCTTATCACATTTTAACGGTAAAAACGTTGTTTCAGCCTTAATCTCAATATTATAAAGGCACAAGTGTCGAGTATAATGTAAATTAAAATCAAAATAGCAATGCTGTACCAATAATCTGAATATCTCATTCCAACTGCTTTTAAAAGTTGTTTTGGATGAGAAAAATGGCAATAATCTGAGGTACAACGCATCTTTGGTCTGTCGTATCTAAAGAAAAAAAAGAAAAAAATTATTTTGTAAATAGTTTATCTAAATTCTAATTGTCATAAAGTAGTAATAATTACTTACCCATAAATGGCAACCATAATTCCTTCGAAACCATATTTTATAAAAGAAATGTGAAACAACCATTGTAAAAATGGTTGAGCGTCATTCATGTGGATGAAAAAACCACTGAATATTGTAAAAGGCATTATGAACAGTGGTCCAAAAATTACTCCGTTCTGTAAGGAAATAATAATAATAATAATAATAATAATAATAATAATAATAATAATAATAATAATAATAAATATTATTTATATTTTTTAAGCAATTATGATAATAAAACTTCATATCACTCAATCTAATTAGTTAAAATTATCAAATTGTTATTAGTTGCAATTTTGAGAATGAATTT
Organism: Leptopilina myrica (nomen nudum); assembly: GCA_032872475.1. Classification (NCBI taxonomy): domain Eukaryota; kingdom Metazoa; phylum Arthropoda; class Insecta; order Hymenoptera; family Figitidae; genus Leptopilina; species Leptopilina myrica (nomen nudum). Next base: position 238,547 of record CM065459.1, on the reverse strand, counting down.
TGTGTTACTATTTTCGTAAGAAAAAATTATTTTGTTTTCTATAATTTTGCGTTAATAAGTGAATTTTTTATAATTTTAAAAGATTACATTTTTGTTTGAACTTTTTCTATCAGAATTTTATTCACGTTTACAATAATAGTGAAATTTTATTATTATTATTATAAAATAATTTAATTCTTGTGAAGATTATTCTTAAGAAAAATTTTATTACCATTTTTTTAAAACAATAAAATTTAATTTTCTTAAAGACTTATATTATTTAAAACAATAATTGTCAATAATGGAATTCTTTGAAAGAATTTTATTAAAATTCATAAAAATAATTAAATCTCTTCTAATTTTTTTAGAAAAATTTGATTAAAATTTATGAAAATAACTGAATTGAATTAAATTAATTAATCAATTAAAATCTGAAATAAATACCTGTAGTTTCATTGCTATTCCAACAATAAGACCAATTTTTTGAGCAACGAGACTGATGGCAATACATATAAATATATAAAGGGCAAGCCTTTTCACTTCATTTACTTGGCCACTCATATAATAAACTATTAAAGTATAAATAATTGTTGCTGTAATTTGTATCGGAAAGTCTGCCAATTTGTTAGCCAAATAAAATGAACGAAGTTTATACCAACGATTAAAATGCTCTCTTGTTAAAACTGGTACTTCCAGAGGAACTGTAAAGAAAAGCACAAATTAATTTTATTAACATTAATTACATTTTATTATTAGTCGACACTAATTGTAAGTAATATTTGTATAAAATTAAAATTATTTGCTCGTATTAGATGGAGATAAGAGTGAAAGTATCGTGTTTGAAACGTAGAATATTAATTATTGAAAGCATTATATTTACATGTTATGAGCGTTGCGCTAAATGCACTAAACATGAGGAACATGACATTAAAAAAAAGCAAATTGTAATTGTCCAATGCGTAAGAGGCGTCCTCGCCAATATTGAAGAAAATAATCCCAACCAAAATTGCAATTATCAAGTGCATTGAAAGTCGCATATAAGTCAGAACCTATTGAAGAATCAAATTTGTTTTCAATTAGGTAAATTAGTCTAGTAAATTCTATTTTCTCATTAATATTAACATTATTAACTCATGTGTAACATTTCCAATTACCCTATCTCTAGAAAGTCGAATGAAATTTTGTCTGAGTAAAATGCACAATTGCATCCAAAATCCAGTTGCATGATTTGATCCATTGATTTTATTTTTCATAAATATGGCAGGAGTTGGAAGATTTGGTGAAACTATTGGTGTCATAATATTCTCATTAATTAGTTGTTCTATTTTACATAAATCGTCTTCTGTTGGCGATCGCCAACAATTACTTTTACCATTTTCTATCGAGTTTACTAACTTTAATAAATGATCGCCATAATCTCCGTTGCATATTTCTAGTACTGGAATAAAAGGAAATATTCAATTTATTATATTATTTATCAATTAGAAATATTAAAACTTAGCAAATAAATATTTTCAAAAGTTCATTATAATTATTGAAACTCACTAAAATCCGCTGGATTATGATATGTCGGACAATTCAATTGAAATGAAGCTAGAAAATTTACTAAATTTTTTGTTCCGCCAGTGTAGAGGCATTTTCCTTGTGACACTACGTAAAGGTGATCAATCATGTCAAAAAGAGTTGCACTTGGTTGATGTATTGTACAAATTATTGTTCTTCCTTCACGTGCCAACATTTTTAGGAAAGCCAAACATTGCTTTGACGACACACTGTCCAAGCCACTGAAAATTTCATTTATAATTAATACTTATTATTTATTCATTTACTTTGATTATTAGAAAGTAAGAAGAAAAAATCCAATACCTTGTTGGCTCATCAAAGAACATAATCGGTGGATTATTCACTAGCTCTAAAGCAATTACCAGTCTTTTTCTCTGTCCACCGCTGAGTTTGTCAGTACGAGTTTTTCGACATTTCGAAAGACCCATTGCAACTAAAATTTCATCAACCTAAAAGAGGTTGATGAATTAAAAACATTATTTTTTCGTAATTAAAATGTGGATTTAAAATTGAAAAAATAATTAAATTATTATTTCCGAGGAAGAAGTGAAATTAGAAATATTACTCTGATTAAATGTATATCAATAAGGAAAAATATCTACAGTCTAATTTATTTCCTTACAGTGTGCTTCTTTTCCGAAGCTGAAGTATTAAGTTTCAAATTCGCAGCACAGTCCATTGCTTCCTCAACAGTTAATAGAAGCTGAAGATTGTCATCTTGCATAATGTAAGCTGATGATCTTCTGAAGGATGCTAAATCACGATTCTCTCCATTAACTATTATATTTCCAGTCACTGATGATGTCCTGTCAAAAGAAACAAAAAAAAACTATTTCAAAATCATTTTTTTTTTAATTTTACAAATTTTTATAGAAAATTTTTCAAATTTTTCATACGTGAATCCAGCTAAAATATCCATCATTGTCGATTTTCCCGCTCCAGACGGACCGATAATTGCTGTCAGCTCCCCGGATCTAAAATCTCCAGATATATCGAATAATAATTGTTTTCTTTCTGTAAAAAAAGTGCAGAAATTATTAAAAATATTTCCTTTATATTACATACTTTAATGTATTATTTTTTTATTATTATTTATTATTGGATTGGAAAGATTTTTACCATTATTATTTAAATTAATTATTTATTTGTAAATTTCTCTGGTCGTTGGCTTTTGATATCGCAAAAGTTTCAATAAGTTGATATGAACAATGCGGATTTATGTATAACAATTAAAAGCTCATCTAAATGTTCTGTTTAATTCTCAATAAGTAAAGGAGAAATAAATTTTATTCAAATCTATTTATAATTATGTATAATATTTAATTTATAATAAAAAAATTTATGTAAATTTTATTTGAAAAAAATGAAGAGTTTTTTTGCTAAAATGTTGCATTTAATTTTTGCAATAAAAAAGAAAGAAGGAAAAAAAGATGATTTATGAGAAAAAGTTAAAAATACAAATTTAATTTCTAAAATATATAAGTCTTGTGTCACATTTTGCAGTGAGAGTGTAAATTCTTGTCGATCTCTTAAATAAATAAAGTAGATAATATAATCATTGAATTTTTTTTTTTAATGTTCACATCATTGAATATACGTTAAAGATAAGTGAAAATCTTTTCATCAAATTGACAAAAAAAGAGAAATATTTTATATATCAATAAATTAATATAAACATTCTTTTTACTCAATTTACACATTTAATTCTCATTTTCATCTCAACGCTATATATATATATATCTTATCGTTCAGAAATGTTTTATCTCAACTAACAAATTCTTTCTAAATCTGAAAAACATCTTCCGTCATTGATTTAATAATTGCTAAAAAATATTCTTGTTGATATTTATTTTTAAAAAATCTAGTTTTTACTTAAAATTCTACTTTTGTTCTCAAAATTCTGGTTTTATTTAAAAAATTCCAGTTTTATACCTATATTCAAAATTATCTGTCTTCACATAATGAATTTCACCAAAATCCAGTTTTAGAAAAAAAGAATTTACAGAAAAACTCGCACGTGTATGAATTCAAAAAGAAAAATAAAATCTAAAAGAATTCTGCAAAAAAATCAAGTGAAATTCAACTTTAATATTATTATGAATGTTGTATGTGTACATATCTTCACATATTTATGTGTGCGCTTGAATAATAAACCAAGCCTCTGAATCACAATCACTTTAATGAAGCAAAAGCAATATTGAAAAGAAAACATATAAGAAATAATCAGGAAAACACGTAATTTTAATAAATTAAATATTAATAACATATGAAATATTAAAAAGAAAATTAACAAAAAATAAGTATCGAAGGAACGTGAAACAATTTTTGTGTTATATTTTTTATCACTATTATCATGGAGACAAAGTTTAAAGATTCAACTATATATATATATATATATATTGAAAGTTGGTAGATAATAATTGGATATAGAAAATTAGTATCCAACTAATTATTCTTTAGATTTTGATAGTATGGGGATAAGATATCGAAATAGAAGAAAAACATTTTGTTCCTTATCGAAAGAAGATATATCAAATATTTTTTATTTCTTTGCAAAGAAAATTTCAACGGTGTCTTTTTATCTTTTTTTTTCTTTTTTTAAGTCTCTTATTAATTAATTAATAATAATATAATATATTATAATTACTATCATACTTTTCGACAAGATATTAGTCCGAACACTGTAGGAGATATTGTTGAAAACCAAATTAATGGATTTATTCGATTGGTTTGGTCCATCATCATTGAATGTATCATTTTTGTTAATTTGGCTTAAATTTATCTTGAGATTCCGTGATTTTTGGCACACTTCAGTCATTGTTGAAAATTTAAAAATTTTTTATCATTTTTTGCACAAATATTCAAATGCAAAAGCATGCATTTCGCGATCTTCATAAATACGCATTTAATTGTGAATGCTTATACACATATGTACCATTGTTCTATTTTCATCTCAACACACTACTTATTTAATCACAAAACAAATTTTCTCACTTTGTATTTAAATGACAGTTGTAGGATACAAAATTAAAAAACAATTAAAATATCACTTTTTTCAACCGTATTTATGGGAACTTGTTAAATATTCTCCTCAGATATTTTAAGGCACATATTGAACTCTTGAAGTTGTCTTAAAGGTTTTTATTTCTTGTTGAAAGAGAAGATATTGTGAATGAAAGGAAATTTTTTTTTGTTAATATTAAAAAATAGGAAAAATTAAATTCGTTCGGTTTTAGAAGAATTATATTTTGTCTTTGAAATATAATTTCGAGTTGTTAAGGAATTTTTTAGAATGTAATTAGATTGTCTAATAAATTAGTGGATAGTCAATATAGAGAGTGGTGAGCGTCCGACTCATTCCGCCTACGAAGCTACACTGAGCAAGTAACACTCGACACATTCAATCGTAAAAATAGAATGAAGAAATGAAGATTAGGTATTTCGTTTTTAATTATAAAAAAAGAAACAAAACATTCTTTGTCTTTTCGTTTATTAGTATTTTATTTTCCATTTCACATGCTTCACTTTGTGGTTTTAAATATTAAGTATTCTTGCTTAGGTATTATTTTTCTTGCTTACCTTCATCTTCTTTCTACTTCCATACGAAACATTATTTCAACATCTACACAAAAGTATTCCTTTTAAGACTGTAATGAGTAAAGAAATTTATTTCTTTTTTTTATCAAGTATAGACTGCATTGAAAAAAATTATTTCTTTTTTTATCAAGTAGACTGCATTGGAAAAAAATAAAAAATATTTCTTTTTTATTTATCAAAGACCGAAACAAAAAAAGAATTCTCTGTAATAAGTAGAAAAGGAAAATAATTTGTCTATAATTTTTTTTTATAAAAAAAAATATTCAATGAAAGTGAGAAAAAGTATGTGACAAAAGGAATTTTGAATAGGAAAGCACAGAGCATAAAAATTACGTACAACTTTCTTGAGTTTCATATTTTTGCATTTTATTATTTTTATTAATTAATTAATGGAATTTTTAAACAATTTAAAAATAATAGTTGTAAAAATCTTATAAGCAAAGAAGGATAAGATACAGTGAATATAAAGATAAGATAAACATTTTGTTTCCTCTTTCCTTTTTTGTAATTTTTGTCCTTGTTCGCTTCGGTTTTTTTTTTTTCTTTAAACAATAAGAGTCAAATATAAAAGAATTAGAAAATCTTACCCATAATTTATTGACATTAAAAATTACTTCCATTATTTAATGCAATAAAATTCACCAATTTATCCATTTTTTAAAAATAAATTTATACGTAAATTTATCAATTTGTAAAAGCATTTTTTAAACAATTAAAATACATTGTATAGAGATAATCACAAGTCTCTTATCATTAATACTTTCATATCTTAAAAAAATGTCTTATTGTTTAGTAGATATTGTAAAATTTACGTTAGCGCAGCTTTTCCAACGCACATTTTGAGAATGAATTTGAATTAAATTTCAAAGGAATTAAAAAGGCATTTATTCATAATGAAAAAGAAATGAAAATTAAGATAACTAAGATAATTAAAATAATTGGACATAAATTACCTAAAAATTGAACGTTAAGAAAAAGAAGCAAAAAGTAAAACTGAATTCGAAAAATAAAGTAAGGAAAAAGGATAAAAAAAGTTGAACAAAAAATTTTTTTTTTAAAAAGAAAATAAAACTTTAAAACGAAGTTTTTTTCTTTGTAATAGCACCTACCGAATGATTAACAGACATACATGTATGCAAAATATAATCATCACTTCCTCAAATCTTAAAATAATTTAATTAACAAATTATCTACTTATATAACTATTAATGTCTTTACTAAATAAATTATATAATTTACACATTTTTTTAATAAAGACATTAAAGTTATTTAATTATTTAATTAATAGATTATGATCTATTAATTAATTAATTACTAGTTATTAAACTCAATCAAATTTTTCAATGAAATAAATTTTCAGAAGCAGGTTTAACACTTAAAAACATTCATATTTGCTATACAATTTCTTTATTTCATTATATATTAGGTTTACGAAATATACAATATAAAGCAATTTTTAAAAAAATCCTAAAGTAAAAAATAATTGACGGAAGGTTAAGATCTCTTATTCTTAAAATAATTTAATGTGCAAAAAAATAATTGGAAAAAACTAATATTCTACAATTACATATTACCAAGTACAATTGAAAAAATGTCTGATTTTTCCATTTCAATCTCCAATTATTTGAAAAATTCGCACACTCTTCCTTAACGATTAATAAAACAATCGCAAAATCGCAAAATCGCAAAACTTTGTATTGAAGTACAGTAATCTGTATTGCAAAATTATAAATTAAATATCTGTATTTTTTAACATAGTTCTTAATAAGTAAATTACGATATTTAAATAGAAAATATTTACAAAAAATAAATAATTATGTTAAGATCATAAATATGATTCAATTCGAGTTGAGCTAAAATAAAAAAATTAATTTTCACTGAAAAGAAATTATGAAATGATGAACCAACCCTACTTTATACGCTCAAAATATTAATGAATCATATTTTTTAAATTAAGTAATACGTAAGTCACTTGTTGTTTATCTTTCAAGGTTTAAAAGATCTTCAATTTCTTAAAACTTTCATTTCTTTTTTCTAATGAGATTCTGAATTATAAATAGATTTCGGTATAAATTCACTTTCAGACGATATCAAAAATAATTATAGTATTTGTCACTTTCACTTTCTGTTCACAATGGGAATTATATATATTCTTTATAATTTTTGGTTTCTAAACTTTAACAAACTTTAAAACAATTAAAACATTGCAGTCTTAAATATTGTAGCAAATTTATTAAGTCCGCGCTGTGATTTAAAATCTTTTGAATGCAAACATCATAATTTGCACGAATTCTTTCCTTGAAAATTAAGTATGAAACATTTGAAAAAAGTATTTAATGTCATAAGAGTAAAAATTTTAAGTCTGGTTTCAGAAATTATTCTAAATTAAGTTATATAAATATTTTTCGCTGACAATTTGCTGTTTTATATTTTTTTTCTAAAAAAAAAAAAAATAAATAAATAAAACTTTCTTGTAATTAAATTCTAAAGCTGATTGCTCTTGACGAGACTAGCAGACGCTTTAAGCGAATACTGAACCACCAAATAAGTTTTTTAATTTCAACTCATCTTCTGTTAAGTTTGCACCAAAGTGCACTTGCCGTAAGGAGGTGCATAAGCACTCCAATTCCTATTATTAGAACCAAATTGTTGACTACATTTGTGTCGGCAATTTCCATATCACTGAGGAATTTTTGCCCCTTTTTATAATGGCAATAAGCAATTACTTCTTTTGTGTCTTCGCACTTTAGATCTTTTCGATTGAAACCATAAATTGAAACCAATAAACTGTGAAATCCGGCTCTAAAGTAAGAAATGTGGAAGATCCAACGAAAGACTTTTGGCGTATCCATATAACGGATGCAGAATCCAAAGACCGAGAAGAGAACAGCAATAATTGGCCCAGCGAAAACTGCGATCTGGAATTGGAAATTTTATTGTTTACACTATTTATATTGATAAATACTATAAATTTGGTTCGCATTGGTAAATGAATTACGTACTCGTACGGGAGTTGTCGCGCCAATGAAAAAGCCCCACGCCTGTGCAGTTAAACTTGCAGCAATACTCAGGAGCATAAAATAAACAATTCGATGTGTTTCTACAGGTTGACCCGTCAACCAGTAACTAACAGACAAATACATTAGTGCACAAGCTGCTTGAAATGGTATTTCAATCAGGAGCAAACTAATATAATACGGAGCGAGTCGATACCACCGATTAAAGTGTTCTCTAGTCAATATTTGCATCTCTAGTGGAACTGAAATAAAAATCATTCAATAATTTTAATAAATCGCATATATACAGTTGAAATCTGTTTTTACTTTTTTAAAAGACGATTATCTAAAATTAAACTTTATATCACATTATTGATGACATTCTTAAAATAATTACATTTCCAGACAATGTATATCATTCAAGAATCCATTTATGATAAGCACCATTGTCAAATAATAATAATAATAATAATTATTATTATTGTTATTATTGTTATTATTATTATTATTATTATTTTATAAATAAACTGCTACTATGATACACACATTAATTTATTTTTCCACAATCCTTAAAATTTATTGTTAGACAAAATAATATTAACAAAACATGAGTGAAATTTAATTCTTATTAAAACTTTTAATAAAATTCTTCATAAGTATGTAGTTTAAAGAAATGATCAATCATTTATTTTTGTATTTAAATAATTGAATTTTTGTAGAACTTTCTAATTAGAATTGATTAAGAAATGAATTTCAGTTAAAATTTTCAGATTATAATATAATTTTTGAAGAATTTTAACTAAAATTTTGAAGAATAATTGAATTGCATAAAAAATAAATTTCGTAGATCAAAATACTTACAAGCAAGAGTAACGGCCATTTTTCCCGTGTAAACAATTAACAAAAGTGATCCGTACAGATAGACATAATTAGCAAAAACTCCATTCGCTCGAAAACCACTTCCCCTGTAGAGATATCCAAAAATGACACCAATCAGCAAATGGCAAAGAAGACGAATGACCATTAAAGTGTAATCCCTCTTTAAAGAGATCAATTGCCTTTTATAGAGTAAGTAACATTGAGCCAAAAATCCAGCAGGCGGAGGTGCTTTTTCATTTGGAACACAATCGTCCAAATCTAGAATAAAAAAGTTATTGTTCACAATTACATCAATTTTTTGCCCAAAAAAATAGATATAAAAAAGATGTAAAGCCAATTACCATCGACACTCGATTTTATTGCTGGTAGCGTGTTGTCCTCATTTGGTATGCTTTCGATTTTTGCTATTAATTTTTCTACTGAGACACCGTACTCCCCAATCGCAACTTCCAACACTAAAATATAAAAACAATTATCACCATCTAAATTTTTATTATTAATATTATATTTTATTAATTAAAGGAAAGTATTTAGATTTCATTATAAATATTTTTAAATTTATGAATAGAATATTTGAAAAAATTATGCTTAAAATTATGCGAGTAAAGAGAGTAAATAATGAGTTGATATTAGATATTTGCTTCTTAATGACCTTCACCTCTTTCAAGAACTATTTCGCTTAAAGATGATACTTTTATGAAATGAAATGAAATGAAATTAAATATTTCTGAAGGAACCTAAATTATTAATAAATTTATCTTGTTTCACATATTTTTATGTACTATCAACTAGGGTAAATTTATGGAAAATTATGTCAATTAAACCGCGTAATCGTAATTGGAGCGAGATTAGAAAAAAAGTCTCATTACATTACGTCATTATCATTCACTTTCCAATATATAAAAATAATGGGATATTTAGTTCATCTCTATTTATGAATAAAATTGTATCATTATCACGAGAATAATACTTATTGTCTCTTCAACTTTGATACAGAAAATATTAAATCACAATATAAACAATGAAAATGTCATTAGTATGACACACTTTCAGAAATGATTCTTAAATGAATGTCATTAAATATATCAAAAGAATGAATTAAGAATTTTATTTTATTTTATAATAAAAAATAAAACAGTGAATCGGACGTACAAAAATCTGCTGGATTGTGATAAGGTGGACAGTCGGCTCCGATTGATGATAAATGTGGTACTAGTGATTGTATAGATCCTCTATATATACAGTGACCTTCGGCAACCGCGTAAAGTTGGTCAAACATTTCGAAGAGCAGAGCACTAGGTTGATGAATCGTACATACTACAGTTCGTCTTTCCACTCTTGCCAATCGTTGCAAGAGAGCAATGCACTGGCTACAGGAAGCAGAATCCAAGCCTGAAAATATTCAAAAAATTTTAATGTCTACAAATTAACTAAATTAATCTATAAGTTATTAATTACATTATTTTCAGTACAATTTATCTACATATCTCTACAATTTAAATTAATTCTTCTTTATGAAATTCGGTCTGACAAAATTCGATCGACTGAGAATTCGAAACACAATAAAAAAAAGAAAACGTACCAGTCGTAGGTTCATCAAGAAATAATACTGATGGATTGCTGAGAAGCTCTATAGCAACATCAAGTCTCTTTTTTTGTCCACCTGATAATCGACCGCATAACGTATCATAGCAATAACCAAGTCCAAGAATTTCAAGAAGCTCCAAAACCTGTAAGGAAAATTCAGAATTACTTTCTGGCTTCAATTTATAAAAAGATCTTTAAAAATGAAAGTGTTGAAATGTTTCCATTAACCCCATGAATGTGTACGATGCACGTTAAATGTGTGCTATAAAAAAACCTGTTCAGAGAATTGCGACGATATAGTACGAATCGTAAAATAAATTTAAAAAAAGAAGGAAATTTTAAAATTAATTTAGTCTCATCACTGAAATTGAAATTTAGATCAAGATCTCTTTCAACTTTATTCGAAAATGAAAAAGTCATTTTTTTCACGAAATTCTAATTTTTATTTTTACAATGAAAATGATGATTTACAGTATAAGTTGAAAATATTTTATATCCCAGAATTATTATAATGCAATATCAGAAAGTCTAAGTCATCAAGAAAATTAATAATTTCAAATTAATCAAATTTTCCATTTATAAAATGAAAATTAATGATCATTGGTCATTGAAATATACACGTGGAGTAAAAGATTGTGTTGTAAAATTTTTGCATAATTAAGAATGTTTATCTATAATTCTTATTTTATGAGGGTCATACTATCAAGTGCAGTGTTATTATTATTAACGACGTATAAAATAAAACAAGAATATAGTAAAATTTTGTACAATTTAACAAAACAAGTTTTGATTTGATTTTTTCCCCTCTTTTATCCGTCACTTATAATTTGTATTATTGTATTATTGCATTGGAAATTTTACACAATTAAGTTTTACAAGAAAAAAAGTAAAATAATTTTTAAAAAAAGATAGAAAGTTTTAGAAATTTTATTTACGTTTAAGATTTATAACCAAATTGTTTTATTATTTTTTCTTGATTTTTACACTAGTGGGAGAATTTAACTACATTTTTTCTGTTGACTGACATTTCGTCATCTTTGTCATTGTTGATAGAGTGAGAGAATCTTTCATCGAAATGTGGACATTTCAAATGCCATAGATAATTTTTGCAACATTTTTTTTTTTTTTTATTGATAAAGCTGATAAAAATTTGTTTATAAAAAAATGGTTAAAAAAATTATTCCACTCAAATAAACGATTACTTGTCTATTATCCTATTTACTTGAATAAATTTCTATTTCAATCAATTAAATCGTGTTTGTTGAATATTTAAAGACTGAAATTATTGGTTCAAATACATTTGATTGGAATAAAAATGATTTGAGTCATGTAAATCGGTTAATTTAGTTTTGAAAATCTCGTCAAAATGCACTTTCCCAAATTACATGCAAATGTGTTAACTAACATTCGTTTAGAGTTAAAGAGCCAATAGCGAATTGTTATGTAAATACAAATTGTCTTAGGAAACATGTATCATTAAGAATGATTGATAGTTTGATAGTAAAATATAAATAAATGAAGAAATCTTTCGGAAATTGACGCCTGAATTTTTGTTTTTACAATCATAATATGCAAAAACCTATTTCGTTTACACACCTGAGTGTGTTTGTAAGCAGAACTGATAGTGTAGCCGAGTTTGAGGTGAGCGGCAAGAGTCATGGCTTCTCCCACCGTTAGTCTCGTTCTTTGTAAAGAGTCCTGTTGTATGTAGCACGATGTTCTTCTCCACCTTTCACTGTGTGGTACTCGTTTCTTTCCATTCACTAGGATTTCACCGGTAGTACCTTGAACACTGTGAAAAAAGGAAGAAAAAACAAATTTAAACAGATCATCAAAATCATAATCTCTTCGTCGACTTTATTCAACAAGAAAATTTTCCAAACAGAAAAATTCCAAGAATGAAGATTTGAACTCGAGGGATGAGTAGGGTCGTGAGTTTTGTCACGTAGCCCCCCGGTTCATTGCACCCAATTATTATTTTGCATTTCTCTCTTCTGTATAATATTCGTAATAATTCGGTACTGACAAGACAAACGTGACAGAACTCTCAAATTTAATCTTATATCCTTATTATTACTCCAATTTTTTTCTTAACTTTTCCCTAATTAAAGACTTTACGATTAAAAGAATTATTCGGGAAATTATCAAGTCGAAACTGGCACCCACTTAAGTTTGGAAATTAAATATTTCATTTTTTTTTCGTTCATTTAAAAAATAACTTTTATCATACCTATGAAATATCGTTAAATTTACAGCAGAGGAATTAATTTCAGTAATTTTCAAAAACAATAAATTTAAATAAATGTTTAGTAGCTCACGTCTTGCAACTAAAATAACTTTTGACATAATTACATACCTACATACTAAATAAATATGAGACGAGTGTACAATTTCCAACAACTAAATACTTTTTTCTGCATTATCCAGATATCATAACTTTATATGCAGAGAAAATATGAAATAAAAGTTTTTATATTCTCTCGTGTTCAGCGAACATTATATAAAACAATAATCCTTATAACAACGGAAATTACTCATAATTTTAAATTTATACTATACTATTACTATTTTTCTTTCCATTAAACTGTCTTATTGTAATTTACCCACAAGAAAATTATTTATTTTTTAAAATGTCCATCACGTTCTTATATTAATTCTATCTTCCATTTACGAGTTTTTAATTTTTCTTTCTTACAGAAATTATAATCCAGGAAATGAATAAATTTAAGTTTACTTTTATTTTTCTAATCTTGACCTATAAGTTGACATAAATTAATATCCATTTTCAAAAGTAGAGAATAAAATGCATTTGACATTTAATAGCTGGCAATTATCATCATCATCATCATCATCATCATCATTAGTCATTGTCAACTTTTTCCTAAACTTTTCACAACAATTAGAAAAATTTATTTTACTTCACACACGACAAAAGTTATATTAGATTTGTGCATCAACTTTTTAATAAAACTGAATTCAGTTGTTACATTATAACTATTTCATTTGATCTGCATTAGTCATTTTCTTATCAACGATGAATAATAATTAAAAAATCGCAACTTAAACTCATTAAATATTTTATATCAATTTTAATAGTCAATGCTTTATAACATAGTATAAAATTTCCTCAAAGCTAGTTTTTTTGCCTAAATGTAATATTCTTTTTTCCTTTTCCTTTTTTTCTTTCCTTTCTCGATTAAATTTTTATCCTACTTAAAAATGAAAAACAATTTTTAACAATTATTTTAATGAAATACTTAAAAACGTGAATGTTGAGATCTATTAAAAGACGTAACAATAAATGTGCAAATCAATTCAATTAGGTATTTAACATGGATTTTCTGATAAACTAATTACAAGTAATAAAGTTTTCTTGTCTTATGCTAATTAGGATAATGCGTTTTCGAATCGATTCTTATTCATTATGTAATAAAAATATAAAAATGAGAATCACGTTTATTGCATCTCGATTGCTTTGTAAACCTATTAGGTGTTACTTGACTTCCGTCTCTTCTATTTGTAACTAATTTAAATATATGTAATAAAAATATTTATAGACAAATATTTTTAAATTACTTCAACTCAATGAATATGTTAGGAATTTTTTTTTTTTAATGATTCAATACTTTGCTTGTTTGTTTCTTTGTTTCTTTATTTTCCAAAGATAAGAAAATAAATAAAGAAATAAATAAACATAAAAATTTCGAGAAATTTAACATAATAAAATTAGATTAAATTTCTTTATTAAAAAGAGTATTTCTTACGTAAATCCAGCAAGAACATTCAAAAGTGTTGATTTTCCAGCACCGGAAGGTCCCATGATTGCTGTTAATTCGCCAGCTTTAAAATCTCCACTAACTCCATGCAGAATCTCTTTGGGCTCTGTAAGAAAAAGAAAATAATTAATTTACAATATTCTTGTAAATATGTTTTTTCATACTGAATTTTATTTACATTCTTCCCATAAATATCAAAATTTAAAAATTTGAAAATAATTGAATTTTTCAGAAAATTGTATTACAAATAATAAAATTTCGCTGCAATTTAAATTCTTTATATATAAATATCAATACAAAAAATAAAAGTTGTAAAAATAGAACTTAAATTGTTGCAAAAAAATTTTTAATTCTTTTATCAAAATTTGTTATAACATGTAAGTAAATTCTATAATTATTACAACAAAATAATAATAATAATAATAATAATAATAATAATAATGTTAAAATTATTATTTCTCGCATTATCTATCATTTAGATAGTGACAATTAAAAACTTGAATGATAATTCATTAATATACATTCACATAAGTATATTACAGTAAAGAGCGTTTTATTACACAATAAGGTAATTCCACTTGACTTAATAAATGATTCGACAGGAAATTAATGAATAACAGTTGAATGCTCAATCATTTTTTGCAAAAGCAGATGACATCTGCTTCGTGTCAAACTTAATTCTACGAACTTTGAGCGGCGTTTCCGAAAGCATAATTACCATATGATAAGAAACTTTATTAGATTATAATAAAAATATGTAGGTACTTTGTATTAACATTCGAGTTTCAGAAAAAAAATAGAAAGTGCGAATTCTATTCTGCAAACCCTGACGCAAATCTTTGTTACACAAAATAAAAAAATGCACTTTCTCGAATGCAAAAAAAATATGTGACACCGTAATCGTTTTTTGTCAATTTAAGCTATTTTGGTGAAATAATCTTAATTATGTTGAGACGATTAGAAATTGGGTCAATATTCGCTTATCAATTCTACGACACCGAATCTAGAGCTTTTTCAGTAATAATAGACATATCGCTGCACAAATGTCGATTATCAAATAGTTCAAGGACATCGAATCACAAGTCCATTAAATGCTTGTTACAATTAGTTTAATAATAATAATATTAACAACCAATTTCACGAAAGCAATTAATGCACACGAGGAAATATTAATTTCTAATTATTGATATTATGATTATTTATTATCGTCTTATTTTTGTCTTCTTTTTGTCTTACTTTTATTTTACTTTTGTTTTCATTTTGTTTTAATACTTGTCGTTGCATATTATTCTTTTAATACAATTTTAAAGTATACAATTAAAATTCCAGACTTTAGTCTAAATTTTCTCGGAAGTAAAAAACAAAAGTTGAAAAATATGCCTGAAGGAAAAATTACATTCTATCATTTTTTAATACTTTTTATCATAAAAAAATTAAAAAATTCCAATGATTAACTGTATATTGGCGATGATAAGAAAAAGTTCAAGGTGAAGATTGCAGTAATTTGAGAGAGAGTTCATCTCTGTCTATATAAGATCTCTGTCTTCATCAATATATTATTCATAACGATTCACGAGACATTTGTGAAAGTCCAATTTTCACATCGGATGCAATTTTTTGTTTATAAATAATAATAATAATAATAATAATAAAAATGATCAATTCCTTATACAATAAAGATAAAGTATTAGAAAGATTATTAAACATCATTTAATGAAAAAAAAGTTGATAACCCATGATTAATATTTTCTGGCAAATTAAAGCCGGATATAAATTTTAATAATAATAAATAAGGAAAAAGATCATGTAAATTGATTCGAGACTTCAATTTTAATTCCCTCATTATTCAAAACGGATTGTGAGGAAATTTATAATTAATGGCTCAATTTTCACTTGAATTGAAAAAGAAAAAAGAAGTTTAAATATAAAATTATTTAATTTCTCATTAACCTCAGGCCACAATGTGACGATACAAGCTATTGTCTATCGTTTCCTTTGTTTCGATATGAATAATTTAGTGAATCCATAAGATGATTTTATATTTGAATTATTTTCTTTGCTTTTGTAAATTTAAAAAAACTGGGGGAAAAAATTTTCCTTACATCAATATTTTTTTCAGACATTTGTCATATTGTTTAAGTCACTTGAAATAAAAAAACTCGCATTTAATTTCTGAAAACGCTAGTCTTTTATAAATCAATTATTTTAATGTTTAAAAATTCAATTATTCAAAAAAAAAGAAAGTACAAATAAATCTAATAACCACTGGTTCCAAAAATTGAATTAATTTAAAAAATAAAAATAATCAATTATTAAATAAAAATTTTATATACGTAGTAAATGTTTTTAGTATTGAAAATAAAACATAGAATATAAATTTATTTACCGGGTTTCAATTTTCGGAGGTTCCATTGCTTGATGCTGTACCTAATATTCCGAAAGGATAAATCGACTTCCGGCCTCTTTGGGAAAGAGTGTTTCTCTTGCATAAAATAATTATTGTTTCCAGGCACGCATGTCTCATTCACGTCGCTTTGACTAGTATTATCCACCTGGCAACAGCTTAAAGATGATCGGGAAGGCGAGCAATGATTCGAATGATTCGACGTCATTCTGATATTTGAAGAGAAAAATTTAAATTCTTCAAGTTTAAAAAAAAATTATCCTCTATTCATCCTCATTCAGAAATTTTGAATTAATTCTTCTGTCCGCGGGATTCTCCTCTTTTATCAATATTGCATCTTGTCCAGGTTCACTATACTGAAATCATAAGAGAGAAAGTTGTTTAATATTTCTGAATTCTGCAATGACCGCATTTGCAAAATTAAATAGTACTTGAGTCAATTTTTTTTCCTCTAATGAGCTGTAAATCGCTTCAACCTCAATATTTATGAATTTATTATTAGACAAAAATTGTACTAATTGCGATTTCTTCATAAAAAAAAATTTAACTCAATTTTATGTTTATAAACATCAAACAATCAATAATTTTTTCAATTCAACTATAAAAAAACCATTTTTCTATAAAATTCATAATTTTAATTCCATAATTTTCATTTTTCAAGTACCTATTTGGGGAATTCAATTTTAGTCACGTTTAAATTAAAAACTTTCTGTCAAGATTTAAATTATGATAATAAAAAAGAAAACAAAAAAGACGACGGAACGACCTCTTCACGGTTCTGAAGTATGTTTCAAGATTACAATCTTGAAATCTCTCCACATCGAATTTTCTGACTCCTAAACCTAAATCACTCTTCTTTTTTTTCGACTTTTATTCCGCTTGCAAATATATATAACCGTAACGTTAGAACTTTCACAACATATACTTATATTATATATAATATAACAAAAAGTTTACATTTTTTCTCGTAAAACTATTTTTAACAATTTAATAGAACTTGTCAATAATAATTGCCTTTTTCCCCACGGAAGTGCCTTAGAATATCTTTATTAACATATTGTTGAGACCACGTAGAATAATCTACACTAAGTAAGTAAAAAAAACTGTTTACAAAACAATTATATAACAAATGTAGTTTTAAGAAAAAGCTTTAAGGAAAAGCCTAATGACTTCCTACTTCATACAAATTTCTGAGGGTTGGAACATTTTTTTCCTTGATTAAAAAAAGCAAATATCACTCGAGACAGGGTTTCTTCAAGTCCGAGAAATTAGAGAAAAGTCGGAAAGTTTTATTTAAGTCAATTTAATTAATTTTCTTTAAATTGTAATAAAAATAATAAAATTCTTTTGAGAAATTTAATTAAAATTTTTGAAAATAATTGAATCCAAAATAATTGAATTTCTATAAAAATCTTTATTATTTACCACACTAATAATTGAATTTTTTAAAAATGTAATTAAAAAGCTTCCGAATAGTAGAAAATTAGTTAAAGTGAATGTATACAAATGTATTTCAAATTTACGTGAACTTTGAATAATTAAATTCTCAACGGATTTTGTCAAAAATTATTAAAAATAATTGATTTAGCGAATTTTATTTGAAAATTCCAGAAAATTGAATTAAAATCATAAAAATAATTCTTGAAATGGAAAAATATTAATGATTTAATATTTATTCAAAAAAAAAAAAAAAAAAAAAAAAAGATTTGATGTTTTTAAATAATTTTACAATTCAGAAAGTTGCAAAAAACTATCAGAATTTTTTTTATTCATAATGATTTTATTAAAAATTCTGTCTAAAAATGAGGAAAGTGTCGGGGAAAACCAAAATTAAATTTTACTGGCATAAATGCAAGAGAAAGTCAAGAAAACAATTTATTCTTAGAAATCGAAATTTTGATTCTTTTGTTTCAATACTTTTCACATCTTCTCTCATCGTATTATACAAGGTTTTTCCAGTGCGTCAGAAAAATTATTGTAAATTCGCAAAAAAAAGTATTGAAACGTTAAACTACAACAAGAAACATAAACCAATGTATCAATGAAAGTCAAAAGTTAATTAATTTTACTGCCAACAAGAGATGATCAATCATTTTAAATTGGAAATGGAGTTAATAAATAAAAAGATAAAAACAATAGTCGACAATGTGTTTTGTTTAATGTTTAACGAGCAAACTACAACGACCGATAAGTCCCTAAATATTTCTTCCCCCACCAAGAGAGAAATATCAACAATGCACAAGAATACAAAAAAAAAGAAAAAACTTGAAGAAATGAAACATTGTTTGACATTTGGCAATGAATACCATAAAATATCACCCGAGAAATTTTATTTTATGAATGATTAATCATTTATTATGCGAAAATAAGTTAATATTATTCGATGGGAAAATTATTTGTGGAAGAGCAAATATGAAACACCGTTAAATGGAGCTACATTAATTTTATATCATTAAAGTCTATATCTTCAATATTATTATCTTTTTCCCTTCTTTTATCTCTCTTTTCTTTCCATTTTTTATTTTTCCCTTCTTTACATTTTTATTTCCTTTCTTCTTTGTTTTCGTCCTTCATTATTTTCCTTCTTTTTCCTTTTAATTTCTTCGGCGTTTTTTAAGTGCTCTCACAAAAAAATTTCATTTAGGATCCGCTCCGAATTGTTACCTCTGTGTTTTCCAAAGTTTTCAAAAACAAAAAAAAAAACAAAAAAAAACAGAATTACATGTAAAAGCATAACGGAAAAAAGTGTGAAGGTTATAAGCAAAAAGAATAACAAAAATTGTTGATAATAGAGTTCTTCATCCACAAGTATGTCAAAGTCCAAGTTCGTGGAGTTATCACTAACATTCAAGTCAAGGGCCGCAGACTGAAATTGTAATCGGGGGATTTGTAGACAATTATGTATTTTGAAAAGCAATACACTATTACCAATACAATAATCAGGCAGAAAAGAGAAGAATGATTAAAGATCTGAGGAAGCTTCCAGAAAATCGACAACAAATTTTCAACTTTTTTCTTTCTTTGATATTATTTTTGACAAAAATATTTTTTTCAGTTTGGAAATTGTTTATGCTTTTCTTGTCAAGAAAATTAAATAAATTTTCTATTTTATATTTTTTAAAATAATTAAATTATTTCGAAGAATTTAATTGAAATTTTTAGATCTTTGTGGTAAAAGAGAGTTAATAATCTACAATATAAAAATAATTTCCAAAATTTTTTGTTTTACTAAAATTTGGAGGAGTATTTGAAAAAATTAGTGAATTGATATTTATATGCCTATATATAATAATAATATAAGGACAAGATCGAGGTAAAATTTTTACATTGACCGCAATATTGTGACTCTCGATTTCATTTGGTATTATATATACATATATATATATATGAATGTCTCGAATTAACATTTTTTAATGCCATTTTTATGATAATTCTAATAAAATCAATGTCATGACCTGTAAATGTTGCTTTACAACTTTACTATAATACCGTTATGTAAAATTTGCATTTAAACATCAATTTTTATTATGCAACTAAAATTTTTGTTTTCTTAAACATTTTGCTGAGATGACTAGGCAGAGGTTTCTTTTGTTTCTCTTTTTTAATTGTCTTGTATAATTTTTTTAAAAATTAATTTGAGAAAAATAAATTATTATTGTTAATTTTTAAAAATTTAATTTTTAATACAAAATATTAATATCATAAAATTAAGAAAAGTTTGAAATTATACGCGGAACAAAGCTGTTTGTGCAAAAATGCATTCTGCAATTTTCACGCAAATTATAAAATAAGTAATACCTAGCGGTTTCTGAGAAGATAACAGGCATCGTAGATAAGAAAAAAAATACACAATGAAAAATACTGAATTGTGTAAGGGCATTTTTTTAAGAAAATGATTTTTAACAAATTTTTAAAAATTTGTTTGAAAGTTTATAACAATTTTTTAAATATATATATATATATATATATATATTTATAAAAACATTTCAATTTAGAATGCATTAGAAGGTTCGATTTTTTTATTTTTACATTATTCTTTGAACTTGAGAATTACATTTATTTAAACGAACATGTAATATATTCAGTCATTTGAAATTTTATAGAATAATAAACAAAAATTTCTTTTCACAAACAGACAATGAATATTCTTCAGTTCAATTTAACTTTTTTAAACTTAATTTTGTATACACTGTGAACGTATTAGAATTCAAGGCTCTTTTAACTTATTCATTTTTTTAAAAATGCAAAGTGTCTTGTTTCTAAACTGTTTTAATCCTTCTCTGATAGTAGTAGTATTCGAAAAATTATATTTTATAAAACCAAAAAAAAAACTTTTTCTAGTGAATTTTTTTATAAACAAATTTCTAATTTTGATTTAGTTTGAAAATTGCAAAAAATATTGACTATATCAACTTTGAAGAATATTTTGAAAAAGTAAATTAAATACTTGAATTTTGAGGAATATTTATTTTCTGCTTCCTCGTGGGGAAAGCAGTAAGTAAAATATTTTTGAAACTTTGAATTTTGAATCTTAAGTGTAATAAAAATTCGACTGTCGAAGGCGCAATTATTTCAGGGACAAACATTTGAATTATAGAAAACTATGTCACGTTGAAGTATTGTTTAAAAAAAGTGAACCGAATTGATAATTTTCGAATCGAATATTGATAATTGAAAAGTTAGGATAAAAAATTGACTGAAATAAAAATGGTTTGATAAATAAAATGTTGTTTATTTGAGTGTTGAAGAATATTTGCAAAAGTAAATCAAGTACCTGAATTTGAAATGTCAGAAAAGGTGACTGGAACGGAAATGAATTTATTTCCCACGTTTAAATGAAAATGAATATACACTGACTGCCGGTGGAGCGCGTGGATAATGGAACTTTTGATTGAACTGAAGAGTGCAATTGATTGAAAGAAACTCTATGACACAACACGTACGGGCCGGTACGGGCTCCTTAAAAAGCTAAGGCAGAGGATGGCCAATGACAACTTAACTTGCGAATACTTTTAGCGTTACTGACGAGTAGTTGCCATCGTCCAAGCTTTTCTACAAGACTTCTTTGTGAAGGGGTTAGTACGCAGGTTCGTAGCGCATATGATATCGAAATTCAAATCATCATCTATATATCAATCAGTATTATCCATCGTTATTTAACATAGATAACATATTATGACTAATTAAAAGTCTTTCACATATCTCAACAAATCAACATCTTATTATTCTCGCAATTTTCTCCGAATTGGAATCTCCAATTTTTACGCAGCTTGTGTATATCCAGGAAATAAAAACATCTTCACTTTATATATCATCTATATAATAATTCAATAATTTTATTGTCAGCAAGAAATTCAAATTCAAATTCAAATTCAAATTTATTCCAATTTTCGAGAAATTGAACAAAAAAATAATTTACTCTTTTATGCATTTTTATCATTTTTATGAATTCTTTTATTTAAGTATGAAAATAATTAAATTTCGACAATACTTGAATTCTTGAACAAAAAATTTAAAGAACATTAGAATTAGAATTAGCATCAGAATTTCTTTATTAATTTCTTCAAGGAAACCTTTTATTATACCTATACAATTTTTGAAAATAATTTCATTAAAATGGTACATACTAAAAATAATTGATAATTTCTAAAGAATATTATCGAAATTTTTTAATTTCAATTCTCTCAAAGAATTGAATTAAATTTTATCGAAAACTTTAATTTAAATTGTTTTGAAAGTAATGGAATTTTTTAAAATAAGATTTTACATATTATCATTATTTCGAAAATAATTGAATTGATTTGAAGAATTTTTTTGAAGAAATATTACATTAGCAATTAAATAATTTCAAAAAAATGAATGTAGACGAGTTTTTACTTATTCATAAAAGTATACTTAACTTACCACAAGTAATTTTTTTTTCAAAGCACACTAACAATTGTGAACAATTTTAAAAAATTTAATTATCGAAGAGAAACGAAGAGAAAGAGAAAGTGTGTTATTTGCAAGAAACGAATACCCTGCAAGGCACGCTTTCTTTCAAGATCATTGAACTGCTAAACTTATCCTTCCAAATGACTCAACGGGTTTGGCTATATCTATGCACATAATATTTATTTCACAATATCTCCAAATTTTTTTTAATGTTTATACTCTGCAAAAAAACACACTTTCTCTTCGACTGATTTTTTTAGCAATACTTCAATTTTTGATTGCTTGGTATACACATTACTCGAGATTGTTACCACACAATTGTAATTCTTCTAATTTTAAAAGTCACTCAAATTTATGGTTTTTAAAACAACGGTAAAATTTCGACTAAAGTGTAAATCTTGACTAACAAAAAATATAAAAAAATCGGTTTATTCCTTTGAGTTGATCTGATATGAGAGTATATGAATTTTTCTTTTTCTTAATTCCAAGTTGAAAATTTAAAGCAGCATGGAATCTTTTTTCATATTTTATATGCGAATTTCCTAAACGTGTGTCTTCCAATAAGAAAGATAATATGAACATCTATGTGTCACGTTCAATTACAAACGAGAGGGAAAAAAAATGTTGGAAAACGTGCCATGAGTAATTCGAGGTCAAAGATTTTTTTCTCAGATTTGACATTAAACGCTCTTGGATTGTTAATTTCTGAAAAAATTTTCTTTTCGAAAACTAAATTATGAATATGCTTCTAATATACGCATAAAATAACGTTAAATTGATATTATATTTATTTAAATAAGATAAAATTGAACAAGAACAGTAAAGAATTACATTGAAGAATTCAAATCGTCTTTTACGATAATCAATCTTACAAGCATGAAAAAAAATTATTAAAAAGAAAAAAAAACATTAACCCTTTGGATTATGTAATAATGACACGAGATGAAATATTCATCAGAATGCGTTTCACTGTCCAAATAAATTTTAATTCACTGCAATAATGAGAATGAAAAACAGAAAAAAATATCTTGTAAATTAAAAGAAAGATTATTTAGCGAATTATTAAGTTAAATTTGTCAATAGATTTTTTAATTTTCGCGTTGTCCTGGATTATTTATTTTCTTTTTATTTTAATATTTTCTCTTTTTTCACTGTGAAATGATTATATTGATGAATGAATCACTCAATATGGAAACAAAATATATCGCGCTTCGGTTTTTTATGCAACTTTCCTGAACTTTGCATGAAAAGAAGCTTCTGCTTTGCTAAAGCTTTTAGCTTTTGTTGATAAACAAACATGTTCGAGGAAAAATGTTTATTACATTTATTTACTGTTAAATTTTAATGCGTTCCTTAAACCGTGCGGCATTATTTAACCTTATGACTGTTTTTCCCAGTCTTTTTTCAATAGTATAAACAATCGTTCAGAATGATCTCGTGATAAATTTTTGCACTTTTTTATGCAACTGTTGAAAAAAATGCTTGTTATTGTTAAATGACATTAATCAAATCGTGTATATAATCTTACGTAATCAATTAAAATTGTCATTTGTTAAAATCTTTATCAATTTTTCTGGAATTTTTAAAATAACAATTTCAGACCTCGGATTGACTTCAAAAGAGACAAAAAAATGTCATTTTAGTCGATTCAAAGTAGAAAAAAAATGGATAAAGTCATTTATTATATTTTGAGTTGTTACAAGAGTGATTTTTTATTTCTTGTATTTTTAACTATTATTTAAAATTTTAAGAACTTTTATCAATTTTTAAAATAAGTATTTAAATATTATTGCTGAATATTATGTATTGAAATTTTTAAATTTTTATTTGAAGCCGTCCGACAATTAATTATTTGTAAAAATTACAATTTCTCCAAAATTTGAATAATTTTCTAGAATTTTTAACTTTATAGAATACTTTTTTAAATCAATTATTTAAAATTAAATATTTAAATAATAATTAATTAAATAAGTAAAAAAATTAATAATTGAATTCTCAAAGAGCTTTTTCAAATATTATTAAAAGTAATTGATTTAGAGAAAAAGTTTCAAAAATTATAAAAGTTCATAAGTAAGTAAATCGTAAAAAATTGTTTTTAAAATAAGGTAATTTGATTTATGTTATTTTTTAATCTGAGGAAATTTTTGAAAAATACACTATCCAGAGGAAAGTTGTTTAATTATCGTTTAATTGCATATATTTGAGTTAATATGTCAATAAGCATTCGTGTTTTTAAAACATGTGCACTTTGTTTTTGTTATAAAAACAAAGATGCAGAAATCATAATATCTATAATTTATTGCACGCAATATGATTTTCTATTAAATACTTGCAAATTAGTCATAAAAGCTTAAAAGCGCGCTAACTTATGTCATATTTACACTTTCTTGAGAAAACTGTTGATTTTGCAAAAATGTTTTCCTATTCACTATTTTTTTTACAGAAAAAACGTATGTATAGCAGTTTTTCTACTATGTTTTGATTTCTTTTGTGAGAAAAATAATAAAAGAAAAAAAGACTATAAATTGAAAATGATATAAGAGATCAATATTTCTAATTGTCAGATTCGTTCACACGAGGAAAAGAAATAATATTAAGTATGTGATTTCCAAAGAAACCAGGTGAATACATACTACAAAGTTGGTTTTCGAGTAAATATTTTCATTTCGAGGGGTAATGTTTTTTAATACATTTTATATTTTTCTGTTTAAAAAAAATTTATGTAATTATTATTGTCTATGGAAAATTGATTTTTTTTTTTTTGACAAGTTCCGTTTCGGCTATTGACCTTGATGCATGCATACAACAAACTACTTATCAAACATTTTATGACGCACTTAAGATTTTTAATTATTTCAGTACGTGAACTGATGTGCACGTCTCTAGGCAATGTTAAACATTTAATTTATTACGATCCGGACGTGCACAACCTTGATTACTTTTGACGTCAGGGCCTTTAACACTTTCCGAATAGAGAACTTATGAAATTTTTTTTATATCGTTGTCTAACTGTTTTTCACAATTTGAATTTTGAATTTCTTTTTACATACTAATTTATCAAACTAAAAAATATTTCATTTAATTCACTCTACTTACAATAGTTAGTATAAAACATTTTTGCGGATTTAATTTAGAGAACAAAAAACTAATCTAAAGTAAAAAATAGAAATAGAAATGGTATAAGTACAAACCACTATTATAATCAATGAAAGATCATTAATTAGAAACAAAAAAGAAGGCGCCTGATTAC